>JARHVA010002394.1:1335000-1797500 GCA_037957365.1 Torreya grandis | reverse complement strand
TATGGTAGTTACACTTCCATGATTCTTGGTTTACATACTCTTTCATGATATGCATGGTTTTCATATATAAGATTTGATACTTTATATAAAAGTAAGTGAGACCTTGTTTAAATTAATATTTGATGGCTAGAGTAAACACTCTTGCCTCTTTATGAGGTGAGACAAACATAGGAATTATTGCTACAATGTCATCTACACAGGCCCTAATAGAGGTATATATTAATTCTTGTAATTTTAAATTGTAAAAATAGTCTTGTTTTAATATTTTTAGTACATATACTTGGGGAAAATATAACTTATGTAAATGTATTGTGTATGCAGGTTTATCGTATGAGATATGATAGTCCCATTCAAATGATTAGTAGGGCAACTTCTTATGTTCCTCCCATATTTGAGATGCCTATTCGAATAGATGAGCCTACCATTGACTTGTTTGAGCATGAAAAATAGATTGAGCAGGATCATGAGCTTACAATAAGTGCATGTTTAAATGATTTTTTTATTATAATTTAAAACTAATTTATTAATAATTGTTTAAATTTATTTTATGTTAATTTTGTAATAATTCTTGTATTTGAATAGGCTTAGTTGCAAACTAGCTATGAGTGTAGGACCCATAGTCAGACCTTGGAGCAATCCAAGGCATTAGAGAGGTTTTCGTCTACTATCAGGGTATCCCAAGGAGATTGTTCTTCGAGGAAGGCAAATAGAGGGAGGCTATTTGATGAATAGGATGTCTTACACATGAGATGTACTTTTTTTTATGTTTATATGGCAATTTATGCATTTTTGGCATTGTATATGCACATATGACATTCACCCAACATTAGATACTATATTGGTAGATGTGATTTTTTGTATGCCTATCATGAAAATATATGTATTATTGACATTGAACACATATGCCTATATTGTATGCCTATTTATCTAATTTATATTCAATTTTTTTTCATTGTGTGTTATTGTATAATGTTGTTTTGATCTTCCAAACTACGATCTATCAGATCTCATATTTAATGTTGTACACAAATGACGATTAAAAATTTATTATTTTCAATTCTATAAATCTTGAATCTCCCATATTTTTTTAAATTAAAGTTTTTATTTCATTGTGTATAGTGGAAATGACTAATGACACTCTTATCACTTAGGATTAATGGTCTTCTTCTCTTTGTACCTACTTATTGTACACTTTGGAAACTTTTATTTGTGTCATTAGACCTCTTAAAAACCTCTCACATTCATTTTCTAACTCATTTCATACATTCCATTCACAAACTTCCTCTCACTCTTTCACTATCTTCTCACTAGGCAATCCTCTTAGGTTTCAAGTACCAAAACTTGATATAGGTCTCAAGGAGTTAGTATTTTATCATATATTTTTGTATATGTTCAAATCACACCTACCTTAACCTCTTACAAGTGCTCAAACACACTTCAACATTCAATTCCACATATAGGGCTCACAATGGTCTCTTTAGGCTTGTAGCCTTTTTTGTGCAAATTCTCTTGGTTTAATAAATATATCATCTCTTATGGATATTTAAAACCTTTTATAGCCACCCACTATCTCCTTATAGGTGTGTTTCAAATTTCATGACCTAACTCCACTCCTAGACCACACTTCCTTTGTAAGCCACCTTTTAATTAGGTATAGTTAGTCCTATCTTAAATCCACAATCACCAAATTTATATTGTATAGCCTTGACCCACACCAAATTTTTTTTATTCCTTTTCCATACATCAAAACATGTAATTTTATACACTATAAAATTACACACTACGATTTCAAGTGTCGAAACAGCCCTAGACCCCCTAGGGACCAACCCTGACCTTTCGATCGCAAACCAAACCTAAGTCACACTAACCCACCTTTTACCAAACTTTGACTTTGAACATCTAATACTGATGGTCACTCTAACCATAAATGGGTAGGCCTAACCACTGACGGTTAGGTTTTTATTGCCTAAACAATCGAACTCCAACTTTAACTATAACTTGCTCTTTTATATTTAGCTTGTCTAATTCGTGTGCTAACCCATGCATGTGAGGTCTAAATTTAGATAGAAAATTAGAAATATTGTGAACATATTATTACACCTATCCTTCCTTCCTATAAAGACAAATTAGGAGAGGGTGAATGGAGATCCAAAAGTGATCATCATTTAGAGCTAGAGCTTCTTGCATTAGAGTCTCTTTTGCAGGTCATCTCTTCAAGTGAACTAGTAAGTACGAAAGAGATCTGAAGTGCAACCATCCGTTGGCCAATAGCCAAGTACCATTAATCTACTAAAATTTCCCTAGAATTTATCAATAAGTTTATTATCTAACCACCTCAATCATTCATCAAGTCAACAACTAGCAAGTTAAGTATCAGATTTCAATCATTTAGTTACCTTGTTTCTATTTTGAAATCAACCTAGCCCAAACCCATCTCTTAGAATTCCATTCTATGAAATCATCAAAATAGCCTTTTCTTGACTAGACCCAACCCATAGTAACCATTGATGGTCACCCTGACTGCCAACAGTCTATCCCAACTGCTGACAGTTAACCCAACCATCGACAGTCATCCCAATCGCCAATGGTCATTATTATTTTGTCACATAGGTAATGCCAAAATATTTTAGAGAAAATTTACTTATGTTCTTTAGAATAAATAAAAATGAAACTCGAGAAGGGTATGGTATAAAAACTTGAAATTTTGTGCATGTGTTGATCTAGATAGTTGTAGATACTCCTCTTTGGCTTGGGAGGAATGACCTGCAGATAAGAAAACACTCAAAGAAATGGTTTGATTAGTTAGATAGTAGGGTGGATTACCTATCAAGATATATCTAATAAGTATGATATTTCTTGGAGGCTATCAATCCACACTTTTAAACAATCAAGTTTTGAAAGAGAAAGATAAAGTACTTGCATATATCATAGAAGTAACTAAAATTAAGAATAAGAAGTGCTTGACATTAGAATAGATGAATTTGACTAATTATATAAATAAGTGGGATGGATTAACTATCCCTTTGAGAGGTTAAACACAATATAAAACAAACCATAGACTTCTTTTCTATTACCCTCTCTATAAGCCAATTTCAGTCACATAATTCTTAAAGCTTAAGGCAAAACCCAAAAGAAAGACTAAAATAAATCTTAGGATCAACGTGCTTTAGTGTGTGTTTCTTTTCCTTTAGTTTTAATTCTTTTCTCTTTGTTTGAGTTGTGATTTTGCTTGTATCTTCCTCTTTTCCCTATTTGCATGTTTTTAACTAGGCAACAACTAAGGAACCAAGCAAACTGGGATCTACCTCCTAATCATCCATCTTCCTCTTCCTCTTCATCCATGGATTACATCTTAGATGTAGATGGTTCCCCCCATCCTTCTGGTAGTCTTAACATCCCTCAAATGGTTGCCCAAGGTGATGCAAAATTTTCCACCTTCTTGGATAACAACCCTATAGCTCTTCAACATTACCTCAACACCATCTCTCATCGTACCCCTGCTTCGGTTCCACCTACTGATTTGCCCTATGGGATGTCATCCCACCTCATGGGCACCACCTCTAGTGCCTCCATTTCCACTAGACCTTTGGTTATCCAGGATTCATCTTCCACCAACCATCCCACTGACACCACTATGTGAAACTAATCTACCCAACCAATCAACAACCAAACAACATCTACCCTAACTAATAACTCCTCTAACATGGGAGTAACCCAACCTTTGGTCACTCATACCCCTATTATAGTGGGAGCACCTTCTACCAGTGTTGCTACTTTCCCTCTTATTTTCAACCCACCTACCTACACTCCACTCTAGAGTTTGGTGGTTCTTATACCTTCTACCCTTGCACCCATCAACACCAAGATCACCACCTATCCCCAAACCACCAACTTAACCATACCTCCCATTTAACCCATATTGGCTTCTTAAGAAGTATCTATTTCACCCATCCTGAACTATATCCTAAACCCACAAGGATATATGGTCCCACCCTCTACCTAACCTTCTACATATACTTACTTATACCCAACACCTTCTCAACCACTCCCATCTGCATACCAATATGTGCCAACTTCCCAACCTTATATTGGTTATCTTTATGTTGCACCTACCTAGACCCAACAAAACCTGCCCTATAACTACAAAGGCATACAACTGCAAATAGATATTTCCAAATTTCCAATGGATAAAATGACCACCTTAGAGTCATCTATTTCTAGTACCCAAAATCTCTTATCATATGACAAAATCTGTAACAAACCTATTCACCCATTGGTCCCTATCCAACCTTACCCACCTCAATGTAAACTTCCCAAATTCTCTAAATTTTAGAGTAAGGAAGATCCCCAATAACATTTGAGAGCCACTCATGCTACTTGATTGCCTATAATGATGCCTTCCTTCTCCATAACTTCCCCATGTCTCTATCGGGTCTAGCACTAGATTGGTATAGTGCTATTCTCAGGCACTCCCTCTTCTCTTTTGCCCAACTTGCCCAAACCTTCCTAGACCACTTTTCTATAAACATCTCTAAGAAGATTTCCATCACTGATCTACACTCCATTTGGTAGTTTGACGACAAGTCTATTGTTGACTTCGTGGCTCATTGGAAAAGTCTCATCAACCAACTTTCTTTCTCTCTACCCCAACTTGAGTTGATTGAGATCTTCACCTGGGCATGTACCAAACACATTTCCTCTACTTTGTGGGTTCAGAGGTTCAGAACCTTTGATGAGGTTTTCACTGTGGCCCACAAACTAGAAAATAGAGTTGTTGATGAGGGAAAATTAAAGTTGAAAAAAAATAACTCCACCTTCAAGTCAAGTGAGACCTCATCCTCCAAACCCAACAACTAAAACACCACTCAACTTAAAAACAAGGGAACCACAAACATGGTTATCCTTAAAACTACCCCTCCACCTGTTGTTAACCAATCTAATTCTTCTAATTCCTCTAATCAAAATACCAAGAATCCAAAGCACAACAACCAAAGGCAATTCACTCTACTATGGGATTCATACACTTTGATCTTAGAGAAACTATTAAAATCCAACATTATCCAAATTCCTCCAATCAAACCTCTATAATGATTCAAATCTTCTCATCCTGCACTTGCTTGGTATAAAGAGAACAAATTGTGTGCCTTTCACCATGTCATTAGACACGATGTCAATAGGTGAAAAACCTTTAAGAGTGTTGTCCAAAATCTCATTGACAAGGGGGAGCTTATGTTGGATAACCCCAATACACCCCCAAACCAATCACTTGACATCTTCAGACAACCATTTCCCAACCATGCTCCATCTGCCAATAATGAAAACAAATCAGAATCCTCACACAAGATACACACTATTAATGTGGTGCTCAGTGAACTCACTACTGAGGCGACCACTATCCAACCTACCCTACCATCCCCTCCACTTATTGAGGTAGTGGAGTCGCCAAATTTTCCTTTGAAAATTGAAATAAAGGAGATAACTTTTTACCTTCATTTGTCAAGATAGTGGAGCAACCAACCCCTTTGGAAGACATACTAGAAGAGACAACCATTCCCACCACACCTTTTTATTCCATCATACAATAGTCCACTCTCCCTTTAGAAAGTGTCCCTAAGGGAAAGATCATTCTACCTACTCCTCCCATCGAGGAACTACCTTCCTAAGCCTTAGAACCTTTGATTGAGGCAAATGACAAGCTACCCACTCGCCTTTCTCCACCTGTGAGATTATCTTTTAAGACCAACACCAAGGGGATCAAGCTTGTTTACAAAACTTTTTCTTGGCTAGTCCAAAACTTATGATACCTATCCCAACCTAACATGGATCGTGCCACAATTTTGGACCATCTCGAACTTCCTTACCCGACTAGGCAATAACCCCCAACCACACCATTATCAACTCAACCTGACACCTTTACTAACCAAACCACACTAAACCATCTCAACCTACCCTACCTGAAGTAACCAAGTCACCTCTCATTATTCCAACCAAGCCTACCATGAATGTTTGCATTTTTTCTACCCAAAACCATCAATAATGTTGGACCTAAACCGATTAAACCTATCAAATAAGATCCAAGCTAAACCAACCAAGAAGGTAAAACCACCTAGGAGCCCAAAAATCAAAACTCTACCTCCCCTCTCCACATTACCATCTATTTTGGGACCTCATCCCTCTACCTTAATTGAGAAATCATCCTAATCAACACCCAACCACCACTCTTGGTTACATCATCACTCCTTATTTTGTCCACACCTATTTTCACCAAACCACCCATGGACATACCTCCTATCTCCCAACCAACTATTAACAAACCACTTATCTCCTGAACATCTACCCTAAAACTTTCCAAAACAAACCACTTATCTCCTGAACATCTACCCTAAAACTTTCCAACCCTAAACCCTTAACTTCTCTACCAAAACCTAAACCATTCACCAAGGACAACCCTTCACCTATGTCTTTGACGATGAAGACCACTGCCAATAGGGCTTCCACCCCCACTTCCAAACCTAAGCCTTCTATGCCTCTACCACCATTGTCTTAGTCCCACTTAACCATCCTTTAGAGGTTATTATAGGCATTTTGCTTAACCTTGCTCCCTATCAGACCATTCAACCCAAATTAGTCTTAAACCATCTTGGTACAATGATAAATTCGTATGTTCATACCATAAAACACCTAGGCATGACACATAAAACTATAAGGCTCTCTAAGTGATAACCCATCAACTATGTCACAAGGATGAATTATTATTAAAGGAGCCTCTACTAAGCCCCACATCAATCCAAGAAGCAATAACCATCGCCTAACACCCACCTACCCCTCCACTCTCACCTCAAAGTGAAGAAGAACTAACACAATCATCTAGCCTGACCCCTCCCCTAATCGATACCATCCATGTGGTCACATGATCACAAACCCAACCCAAGGATAAGGGGAAGACAAAAGTGTCCATTCCACAAACATATCCCTCATCCTCCACCTAACCACTCAGATAATACCAAACACCTTTACCTTCAACCAAACCCAAATTGTCCATCTTGGGATCTTCTCACTCCAATCCATCTAAATCAATCTAATGAGTAGTTCTAAAATAGATTCAATAGATGTCAGTAAAGATGAGTTTGTATAAACTAATCAATACCTTACCCCACTATCGAGAAACAATGATAGAAGCATTGAAATCTATAGAGTTGAGGCTGAAGGGCCCTCTATCTTTAGCAGCCTTTATCAGAGCTCTTCACATTTCCAACCTTATTACCTTCAAAGATTTGGAATAACCCTCCATCCATCTAAATGACCTTGATCCTCCCCTCTTTATTATCGCCTATATCAACCAAACCCACATCAAAGGGTTATGATTGATGGGGAAGCTAGTATCAACATCATCTCCTCCCATGCCTATAGCCAAATTAAATTACCCAAGAATATCATGTCAGAAACCATAATGGTGCTTTGATCATTCAATGATACCTTGGCCACAACACTAGAAATTGTTGTCTTTTATATTCACCTAGGAACCCATATGCTTCTTGAGCTCATCTATGCAGTAGAAGGAGCATTTCTAGTATAACATCTTGTTAAGATGCCCTTGGATTTGTTCCATGGTTGTGTGCCATACACCCTACATCGATGCATCAAATTTGAACATGAAGGTTAAGTTGTTACCATACAAGATGACCCCAGTCCCTTTACATCATGCAACATGACATACTAACCCAGTGATGTTCTCCTCCCTCCATCCAACAAACCTTTACCAGCCGATGATAAAAGCCCATCTTCTATCAATGAAGCATCCACTAGTTCTTCTATCCCTTCCACCCAAATCCCCATAATGGACCCTTTGGGATCAACCTTCTAACGTCTTTCATTAGAAGAGTATCACCTTCTGACCCTTGATGCTTTCCTTACTCCCCAAGAGTATGGGAAACTTGACCATCAACCTGGTTATGACCCCAATATTGTCACTATTGTTCCTTTTAGACCCTCAACTTGTCAAACCAATTTCATATATGGGGGACTTGATAAAACTCTTGACACTTCTGCCACCTCCTTTTCACCTCGACCATTCACCTCAGCTTCTCCTATTTAGATAAATTAGAATTTGCCAAAACATACCTCTATAGGTGTGCTTGGAAGGGATTTGGCCTAGGTTAGTATGAACATGGGATGTATGAGTTGCTTCCAATCAGAACTTGAAAACCTCATGAAAAATATGGTCTCGATTTCATTCCACCTAAACAACAAACCAACCTACCTCCCCTTATCAACATTGACAAGGAAATCCCATCAACTCCACCATCAATAGTTGAGGATTTTGACATCATCCCCCCCTAAATTTTTTTCATCAACATGATCAGCCTCAGACCCCTAACTTATAAAAAAGATAGGGCAACTGTAGCCATTCTTCTGAACCATCTTGAGATGATAGGAGATGACTCTCCTATCATTAATACCATTCAATGTCAGGATGATGATTTTATTCTCACCTATCTTGGTGCACTGAATTTCTCCATCGATAAATCCCTACCTCCTGAGACTTTAACCATGTTAAACAAATCTACCATGTATATCAACTTGGGTACTTTAGATAGCTACTGTATTGTCAAAATTAGCCAATCACTAAATTTTTAAGAGCTTTGAGACTTACCTTCCTTCTTACAAGACCATAACATAACATTTTCTTAGTCTTATAATGACATGCCAAGAATTGACCCCTCCATCACTACCTGCAACATAGTCACCAACCATGATGCTAAGCCTATTAGGCAAAAACTTTAGTGAATGCACCCTTACATATCCCTTATTATCAAAGAAGAGCTTCAACGTCTCCTATTAGTCAATTTCATTCAACCCATTGACTATCCCTATTGGGTATCAAATGTTGTACCTATCACCAAATCCACAAGGAGACTATGCATTTGTGTAGAATTTCATGACCTCAACCTTGCTTGCCTAAATGATGACTTTTCTCTATGAAGCATTGACCAACTAGTTGATCTTATAGCCAATCATGAGATGTTATCTCTCATAGACAGATTCTCAATTACAATTAGATCCTCATTGCCCATAAAGATCAACACAAGATTGTCTTTATCACCCCATCAGGAACTTTCTACTATAGGTTCATGCCTTTTAGACTGAAGAACACTGGTGCAACCTACCAATGCACTATGACCTACATCTTCGATGTCCTTATTAATAAAATTATCAAGGATTGTGTTGATGACCTTCTTGGGAAATCCAAATATGGTAATGATCATTTGGCCATTCTCAAGATTTTCTTTTAGTGACTCATCCATTACCATGTCTACCTTAACCCCAAGAAATATATTTTTGGAGTCTTGTCAGGAAAGCTCCTAGGATTTATCATCTCCCTTCAGGGAATCAAATTTTATCTAGGCTAAGTCAAATAAATCCTTGTCATGTCTCCTTTAATCAACCTCAAACAACTCCACAACCTATAGAGGAAGCTTCAATCCATTTGTCGCTTTATTTGTTAGCTCTTAGATTGATGCCGACCGTTCCCCCACCTTCTAAAGAAGGATGTATCTTTTAAGTGGAAAAATGACTGTCAAAAGGCCTTTGATTCACTTAAACAATACCTTTTGTCTCCACCTATCCTCACTCCTCCCAAAGATGGTCAACCCTTTTACCTTTATATCTCCACCATCGACCACTCCTTAGGGGCAATGCTCACTCATCAAGATGAACAATATAAAGATCAAGCCATCTACTACATCAACCATACACTAGTAGAATATTAGACTCGATACACCCATACTGAGAAGCTTTTTCTAGCCTTGGTCTTCATCGCCACCAAAATTTGCCACTACATTCTCAACCACAAGACCTATATCATGATCAATACCAACCCACTCAAGTATATGCACTCCAAAACATACCAAAACCAATGTATGGCTAAATGGCTCATGCTATTAGCTGAGTTTAACCTTGTGTTTCTTTAGTAGAATTCAATTAAAGGGCAAGTCATTGCTAACTAGTTGGTTGAGGCACTATTAGCAGACAATCAACCTGCTCCTCTTGAGTTTCTCGGTGAGTCCATCATGACCCTCTCTCAGGAAGATTTCACCTATCAACTGACCATGATATTCAATGGATCAAAGTGTCAATGTGGTGGGGGAGCTAACATTATCCTTATCGCCCTTCATGATGAGCCTCTTCCTTTATCCTTTAAGATTGATTTTGAATGTACCAATAATATGGCTGAGTATGAAGCCTTAGTAATAGGCCTTTAAATTGTGTTAGCCTTGGGACTCAAAATAATCAACATCTTTGGTGACTCTCAACTTGTGGTCAATCAAATCAACATCTCTTATCAATGTTAAAATGATGGTTTTCAACAATACAAACAACTAGTTGATGAACTCTTAACATCATTTGAACATTATCATATCCAAACCACTCCATGATCTATGAATAAGTTTGTCAACACCATGAATTCCCTTGCCTCTCAGATCCCATTTGTCCCCTCTAATTCTAAGCTATCTATCATTATTCACTAACTTACCCAACCCTCTTATATCAAACCAGACTCTCCCCTCATCTTTAATGTGGATGAGACCCAACCACACCTTTGGTATTGATAGACGTTTAACTATCTCAACCTTGCCATCCTTCCTTCCAGTCTTTTTAGGAATTCTCAAAGAGCATTTATCCAAAGCACCTCATGTTATACCATACTAGGGGAATTCTTTATAAATGTAACTTTGATGGTCTCCTCTTCCATTGCCTACATAATCATGTAGCTTCTCATTCTATTAGGAAATACATGATGGGATATATGGGGTACACTTAAGTGGCCTAGCCATCACTAAACACATCCTTTACCTTGGATATTACTGGCCTAACCTTCACCAAGACTATTGTGATTATGTGAAAAAGTGTGTTAAGTGTTAACAACATGATAATTTACATCACAAACCTAATCATAGTCTTTGCGTATCCATATATTTTTGGTCCTTCTCATAATGGGGTCTGGACCTTATCGGTGAAATTAACCCCCATTCTTCACAACGACATCATTCTATCATCACTACGACCGAATACTTTACTAAATGGGTAGAGGTTATTCCTCTTGTCTCAACCAAAGTGAAAAAGATTGTTGACTTTATTAATCATCACATTATATGTAATTTTGGTGTCCTCACAAAATCATCACCAACAATGGCATATCCTTAAAAAAAATAAGTCTAAGGTCTTTGTGATGCATTTGGTATTATGATAAGCTTCTCATCACCCTATCATCCTCAAGCAAATAGACATGCAGAAGCCTCTAACAAAACTCTCAACATCATGTTAACTAAAATGGTCAATACATTTGGTTGAGATTGGTATTTGCACATCCCTTTCACTTTATGGGCATATTTTACTAGCATCCAAACCCCTACAGGTGCTACCCCATTCTCTCTTGTTTTTAGAGTAGAGGTTATCTTGCCTCTCAAAGTCCAAATTCCCTCTCTTTGCGTATCTTTTCAATATCTCATCTCTAAGAGTAATTATCATCAAGAACGTTTAACCCAACTTGAGCTACTTCACAAACGTCATGTAGCATCCCTTACTCACCTTCGTGTCTATCAAGAACACATCAAATGTGCTTATAATAAACACCTTAAAGTATGAAAATTCAATATCAGAGAGCTCATCCTCAAGGAAAACCAACATGTCACCAACATGGATAAAAGCAAACAAGGCAAATTTGCTTTTGATTGGATTGGACCTTATATCATAATGCATAAGTACAGAGCATGAGCTTACTAGTTATCCTCTCTTGAGGGAAACCCAGAGCCTGAGCCCCTCAATGCTTTGCATATGCATATTTTCTTTTATTAAGAGAGATCAAACTCACCTTTTGTCTAATTAAGCTCATCCCTTGCTTTCCAACCACATTTGTCTCCCTATTTTATGGGAAAAAACTAATTAAAACTAAATCATGTGATTATCCATCACAATCATAAGCTAATTCTAGAATAATGGGTACCACAACTCTACCCATGGAAAGATTCTCGTGGTAATTTATGCCCCTTTCCTAGGATGGATTCCCATGATCATTGTCACCTAAATCAATTTTACACCTAATCAACCTTCTTGTGCTTTTAGTTTTGCCTTCATAAAAGGTGACCATTTAAGCCTACATAATCAAGTCCATGACATCAAATGCAAAACATCAAAATAAAAATAAAAATGGGTCACTCTCTATCATTCATAGACTATTCCCTCATAGGACATCTACCAAAAACATATTAAAATTGCTCAATATAAGGTAGACCACTCCCTTAAATGATGTCTAAGTACAACATTTTTCAAAGCATAACAATTTCTTTGAAGCTTCCTACATCGATTAGCTTCCCCAACTCTCCAAGATAATAACAAAATAACAACAAACCCATTTTCAGAAATAAAAAAATTAAAAATAATTTTGAAAGCCACAATTGGATCTCAAAAGCAAAATAATTTTGAAATCCGCAATTGGCTCTCATGAGTAGACTTTCCACATCAATCAGTCTACACCCTATATGACATGGACTTGTTTATATTGGCTCTTTGGTAACCTCCAGAAGAAACATGCTAGTCTCGCAAGAAGGTTCTATCTTCATCCATCTCCCCTTTAAGGACTATAAGCAAGGGATTTTTAGCTTACTTGACATTATGTGATCTAGACACCATTTTAACCAAATAACTTTTGCTAATACAAAGCATTCAAAGGGATTATGTTCCTTAAGCCAATCCAAATTTGGTTTGTATTAGTCTTTTCCAAAGAAGAAGCATTGTGACCTCTTCTTGTCCTCTTATACTGGATGATACATCCACTTAAACATTTATCTCTTGATTGTTTTCTCTCTCTCACATCTAGTTTTGTTATTTAACTCACTTTAAACAATATGAGCATAATCATAACTACATCACATAACATCATCATCATATCATGAACAAAAACAAACATCATTAGCATAAACCATATCCATGAACATAATCATAAACATCAACATCATACTGACATCATAACATCCATGAACAAATAACAATAAACCATTTTTCACCACATGTCTAAATCTAGATGAGGAAGTATATACTCGTCAAATTTCAGCATAAACATCATCATTATCATAAACATGATCATCTCCAACATGAAATTAAATCACCACATTTATACACATCTTTAAGAACCATAATCATAAATGTCATGAACATCATCTTAGTCATCAACAAGCATCACATTATCAACATAACCACATGAGATTACATCCAATCCATAACTAGACATTATCATAAACTTGAATAAAGAGACATATCATCACATGCCTAGCTAAGTAAGTCCACATTCACATCATCATGAGTATAATTATAATAAAAAATAAATCAAAATGAACATCATAACCATGAACCATAATCCATAAAACATCTATGTCTCATAAATAAACATCATGATACATATCTCTCTTAAAATAAACATCCTGTTGCATCAGCTCACAGGCAGATATCAAAAATCATATACATAATAAGTATATTGTCTCCTAAACAAACTAAGAACCTAATGCACCATTGCCTCCCAAGGCACCACTACCCCCTAGGGCCTATCTTCCTATACTTATCTAGCCACCTATAAATGCAACCCACTAACCTGGTGTTGCTATACCTACACCACTTGCAACCCTAACCTATACTCACCCCATCAAGGCTCATCTAGAGAATGTATGAAGACTATGGCCTCATAATAACATAGCTCCTAAACATTCAATACTTATCTCTACATAGGGATAGTCCTTACTGGTACCACCACTGCTATTACTCCACCCCTACTTGCTATAGATAATCTCTCTTCTATGTCACCAAATCTACCTATGACCTGGTCTGATCCCTCTCACCTATGATAGTAGCTAACTGACCCTACATTGCTATTAATGATGCTTGTAATGCTATCATGGAAGCCTATGTTATGGCTAATGCTACTCGTGCCTAGTCCCTCTAACTAGTCACTACCTGCATATCTGGGGCAACCCCTATCCCTATGCCTATTGACCACCTCCACTAGTTAGGTCAACATCCATAGCTTGTCAACCACCATCATCACCACTAATATTAGCTGTAACATATAGTTCTTAGTGTTGTCCTTGAAAAATGTCACTCATTTTTGGGATAACCTACGGACTATTTTAGCCCTGCACAGACCAAAAATCATCTCTCCCCTTTTCAAAAAATTATTCTGAGCATTCAGGTTCTTCATTTTTCAAAGATTTTCCAGAAATCTATAGACTCTACAGGCTTGAATCTACAGACTCTATAGGAAGAAATCTACAGACTCTGCAGGCTTGAAACTACGGACTCTGCAGGCTCATTTTTATGGACTCTTTCAAGGCTCGATAGAAAACTTAGAGAAAACTACGGACTTCACAGGTTGATTTCTACAAACTTTGCAGGAAAGAAACAGGCTCTCAACACTTAGGTGAGTTCAATGGGTTCGATGACCAATTGGTTTAACGCGCTTGGTGCAAAAGATAAAAAAGACTTATCCAAATAACGAAGAATGAACCGATTGAACCGTTGAACCAAAGTTGGTTCAATTAGTTGGTTCAATTAGTAGGTTCAAGGGGCTGCCCCAAAGCCAAAGAGGCAAGTACCCTTGTGGAGGGCAGGCAACATTGGTTCGAAGGTCAAAGAAAAGATAGAATTCCTTTGGATTTGTTCAAAGGCCCAAAAGGAACAATTCTTTTGGACTTTTTGTTCGATGGAAATGATTAAGTGAAGAAGGTCGAAGGAATTCACTTGGGAAGAAAGCCCAAAGAAATTGAAAGGAACAAACAACTAAGGAAAAGAAGATTTCTTTCAGACTTTTTGTCTGAAGGAATTCCTTCAGACTTTTTGTTCGAAGGAAAAGCCTGAGAGCCAAAAAACTGCCAAAGAAGCAAGAACCCGCCGAGAAAGTTAAATCCTGAAGTCCACACAAAAAAAAAATCCTGAAGGGTAGGTACCCTTGTGGGGGGCACTTGAAGATGTAAAAGAGAGCCTTCCAAAAAAATTAGACAAAGAAGGTTTTCAAAGAACAAGGATGGAACCGTTGAACCTTAAACCAAATGGTTCAACAGGTTTAACTGGTTCAAAGGTTCAATATTTCAGGGCCTCAGAGGGACTTAGAAAGATAAAGGAAGTAATGATTGAATGAGACACAGAATGAACCGATGAACTGATTGAACCTTGAACCGAAAGAGTTCAAAGTTTAATGGTTCATAGGTTCAAAAGTTCAAGGGTGGCCTCAGTCAATGGAAAAAGCAACAAACAGGTGGTTTAATGGATGGTTCAACCAAGGAGCGGGAAAGCGATTGAACCAGGAAGCAAAGGAATAAAAGAGATAAAATGAACCAATGAACCAATGAACTTTCATAGGTTCATAGGTTCAAGGTTCAACATGGTTCAAGTAGCTGGTGACCATTGACGGTTGCACGAATGTCAAATTTAAAGTAAAGAAATATTTGTGGACATTCAAATAAAGCATGAAATTTAAAGGAAGAACTAAGCAACTGACCAAAAAGATAGTCTGATAGCTCAAATCATAGCAAAAAGAGACAAAGCTAGAAAAGACAAAAGTAGAAAGAGGGAAAAGCCCAAAATATCTGTGTAGAAGCAATTTCAGTAGGTGGAATAGTCCACTAAGTAGGTATTTTGGCTTGCAAATTAAAGATGCGGCTTATTTTTCCTTCCATGAAGTAAAGACAAAGGGATAGCTGCGCAAATGTCAGAGGAATAGACTAGATGATCTAGACTCAGGAGAAGATATATTAGATGAATAGACATGCCATAGTTAAGGCAACGCACTGTTCCAGGGATGGTCCCTCTAGATGGAACTGAAGGCACATTGAAGGCATTAACTGCAGAATGGGCCATCCCATGGGAAAGAGTGCCAAGCCTTGCTTGGTGGCTATATATTGTAATCTCTCATTTGTTACAAGGGAGATCTTCTCGAATACAGAAGCAAAACTTTGCCCAAATTGAAAGGTGAATACTAAGACTTTGAGCTCAGATTGTATTTCATATTATTTTATCTGAATGAGAAAGCAAGTGATTCACAGACTTTGTGATGTATAACTTGTATCATTTTAGGAGATTGTTTTTATGTCTATCTTCTGAATGTGTTCTTGTTTATTTAATTTAACAAGTAGAGCTAGTGGAAGTGATAAGGAAGGTGTCCTGAGACTAGTTAATTTCAGACTTTGTGCTGACATAATTATTTTCAGTGTGTGTTTTTTTTTTCTATTTCTATGTAAAGGACCTTGGGACAACTTTGTGCCTCCTATTGTTCTTCATACCTCACTCTAGGGCAGTCAAGGTGGAGACTTTGAGCGACATCTTATATTGATGGTTACTTTGGACCCGGTTACTAGTCACTTGTTACTAGAAAGAGTCCTGTTGTTTGCAAGAACAAGCACTTCTAAAAGAATATAAGTGCCTTATGTCGCTTCACCAAGATTTCTACTATCCAGAAAGGGATCTGGCTCTTGGCTGAATGTTACTTCTGAAAGAAGAGAAGTGCCTTCACCAATCACCCAGGATTTCTCCTCTATTTCTTAGCATCATCTCTGAAAAGAGAGAGATGGATGGTTCATTCCACCCCTGTGTCTTACTTTCTGCTTATATATATAGTATATAGCCTCTACATATTTAATAGGGAACCTCCCCTTGATGAGAGGAGAGATTTTTCCCCTTTGGATGTGGTAAATCTACAACATTGGAGGACCAATCTCCTTATACTGTGGTGATAGGAACTATTTTGCTCACCAGTTAGCTTGTCGACAAAATATTCACCCAACAGTTTTTGGTGACTCCGCTGGGGACACAATAATTTTGTGCAATTTGGAACCTCAAGTTTCAGATTGAAACATCACCTGTGTCTTACCCATTATCATTATAACCTTATCCATGCATTTCACTATGGAAGAATGAACTGCTCCAGTGCTTTCCCATTGTTATTTTTTTCTCCCTAGCCTCGCCCAATAGTTTTTAGCGACTCCGCTAGGGAAACAATAATTTTATGCAATTTGGAACCTCAAGTTTTAGATTGAAACATCACCTGTGTCTTACCCATTATCATTATACCCTTATCCATTACATATTCTGGTGACTCCATTTCATGTCTTACCCATTATCATTATAGCCTTACCATCTTCCTCCATCTCTGTTATTTTATTTGGTCTGCAAAACTAGAGCTGCTGAGAAAGAGTGCACAGTTTGAAGCCTCAAGCTGAAGCAGGGCTAGTTCTTTTTCATTTTTGTTCTACAATCTGGCCACTCCACCTAGATTTGTTATCCCTATTTTTCATAATTAAATCATGGTAGTTTAAGGCCCCTGGGGTAACTCATTTGGCCCACTCAACTTGACTCCACCTCTGCATGAAATTCCATGTAGCTCAAGAAAGAACTTCCCCAAATTCTTTAGAGATGGGAGAGTTCACCCTGATGAACACATTGCAGCCTTCAGCATAGCCTGTGGTGTGATAAGGGTGGAATTTGAAGATGTGGTAGTTAGGCTTTTTGTGGAGACCCTATAAAGTGATGCTGTAGAGTGGTTTTACCATCTACAGGCTTGATCAGTGATAGACTGAAATACCCTAAAAGCCAACTTTGAAGCAAGGTTCAAGCCTGTAGAGAATGCCCATGCCTTGCTGGCCTAGCTCACCCAGATGAAGAAGGATCCCCATGAACCTATGAAGAACTTCATTGCTAGGTTCAACAAGCTGAGGCACATGATTCCCATGATCGCCCAACCAACACCTTAGAATCTCAAGTGTTTCTTCATCAACTTACAATTGCCTGAAGTGAGTTTCTTGCTGAGATGAGCTAGACACATAGACCTTGAGGCTGCTCAAGACTTGGCTACTGAGCTAGAATATGACCTTATCTTGGTAGGAAAGATAAGAAGAGATCTTAACAGAGGTAAACCCTCTTCATCTTCTGAATACTCACCCACAACCACCACTGATCAAATGGTAAAAAAGTTGGAAAATGAACTGTTAGCCTTGAAAAGGCAAATGGCCCAAAGTATGTCTGCTCCTCCTAATCAAGATATGCCAAGGAGGGCATTTCATAATCAGCCATATCAAGGCAATGCTGCCAGGAATCAAGGGCAGCCAAATCATCTTCCTCCCCATAGAGGAAGCTTGCCCTTGAAGCGCCTCCAACCAACTCAACAGTTGGATATCTAGAAATAAAACATGATTTCTCTTTCCAACCTAAGTTTGAGCAAGCAAATGGCACTGATTTCTTCAGGGAGGATCTAGAAGAATTAGCTGGAGACTCCCACATTGGTTTCTTGAATTTCCAAGATGAACCCAAAAGTGAAGGTGAAGCAGTCGAAGGATCATACACAATATTCACCAGGTCTGAGAATTAGTCAGACCAGTAGGCTGACAAAGAGAAGATAGAGGAGCGACCCCAACCAATAATTTCAATTGTTGAGCAGAGAAAACCTCTTCCTTTCCAGTCAAAAGACCTGGTGATTGCCAAAGAAGTAAGTACATCAAACATATCTGCACCTTCTACTTCAAATTCACAGATCAGTCCTCCCCCTCCCAAAAATCAAAAGGATGAACTCCCATCCTCTCTTCCAAGTCCATCTCAGTCATTTGCCATGATTGATCATGTCAAGAAATCCAAAATTCAAATGACTGAGTTTGAATCTCTGCAAGCTAATCCTGAGCAATTAAACATTGGTGGAGAACCAGGTGCGGACCTGCTTGAGGCAAAGATTATGGTTACCCAAATGTCAGCCCCTGCTACTCAAATTCTATTTGAGCATTCAGGCAAGGGTAATTATTTCTTGACCACAGAGGATGCTCATGTCCCAACTGATGAAAGTCTTGTAGCTGGCAATCTAGGATTTCATCTAAATAAGGCATCAAAAAAATTGGTAGGGTGCAATACAAATCAAGAAGGATATTCTATCTCCTATGAAGATAAATCTTATAGAAGATCAGCTTCTGATGATGCTTAGATCCTAGAATTTGATGGCAACAATTCTTCCATAGTTGGATGCAGATCTCTGTTGCCCAGATTGAAAATTTTTTAGGGCGAAGAGGTCAAACTCCTTCACACCAAAGGAGATGCTAAGCTGATGGTTTGTCAGGAGTTTGATGCTGACAATCAAAGCATGTGCTAGACTGAACCAACAGAACAACAAGTTATGATGGTGGACCATACTAATGTATTCTGAAGTCAACAAAAGGAACTCTTCGCAGAGAGAGCAAAGAGTTATGGTTTTTAGTTTGAATACCACATCCTGCCATGGGGTAAGAAGAAGAAAAGGCCAAGAGGAAAACACAGAAAATTGGTTTCCTAGTGGAGAGTTCCATTCGCCCGTCACTGATTTTGGGGACAAAATGGTTTTCTATTGGTTTATCAGGATGGAATGCCATTTTCATTATCTCACAATGGGTAGCATCTACATCACTTCAATTCTTGAAGTGTCAGATAAGTTCACATGTACATATGTACATTTGTATAGTCTTTGGTTCTATTTTTTGCTTTTGCTTTTCATTTTTATTTTTTAGAGCCTTTCTTTTTGGGTAGCATGACTCCATAGCCCAATGGCATACTTTAAGGCACTGGAGATTCTGGTTTCTACTCCCCTTAGATATTCCAAGTTTTTAACCAAAGGAAGTTCCCCAACTGGAGCCAACTGTTGTCCCCAAAAAATGTGACTCATTTTTTAGACAACCTACGGACTATTTTGGCCCTGCACAGACCAAAAATCATCTCTCCCCTTTTCAAAAAATTGTTTTGAGCATTCAGTTTCTTCATTTTTCAAAGCTTTTCCAAGAAACTACATACTATATAGGCTTGAATCTATAGACTCTGCAGGAAGAAATCTATGGACTCTACAGGCTTAAAACTGCGGACTCCACAGGTTCATTTCTACAAACTCTTTTAAGGCTCGAGAGAAAACTTAGAGAAAACTACAGACTTCACAGGTTGATTTCTATGGACTCTGCAGCAAAGAAACAAGCTCTTAGCACTTAGGTGAGTTCAACGACTAATTGGTTCAATACTCTTGGTGAAAAATATCAAAAAGACTTAGCCAAATAATGAAGAATGAACCGATTGAACCATTGAACCGTTGAACCAAAGTTGGTTCAATCGATAGGTTCAAGGGGATACCCCAAAGCCAAAGAGGCAAGTACCCTTGAGGAGGGCAGGTAACATTGGTTCGAAGGTCAAAAAAATATAGAATTCCTTCAAATTTGTTCAAAGGCCCAAAAGGAACAATGCTTTCAGACTTTTTGTCCGATGGAAATGATTAAGTGAAGAAAGTCGAAGGAATTCACTCAGGAAAAAAGCCCAAAGAAATTGAAAGGAACAAATGGCTAAGGAAAAGAAGCTTTCTTTTAGACTTTTTGTATGAAGGAATTCCTTTAGACTTTTTGTCTGAAGGAAAAGCCTGAGAGCCAAAAGCCCACTGAAGAAGCAAGAACCCGCCGAGAAAGTTTAAGCCTGAAGTCTGCCCAAAAAAAAATCCCAAAGGGTAGGTACCCTTGTGGGGGGCACTTGAAGACGCAAAAGAGAGCCTTCCAAAAAACTTAGACAAATAAGGTTTTCAAAAAACAAGGATGGAACAGTTGAACCTTGAACCAAATGATTCAACAGGTTCAACTGGTTCAAAGGTTCAATATTTCAGGGCCTCAGAGGGACTTAGAAAGATAAAGGAAGTAATGATTGAACGAGACACAGAATGAACCGATGAACTGATTGAACCTTGAACTAAAAGAGTTCAAAGTTCAATGGTTCATAGGTTCAAAAGTTCAAGGGTGGCCTTAGTCAAGGGAAAAAGCAACAAACAGGTGGTTTAATGGATGGTTTAACCAAGGAGCGGGAAAGCGATTGAACCAGGAAGCAAAGGAACAAAAGAGACAGAATGAACCAATGAACCAATGAAATTTCATAAGTTCATAGGTTCAAGGTTCAACATGGTTCAAGCAGCTGGTGACCATTGACGGTCCTGCGAACGTCAAATTTAAAGTAAAGAAATATCTGTGGACATTCAAATAAAGCACAAAATTTAAAGGAAGAACTAAGCAACTGACCAAAAAGATAGCCTGATTGCTCAAATCATAGAAAAAAGAGACAAAGCTGGAAAAGACAAAAGTAGAAAGAGGGAAAAGCCCAAAATATCTGTGTAGAAGCAATTTCAGTAGGTGGAATAGTCCACTAAGTAGGTATTTTGGCTTGCAAATCAAAGATGCGGCCTATTTTTCCTTCCATGAAGTAAAGACAAAGGGATAGCTGCGCATATGTCAGAGGGAATAGACCAGATGATCCAGACTTAGGAGAAGACATATTAGATGAATAGACATGCCATAGTTAAGGCAATGCACTGTTCCAGGCATGGTCCCTCTAGACAGAACTGAAGTTGCATTGAAGGCATTGATTACAGCATGGGCCATCCCATGGGAGAGAGCACCAAGCCATGCTTGGTGGCTATATATTGTAATCTCTCATTTGTTACAAAGGATATCTTCCCAAATATAGAAGGAAAACTCTACCCAAATTGAAAGGCAAATACTGAGACTTTGAGCTCAGATTGTATTTCATATTATTTTATTTGACTGAGAAAGCAAGTGATTCACAAACTTTGTGCTGTATAGCTTGTATCATTTTAGGAGATTGTTCTTATGTCTATCTTTTGAATGTGTTCTTATTTATTTAATTTAACAAGTAGAGATAGTGGAAGTGATAAGGAAGGTGTCCCAAAACCAGTTACTTTTAGACTTTGTGCTGACATAATTGTTTTCAGTGTGTGTTTTTCTTTTCTATTTCTATGTAAAGGACCTTGGGACGACTTTGTGCCCCCATTGTTCTTCTTACCTCACTCTAGGGCAGTCAAGGTGGAGACTTTGAGCTACATCTTAGATTGATGGTTACTTTAGACCTGGTTACTAGTCACTTGTTACTAGAAAGAGTCCTGTTGTTTGCAAGAACAAACACTTTTGAAAGAAGAGAAGTGCCTTATGTCGCTTCACCAAGATTTCTACTATCCAGGAAGGGATCTGGCTCTTGGCTGAATGTTACTTCTGAAAGAAGAGAAGTGCCTTCACCAATCACCCAGGATTTCTCCTCTATTTCTTAGCATCATCTCTGAAAAAAGAGAGATGGATGGTTCATTCCACCCCTGTGTCTTACTTTCTACTTATATATATAGTATATAGCCTCCGCATATTTAATTGGGAACCTCCCCTTGATGAGAGTAGAGATTTTTCCCCTTTGGATGTGGTAAACCTTCAACATTAGATGACTAATCTCCCTATGCTGTGGTGATAGGAACTATTTTGCTCACCAGTTAACTGGTCGACAAAATATTCACCCAACACTTAGTACCATGTAGGGTTACCATCTACAATGCTTACATTATCTATCTCAAGCCTTACTAATAGCTCCTTACGATTAATGAATATATGTACTGGCTATGGAGATGGTAGTAAAAACTCTGCATCCTCCCTCATCAACCTTGAGAATACCCTAGGGATACCTTATACCATGCTGAACTATCACCATACCCTATCAAAAGGTATCATATATATCTCACCATCCCTCTTATTTTAGATCCATCGATAACTCTACAAGGGCAGTGTGTGCTAGGCATAGTGCACCCATCTTGGAAGGCTGATGTATGGTCTTTAAATCACATCTCAAATAGCCAAGGCATCCAGTAAACCTTTGAACCAATCAATATCATGAACCCCTCCACTTGGTCTCGAGAGTGCAAAATCATCTCTCCACCTCATAAATCCTACTCGAAAGCCCATCTAAGCATACCCCTCTCATGACAGCCCCATCAGTCATAACACCTAAATGTGCTCATATGCCTAGTAATCTAGAACAAACCTCATCCTAATACCATACCTCCTGTGGGCTCAAAATCCCCAAATCTCCTTGTAAATATATACCAATAGTATAAGTGCCCATGTAAACACTGTGCAACCCAAAAACATCTCCACTAATACCCCCAATAACAAATAAGGGAACCTCCCATTGCTCAAATTAAACAACACATAACACATCACTGCTATCATCATCATAATTAGTAGCCACCTATCATCTCTAGCCCTCTGGTATAATGAAGTATAGCTAAATCCTCCTACATAACACCTCACAAAATGAAGGTGATCCCCATATAATAGCGCCATAAAATCATCACACTCCTCCATCTCAATATGATAAATTATCTCACCCAGTATAGGTAGTTATGTAATCCTATGGATATCCTTAGGTAAGATTGTCATCTCACCTGTAGGTAGCAGGAACGTGTTAGTGGCTATATCCCATCTCTTAGTGAGAGAAACTATCATCATCACATCTCATGACACATGTTGGTAATGCATCATAACATCAAAGTCCACCTTCTCCATATGGGCCTAATTGTTTGTAGTCATCCCTCAATGAATCTTGGAAAGTATCTAGGGTATTCGGTCTTGCATATGGACCGCTCTCATGCCTGCAATGTTTCATAGCAAACAAACTTAGTTATATATACTATTTTTTGCCTACAAACTCTCCTATTACACCTACCTCATCCATCATTTAACTCATAAGCATTTAACCTAACTTATCTAAAACCTAAACAATTAACCTTTTTGCCTAGAATACCTAGCCCCAATCTTAACTATTACCTATCACCCTACATCATTTAACTATCTCCCACACCTTTGTACCTCAACATTAACTCTTCATACCCTTACCTATTAACAACATTACCTTCACCTTAACCCTCAACATTAACCTTAACCTGAATTTTTGAAACATTACCTAAAAACTCTAATCTTTAAACCTTTTTTTATCGACGATCAATGGTCATGGTGATCATTGATGGTCAGGTGACCAACTACCAATGGTTATCAAACATCGATGGTAAGATATGACCATTGACAATCACTATGGGTTACCATCTATGGAATATCCAAACCCTACCCTCCCTAAGTAACCACCCACACACCATTACAACTTGAAAATTTTCACCTGTACCTACCCCCACCCTACTAAACCTACCCTACCCTTCCAATTTCATCTTCAACCTAAAATTAACCAAAAAAACCACACACACCCTAAATCTAGGTCAAAACCAAAACAAACTACATCTGCAACAAACAATTAATCAACAAACAACCAAATTCTAATATTAAATGCATTCACTAAAATCAACCTAAATATATCAATTCAAAACAACCCCTACCTCATTCCTTAATTGTCATTAAGGAGGAACCCTGGGGCCCTTTGCCTAGCCTTGTGCCATACTGTACTTACGTTACATCCTCAATGATCAACCTTTGGCCCACTCAATCATCCTCACCCAATCAGTGACTCTCAGTTGTGAGCTCTTTTTGCACAAAATTCCAAAATCCTCTCATCAAAAGTCACATGCTCAAATGATCCAAATAAGACCCCTGATAGTCTTTTTAACCACACCTTTTTGGGGCTGATACCTGACCATGGTGGTTAGGGTGACCACCGATGGTCGACCCTAAGAACCCTAGCTATTGATAGTTAGAATAGTAGGGTTTTCCCTCTCCCTCAACCACCAAATTTTCACCTACAAAATTTTGACACCCATACCCATACCAAGTGCCTACCCATTGATATTAACTTCTCCACCCACCTCAAAAACCACCATGTTACCCCATTATAGGCCATTTTGGCCTAAACTATTGCATACTTTTATGTTGACCTTACCCTAGTCCTTTTGATCACACCAACTACTTGCCATGTTGAATAATTTTTTGATCTTATGCTACTTTGCGCACACCTAACCAATTTTGTGTTTTAATGGGAGCACTTCCTGTTGGGATAAATAACTGGAAGCACACAATTGATTACCAAGCAACTTAATATGCAGAAATAAACCAGAATACACAAGTAACTAGAATTCAGAAATAACACATGATATGAGAGACAATACACAACTTGTATTAAAACTCTTTCAAAAGGAAATACAACAAAGAAGGCTGCCACAGTTCTTCTTCTTTACACACCTCTAGGGCTCCCACACCTCTAGGGCATAAACAGTAAATCTTCCCTCAAAGCTCTCTCACTTAGGTCCCAACACCCAACTCAAACACAGAGTTGGTGTTCACCTTAGACCTGTGCTCCATGCACTTCACAAGTGCTCCACGCACTCCACAAGTACTCCACGTACTCCAAGTAGATCCCACCTGATTCTGCTCCCTATTGTGTTGTTATCCTATCTGATCTTGCACACTTGCAAATCAACCTGGTTCTGCACACTTGTGAACCTTGACCTTGCACACACATACACCTGCAAATCAATGATCTTACTTACCCATGTAGATCTCCTATCATAGCCATGCTCACCTGATGACCAAGATCATACATACATGAAGAGCCCTACTGATTCTCCAATCCAACACCCACACTTGGTACTATGGCACTAGGAGGAACACACCATTGCTCTATTCTCTCTAAAGGAGCTTATTTTCTCTCTTACTCTCTAGCACTAGTTTACAATACAACCAATGAGTCTCTTAAATAGATTTCATGCAAACAATAATTAGACATCTAATTACAATAATTAGATCCGCAGCTCTCAGTCTAAAACTAGCTCTCAACATGCAAACACTTGGTTCGTTAGCTAACTGCCCGTAATACACACAGTCTGAACCACATAGGTGACCAACGTCGGTCCCTATCCTCCTGGGAGTGCCGATGCCAACCGACTTATGACCAACATCGGTTGCCATCCTGTCTCCTCCCTGCCGATGTCGGTTGGCTTGACCGACGCCGGTGTATGTGACACTCTGCAACTCTTTGCAACCTCCTTCCTGCTTGCATCAGTGAAGCTTTTAGCTCCACAAACTAACAATCTCCCACTTGGAGATAAACAATTGCACTGTACCTGTACCCCATCTAATTTTTTTCCTAGCTTGTATCCCTCTTCAAGCTCAATCCTAAAGACAACCCACCACACAACCTGTGATGTACCTCCTGTCATCCGAGTACCCTGCCGCATCCACATCTAAAAATCCATGTAGTGAAGTCCTGACCCTGAATAACATGAATCCCTACTAATGGTCCCTCTCAAATACCTGAGAACCCACTTCTCTGAATTGGCTCCTAACTCTCTGACAACACCCAACGCTTGGGCAAACTCAGGCCTATACCAGACCTCATGTGATTTTGGACACTGAACTATCCAGCCCTTAGTGTGCTCCAGCTCTGCATCCTGCGTAATGAACCTTGCCAACACCTGATTCACATCAGCTCCCACTGGAGACAAAATCAACCTGTGATCTCCCATGTCCCCCATGCCAAAGAATTTCACTGCTCCAAATTCTTCATAGCAAACCACTGAACTAAAAATACCCTTAGCTCAGCAAAACCCTATATGTACAAACCTGCTAGCAAACATACCATCCACATACAGCAATAAAATGATGTTGTAATCATCATCCACCTGGTAAGACAAACCACAGTAGTTACCTTGACATTGACTAAAGTCATGCTTTGTCATTCCACTGTCAAAACCTGTACCACCGTCTTCCAGCTTCCTCAAGACCATATGCCCTGGTCTTTCATCTCACGTGTCTGTTCTCTCTATTCTTCAACTAAGGTATCCATTCATCTCTATGCTTTCTTCCCTCTGGCAACCCTACCAAATCTCTGCTTGGTTCTGCAATCTCTCCATGCCATGCTCCCACTGTTTCTTGGATCCTTCCTGCTCTGCAGTCAACAACAAGTATAAAGAAGAGGAACAATGAATTTGAGGCTTACTTACCATCTTCAGTCCTCCATATGGGCGTTTGAGACTCTTTGACAGCTTGCTGTCCACCCAAAATCTATTACAGTAACCGACCTTGGTCACCACACAGTCTGCATCCAACCGATGTCGATTCCATGTGCCTGGCCTGACTACCAACCCTGCCGACGTCAGTGTCCACCTACTGCCGATGTCGGTCTTCATGATCGACATCGGTCTTACCTAATACCGACGCTAATTTTCCTACCAACGCCGGTACCTATGTTTGCCTGTGAGTGATGACTTTTTCCCTGCGAGCTCCTTTGAATCAAGTCCCATGTCCAAACTGCCCTGCCCAGAAGTATCCAGCCCCATCCACTGGTCTCTATCTGCCATCTCCTCCATAAACACCAAGGCTTTCCAGTTCTTAAGCCTTTCAAATATATCAGTCTTCCTCTTAAGAACATGCATCTCCTTCCTGCTCATGTGACCAAGCCTACAAAGCCACGTCTCCGCAACAAAAGAAGAATCAATAATATAAACAAGTAGATAAAGAGTACCTATTTTCTTACCACCAGCTAATTCAAGTGCATCCACTATGAGAGTTCATGTGCATCTCTCATCACCCAACATTTTTGAATAAATTAGCCATATCTCCAAACCTGGGACCTGCATGACCTCCTTCAACACCCATGTGTTGGCTGCCTGTGATTTCAGCTTCACTTCCCCTTTGCCAATTCTTTGGCAAGGCTCACCAGCTCCTCTCCCTGGGGCTACATGGAAAGAGGCAACATAATCTGTTATCCAAGATTTAACTTTATCCAAGAAACCTCCCAGAGCATCCTATGTAACAAACCCTGCAACATCTGCATCTTCAGTTCCTTCATGCTGATCTGCTACCAACCAACAATATTCTTTTACCTGCTCTTTCTTTCCATAGGACCGTAAGTGACCATCTGTGCTTTTCAACTCCTCCATTCTTAGCTTACTTTGATCTGCCATTGCTCTACTCCCACTCGATTAGAAACCCCTGAGAGTGACCTGTAACCAAACACAAAACCTGCTCCCTGCAACCTTAGCTCTGATACCACGTGTTGGGATAAATAATTGGAAGCACACAATTGATTACCAAGCAACTTAATATGCGTAAATAAACCAGAATACACAAGTAACTAGAATTTAGAAATAACACATGATATGAGAGACAATACACAACTTGTATTAAAACTCTTTCAGAAGGAAATACAACAAAGAAGGCTGCCACAGTTCTTCTTCCTTACACACCTCTAGGGTTCCCACACCTCTAGGGCATAAACAATAAATCTTCCCTCAAAGCTCTCTCCCTTAGGTCCCAACACCCAACTCAAACACAGAGTTGGTGTTCACCTTACACCTGTGCTCCACACACTCCATAAGTGCTCCCCGCACTCCATAAGTACTCCACGTACTCCAAGTAGATCCCACCTGATTCTACTCCCTGTTGTGTTGCTGTCCTATCTGATTTTGCACACCTACAAATCAACCTGGTTCTGCACACCTGTGAACCTTGACCTTACACACACATACACCTGCAAATCAATGATCTTACTTACCCATGTAGATCTCTTATCGTAGCCATACTCACCTGATTATCAAGATCATACATACATGAAGAACCCTGCTGATTCTCCAATCCAGCACCCACACTTGGTACTATGGCACTAGGAGGAACACACCATTGCTCTTTTCTCTCTGAAGGAGCTTATTTGCTCTCTTACTCTCTAGCACTAGTTTACAATACAACTAATGAGTCTCTTAAATAGATCTCATGCAAACAATAATTAGACACCTAATTACAATAATTAGATCCATAGTTCTCAGTCTAAAACTGGCTCTCAACATGCAAACACTTGGTTCGTTAGCTAACTACCTGTAATACATGTAGTCCAAACCACACAGGTGACCGACATCGGTCTCTGTCCTCTTGGGAGTGCCGACGCCGGCCGACTTATGACCGACATTGGTTGCCTTCCTGTCTCCTCCCCGCCGACATCAGTTGGCCTGACCGACGCCGGTGTATGTGACACTCCGCAACTCTTCGCAACCTCCTTCCTACTTGCATCAGTGAAGCTTTTAGCTCCACAACCTAACACTTCCTACCTTGGATACCCATGAAAACAATGACCTTGTCTAGTAGACTTGCATTTACAAGTGTAGCCAAACCATCACATAGGGTCATGTGGTCCACTTGTCACTTGTCCTTCTAGTACCAACCTTATTTTTACTAGCTATGTAATTTAGTTAATACACAATCTTGGCTGTCATACCTAGTCATACTTTGTGCACATGTTTGCACTTTAGTGCCCAACCTATCAAACTACGAACTCAACACCAACTTAATCACTTATCAAACCTATACCTAATTTTGTTTCACCTCATCAAATCCTAATTTGAGGGGGAACAACTCCTCCCATGCTTAGGATAACTAAATCTTTGATCCACACTCTTTTTATTTTATCACTTGCTGATATAAATTGCATAATAAAAAGGAGCAAAATATAGACACTAAAAAACCACACATTACAGTTCCAAGTGTTAAAACACCCCTAGACCCCTTAGGGACCAACCCTAACCTTTTTAATATAAACCAAACCTAAGTCAGACTAACTCCCCTTTTACCAAAATTTGTCTTTGACCCTTGACTTCTGGTGGTCACCCTAATTATCAATAGTTGGCCTGATCGTTGATGGTCAGGTTTCCACTGCCTGAACAATCAAACTCCAACTCCAACTATAACTTGATTTTTTATATTTAGTTCATCTAATTCATGTGTGAGCCCATGCATGTGATATCTAAATCTAGATAGTAAGTTAGAAATCTTGTCAACATATTGTTGCACCTCTCCTTCCTTCCTATAAAGAGAGAGGAGGAAAGGGTGAATGGGGATCTAAAAGTGATCATCATCTAAACCTTGAGATTTTTGCATCAGAGTTGTTGGGTGAATATTTTGTCGTCAACTAACTGAAGACAAAATGGGTATATCAACCACAGCATAGGGAGATTTACACCATGAAAAGTATGGGTTTACCAGATCTAGATGAAGTAAATCTCTCCTCTCATCAAGGGGAGGTTCCCTATAAATAATTATGCACTGGATATATGTATATAATTAAGCAGAAAATAACACATGGGATGGTATAATAGCATCTACCTCTCTTTTTTCAGAGGTAATGTATGAAGAGCAAAAGAGAGACATCCTGATCCTTAGCTAACAACACTCCTCTTCTTTCAAGAATAGTATTAAATGGGAAGCATAAGATCCCCTGAAGTAACAAAGTCCACAAGAACAATTACGCAAGCACAAAGTCTTCTGTAGTCTTCTTCACCGATCTTGAACAGACGTAGCCGTAGAGTAAAACGAAGCACAAAGTCGTCACATGAAACTACAAAAGATAAATGAATCTCAAAGATAAAAGTAGCTCAAAGTCTATCCTCTACCTTTTAGAAGCATTCTCAGATAATATTAATACACGCACTTTGCTTATTAAATTAGATAAACAAGAGATCATCATGAAAGAGAACATGAGAAACTGTTTCCTAGACAACACAGATAACTTCAACACAAAGTCTGAAATAAACTTGCTTCTCATTCATTCAACAAAATATGATGTACATGTTTGAGCACAAAGTCTCAAAAATTGCTTCAATTTCAGCAGAGTGTTTGCTCTTAATTTTTCCAAGCTCCTTTTTACAAATGAGGTCTCCACTATAAATAGGGAGAAAATCCTCAAAAACTAGAAAATAATAAAATACAAAGATATCTTGGTCAAAGATGAGTCATCTTTGACTTTGAGATATTTTTTTGAAATATTTACATGTAATTACACATTACAAAATTGCATGTGAAAATGTCCCAAGACAATTACAAAGTGCATTTTGAATAAAACACGAAAGAACATCTTCAATCTTTATTTTTAGTCTTCTTCATGGTATTCAATTTCTTCAGAGAAACTTCAGTGATCTGGAAAAACTTTTGTTGAAAAGACGTCGATGAAGAGGGATCCTTTAGAAAAACTGTATTGAAAATCGTGATTGTGCAATCAGGGGAAAAAATAGCAATCTGGGAAAACTGCACATTTGATAATCATGATTAGGGAAATGCGCTTGAAAGGGATGAGGCGTGAGTAGGTTAGAAAGTGGAAGAGAAAGGGGAGTGGGCACAAAAAATAGGAAAAATGAAAATTTCTCAGAGTTAAGAAAATTGGGGAGAAGGTATGTAGGGGCGACAAAAATTGCTGCCCTTGCATATTGGAGAAGGTGAACGTGTAAGGGCGGAAAAAATTGCTGCTCTTGCACATGGAGGAGAGGAAATAGACATGCATGGGTTGAAAAAATTACCGCTCCTGCATAAAAGGATGCAAGGGTAGCAAAAATTACCACTCCTGCATGATGGATGAAAATAGTCTCACATTCTACTGAGTCGTGACGTATTCTGCTGCACTTTGTCTTTTTCAATCAGGTGCTTTTCACAAGCTTTTCTCTTCAGTCGGGCTTGGTTCTTCCATTGATTGAGGCCACCTTTTTTTCCTTTCTAGCTTTGTCTCTTACTGCTGTGATTTGAGCTATCGGGCTGCATTCCCAGCTCTACTTGCTCCGTCGACACTTTCTGCCACTCCTGCACACTACAAATGCAAAGGCGGTGATTTCTGCTACCTAAGCATCTGCACAGGAGGGAATCTCTGCCACTCTTGCACACTTTTGGCTTTCTTGAAAATGACCCTTTTGAAGGGTGCTTTGATCGATTAAGTGCCATCGACTTGTCCTTCTGGAAGCTTCCTTTTGCATTGAACCGAACATTTGAACTTCCCTTTGAACCATGTCTTTGAACCAAAACTTTGAACCTGCTGCTAATACTTGCTGATGGAAATTTCTATTCGAACCAAGGTGATGAACCAATTCTGAGAATAACCAAATTTTAGAAACTGATTCTTTTGATTGAACCCACCTACAGAAGTCGTGAAGCTCGTTGAACTTGTAGAAATGAGCCTGTTTGTAGAGTTCATAGTTTTCTCTAACCTTGAAAGAGTCCGTAGATTTCAATCTGTAAAATCCCATGGAACTTGACCTGCTGAGTCTGTAGATTTTTGAGAAGCTTGAAAAATGAGGAACTGAGATGCTCAGAACAATTTTTGAAAGGAAAAGAGAGGATTTTGATCTGTAGGTTGTCCCATTTTTGAGTGGCATTTTTCGGGGACAACAGCTAGCTCCAGTTGGGGAACTACCTTCAGTTGCAAAAATTGATTGAAGGGAGTAGAATCCAAAATCTATAGTGCCTTAGAAGCGTGCCATTGGGCCACGAAGTCATGCTACCCAAAAAGAAAGGATCCAAAAATAAAAATGAAAAGCACAAAATAGAACTAAAGACTATACAAATATACATATGTACAAATGATCTTATCTGATGCCTCAAGATTTGAAGCACTTCAAATGCTGCCCACTGCGAGATAGTGAAAATGGTGTGCCATCCTGATAAACTAGTAGGAAACCATTTTGTCCCCAGAATTGATGATGTGTGAATGGAACTCTCCACTAGGAAACCAATTTCCTGTGCCTTCCCTTTTGTTTTCTCCTCTTGACCCACATCAAGACTTGTCTTTTGATTCAAAAACCATGAATCTTTGTTTTCTTGGTGAAGAGTTCTTTTCCCTAATCATGACGCACAACAGCATGGTCAGCTACCATAATTGGTTGCTCTTCTGGTTCCATCCAGTACCTGATTTGATTGTCCTCATTTGACACCTGCCACTGATTGACACTGTCAGGTCCACTTGTCATTGTTTCATTTGAACCAATTTTTTGGTTGGAATTATCAAGGGCTTTAACAGGGTCTTCATGAACCTCTTCTGTGGTCAAAAAATAATTACCCCTACCTGAGGACTCAAACAAAATTTGAGCCGCAGGGGCTGACGTTTGGGTGACCACGTACTTTGCCCCTCCCTCAGGAAGCAACCTCTGCATCACACCTTTCACAGGGATTCTTTCTTGGGACAAGTCCATGCTCAATTCTCCACTGACATCCTTGCAAAAGTTCCATCCAAGCAGAATGCCATATGAGGCTCGGACGTCAGCTACCAAAACTGTCATCTTGATCCTCTTGTCAGGGAACGCTGCAAATGCAAATTGGGCATCTTTGATTTGCCCCAATAGTTGTACTTGTTTGTTGTCCATGGAGAAACATCTCCCAAAAGTTTTAGTCAATGTGAGACCAAGAGATTCTACCACTTTAGCAGGCATGACATTGTCAGATGCACCAGAATCGATGATGTAGTTGCTCAGCTTGCGACTATTTATTAACAGGGAAACATAGAAAGGTTCTATTTTCCCAGGAGCAACTGGAGGAGTCATGACAAGATTATTCTAGGTGGATACATTCTTTGGGGGATCATGAGTTACCCTCAGAATTTCTTGTCTTACAGGGATGGCTGTACCTTTCATACATTCTGCCAACCTGTCCAACTGTTCAGGATGGGCTTGTAGAAATTCAAATTCAGACATTTGAATTTTAGTCTTTTTGACATGCTCAATTATGTCAAATGCCTGAATTGGACTAGGGACAGAGGATGGGAGTTCACTCTTTTGGTTTTTGGGATGGGGAGGGCTGGTTTGCGAAGTTGAAGTAGAGGGTACAAAGATGCTTGGGGTACGTACCTTTTCAATAGTCATCGGGTCCTTTGGTTGGAAGGGTAGAGTGGTTCCCCGCTTAGCAATTGAAACTGCCAACTGAGGTTGCTTCTCTATCTTCTCTTTATCAGCTTGTTGGGCTGACTATTTCTGGGATCGAGTGAATATGACATATGATCCCTCAGCTGCATTCCCCTCACTTCTGGGTTCATCCTGATAATTCAGGTAACCAATGACGGAGTCGCCAGCTAATTCTTCTTCCTACACTTCGAAGGGATTAACATCATCATGTTGTTGGTCCAACTCAGGTTGGAAAGGAGAAGTGTGTTCCATTTCCAGATATCCAACCGCTGAGTTGGTTGGAGGTGCTTCAATGGCGAGGTTCCTCTGTGGGGGAGGAAGACGATTTGGCTACCCTTGATTCCTAGAAGCATTGCCTTGGTACGCTTGATTTTGAAATGTCCTCCTTGGTATATCCTGATTAGGAGAAGCAGACATAACTTGGGCCATTTGCCTTCTGAGAGCTAGCATTTCATTTGCTAACTTTTGTACCATAGGATATGTAGTGCCTGTAGAAGAGCTTTTAGTAGATGAAGAGAATCTATTTTTACTAGGGTCTTTTCTGATCTTACCTGCCAGAATAAGATCATCTTCAATCTCATTAGCCAAATTTTGAGCCAATGCTAGATTCATAGGGCCAGCTCGCCTCAATAGGAAACTTACTTCGGGAAGCTGTGAGTTGATGAAAAAGCATTTGAGATTCTCTGGTGTAGGCTGGGCCATAGTTGGGATCCAGTTTCTCAACTTGTTGAATTTGGCTATGAAATCCCTCATGGGTTCCTGGGATTCTTTTTTCATATGTGTTAGCTGTGCTAACAAGGCGTGTGCATCTTCAGTGGGTTTAAATCTAGCTTCAAATATGGACTTTAGTGTATTCTAGTTAGTCACTGACCCGGCCTGCAGGTGGTAGAACCAATCCACGGTAGTGCCTTGCAGGGTTTCCACAAAAAGTCTCACTGTTACATCCTCAAATTCCACACCAATTATGCCACATGCTATGGAGAAAGCGGCAATATGCTCATCGGGATGAACCTTTCCATCACTAAAAAACTTAGGAATTTTTTTCCTAGAACTACGAGGTAGTTCATGCAAAGGTACAGTCAAATTAAGAGGACCAAAGGAATTTCCCCACGGACCTTGAGACATTATGATAGGATGATTAAATGGTGGGATAACAAACCTTGGTGGAGTATTTATAGGTAGGGCATGATTGACGATAAGAAAAGAAGCTCTTCCTTGCGGGGGTGATCCGATAAGGTCAGGAGGAAGACTTCTAGATTGTTGGAGAAAAGGTGGTGGAGGGAACAGATCAAAGTTGCTCTGCTGCGCCAACTCAAACATGGGGTCAAAAACACCCTTAGATCTCTGGCTTCTAGTGTAGTGTGGAGTTTCTAGGTTTCAAAATGGAAAAGGGACTGAAATTGCTTCAAGTTGAAGCTTGAGGCTTCAAAGTGCAAGTTCGTATTCCCCAACAGAGTTGCCAAAAAACTATTGGGTGAATATTTTGTCATCAACTAACTGAAGACAAAATGGGTATATCAACCATAGCATAGGGAGATTTACACCACGAAAAGTATGGGTTTACCAGATCTGGATGAAGTAAATCTCTCCTCTCATCAAGGGGAGGTTCCCTATAAATAACTATGCACTGTATATATGTATATAATTAATCAGAAAATAACACATGGGATGGTATAATAGCATCTACCTCTCTTTTTTCAGAGGTAATGTATGAAGAAAAAAAGAGAGACATCCTGATCCTTAGCTAACAACACTCCTCTTCTTTTAGGAATGGTATTAAACGGGAAGTAGAAGATCACCTGAAGTAACAAAGTCCACAAGAAAAATTACGCAAGCAGAAAGTCTTTCGTAGTCTTCTTCACCAATTCTGAAAATAACCAAATGTTAGAAATTGATTCTTTTGATTGAACCCACCTATAGAAGTCGTGAAGCCCGTTGAACTTGTAGAAATGAGCCTGTTTGCAGAGTTCATAGTTTTCTCTAACCTTGAAAGAGTCCGTAGATTTCAATCTGTAAAATCCCATTGAACTTGACCTGCTGAGTCTGTAGATTTTTGAGAAGCTTGAAAAATGAGGAACTGAGATGCTCAGAACAATTTTTGAAAGGGGAAGTGAGGATTTTGATCTGTAGGTTGTCCCATTTTTGAGTGGCATTTTTTGGGGACAACAAGAGTCTCTTTTATAGGTCATCTCTTTTAGTGAACTAACAAGTGTGACATAGATCCAAAGTGCTACTATCCATTAGCCAATAGCCAAGTATCGTTACTCTACCAAAATTGCCCCAGACTCCATCGACAAGTTTATAAGCTAACCACCTCAATCATTCATCAAGTCAATAACCAACAAGATAAGTATCCAATTTCAATCATTCAACTACTTTATTTCTATTTTGTAATCAACCTAGCCCAAACCCATCTCTTAAAATTCCATTCTATGACCTCATCAAAACAACCTTTTCTTGGCCAGACCCAACCCATAATAATCACTGATGGTCACCCAGACCGCTGATGGTCTATCTCAAACATCGATAGTTAACCCAACCATCAACGAACGGTCATCCCAACCACTGATAGTCACTGTGTGACAAAATAAAAATAAGCTATTTTCACCCACTAGACCTCAACCAAATCTAATTTTCTTTCCCTCTGCCTGATCACAGATCCTTAACCTATTTTTTAAACCACACCCGACCAATTTAGAATTAATATTGACCCACTTATTGCTATAATTATTACATTTCATCTATTCTTCTATCAAGCATTTATAGTACTTAATTTTAGTATCTTCTGTGATATATGCAAGTACCTTATCTTTCTCTTTTAGAACTTTATTATTTAAAAGTGTGGATTGACAGCCCCCAATGAGGCTCATGATTCTTGGATCTAGTTTTCTAAACAATCCACCCTACTATCTAACTAATCAAACCATTTCTTTAAGTGCTTTCTTATCTGTAGGTCATTCTTCTTAAGCCAAAGAAGAGTATCTACAACTATCTGGATCAATGCACACACAACATATCATGTTTTTATACCATACCCTTATCAAGTTTATTTTCTCTTTATTATAAAGAACATAAGTGAAATTTATCTAAAATATTCAAATTATGAGGTTTCATTAAATTTTAAGGGTTAAAACTCTTTCTAGGGGTTTTTGCTCTTGAAACCCTAGTGAGACTTTTGCACAAGTTGAGGGGCTATATAATTTAATATATTGAGTTATGACAAAGTTTCAAAGGACCAAAATGCCACATATAGGTCTATTTTCACCCCACACACCTTCTAAAATAAGTGAGACATCTCATTTCTCTTTATTCTCTCTTCTAACCATTAAAGCATAGGTTTTTAAGTCTTATTTAGGACTGTGACAATAAGGTTTGTGTATCAATGAGTGTCCAGGACTCTCTTAAGGGATTTTATAGTTCTCTCTACCTTCTTTCCTTCTTTAAAAATCATAATAACCATTATATCTTTTATCATATACATTTATACAATAAAAGTCTCTCTTTTCTACCTTGACTATGCACAACAAGGCACCCTACAGGTTTGTGATAACAACATAGAGTATTAGTTTAATTTCAAATCTCTAATGCATATTCTAAGAGATTAAAAACATATTTTAATTATGGGACCATCTTCTAATCCCATATATTCAATGGCATACTTGAAAATATTAAGAAACAACTCTTACTTCCCTTTGCAATGTGACTGTTAACCCAAAATAGGATATACATAAGGTTTCTTTATTCTAGAGGACTTTACATTGATTCTTTACCATTATATTTTGTATAAATAATAATTAAATTTCCACCTCAATTATAATTCTCAATATATATATCATTATCTACACCAATGTCATACTCCCTTTGTGAGAAATAACCATTTACTTTCATATTCGACTGTCATGGGCAAAACAAAGTTATGGGCAGAGGTAACCCTTTTTTCTGAGTTATCCATGTAGAAATGTCTTAATCATTTATATGTAGGTTTTTATAGGTTTAAAACATTAAAAATTAATATCATGATGACTCACAACTTATCAACTTGGTGGAATCACTACAAGCTCCTTTCCTTGATTGTGACATACAGTCACTTCTTGGCTACCACCTACATTCGTTCATCCACCTACAACCTTACACAAATGACAAAATATTCATGGCCTTAATGAACTTAAAGGATAAAATTAAACTACTTCAATCACATACACTAAATGGAGAATCCAAAACAAGTCACTTTATAGGTCAATAGGTCAATTACTCAATACCACCTAACATGTCAATAGGTCAATAGGTTAATTACTGCCTAATAGGTCAATAAGGTTTCTACCACCACCTAATAAGTGAATAGGTAAATTACTCATTAATTTTATATGTCTCTAGTTTATGTTTTCAAAGATGTCAAAATGGTCAAAATTTTCAAATTTATAAATATGTTAATAAGTCATTTGCTCATTAAGTTTTTAGGTCTCTAGTTTAAGTTGTCAAAGTTATCAAAGTTTAAGTTGTGATTGTATAATTCTAGTTCCAATGATTGCTAAGTGAAAAATGAAACTAAAAACACATATAAGGGGGGAATATAATGTCTAGGACCATATTATTGACTTCCCATTAGGCTCGATTGACAAACCCACCGCCCATTCTGGGTTTAAGAACACCCTTCCCAATACAAGAAAAATGCAATTTTTTAGCCTAAGTTCAGACATGAATAAAATGAAAAATGTAAGTAATTTATATGAATCATCAGATCACTTTCCATACATATTTAATCCCTCTAATCTCACCCTAGTGAACTCAGGTGGAATCTCCAAGATCAATCCGTTAGATAAGTTGTAGTGACGGGTCCAAAAATGCAAGTTTTTGGTAGTGAACAAGCAACTTCTTGAGCTCCAACTGGAATTTATACCTACAAGACCTCCACATAAAAATATATAACTTTTATCATATATAGATAGGAAAATTATATGTTATCACACTACCATGACATTCAAATCCACTCAGAATTACATTTTCACTACCATTTTAGAGAGCAAAAACACTAACAGTAAATGTTGTCAAAGATTAAGTTATGGTTGTAGAAATCTAGTTATGATGATTCTTGAGTGAAAAATAACATTTCCAACACAATTTATGGGGTGTATAACATCTAGGACCAGGTTATTGGCCTCCCATTAGGACCGATTGATAAACCCACCACCCATTCTGTCCTCAAGAACACCTTCCTAATACAAGAAAAATGCAAATTTTTAGTCTAAGTTCAAACACACGTAAAATGAAAAATATAAGTCATTTTTATGAAACATAAAATACTTAACATACCTCTTTAATCCCTATAATAACATCCTAGAGCACTTAGGTGAAATATTTGAGATCAATCTGTTATATAAGCTACAGTAATCGATCCAAAAATATAACTTTTTGGTAATGAACAAGCAACTTCTTGAGCTCAAACTGACATTTTTACCTCTAAGACATCCACCTATGAATATATCACTTTTATCACATCCAGATAGACAAATTACATGTTATGACACTTACATGATGTTTAAATCCATCTATAAGTGCATTTTCACTACCATTTTAGAGAACGAAAACACTGATAATAAATGTTGTCAAAGTTTAAGTTGTGGTTATAGAACTCTAGTTTTGATGCTTCTTGAGTGAAAAAATAACAATTAAAAGACATATAAGGGGTGGATAACATCTAGGATGAGGTTCTTGACCTTCCATCTGGTCCGATTGACAAACCCACCACCCATTTTGGCCTCAAGAACACCTTTCCCAATACAATAAAAATGCAAATTTTTAGCCTAAGTTTAAACACGTGTAAAATAAAAAATATATGTCATTATTGTGAACCATTAGATCCCTCACCTACCTATTTAAGCCCTATAATCACACCTTAGATCACTTAGGTGGAAGATTTGATATCAATCCATTAGACAAGTTATAGTGACGGGTCTAAAAATGCAACTTTTTGTTAGTGAACAAGCAACTTCTTGAGCTCCAACTGGAATTTCTACCTCCAAGACCTCCACCTATGAATATATCACTTTGATCACATACATATAGACAAATTACATGTTTTCAAATTTCCATAACATTCAAATTCACCTGATTGTGCATTTTCAGTACCATTTCAAAGAGTGGAAACACTAACAACAAATGTTGTCAAAGTTTAAGTTGTGGTTGTAGAAATTTAGTTTCAATGCTTCTTGAATAATAAATGGCACTAAAAACATTTATGGGGGGTGGATAATGTCTAGGACCAGGTTATTGGCCTACCATTAAGATTGTTAGATAAACCCACCACCCATTTTGGCATAAAAAACACCCTTCTCAATGCAAGAAAAATGTATTTTTTAGCCTAAGTTCAAATACTCGTAAAATAAAGCCTATAAGTCATTTCTTGAGCTTCAATCATGTCCAACATGAGCTTCAATCACATCCAACCTAGGCTTCTCTTAGCTTCAAGAATATATAATTCATTACTGACAGGGCCAACCACGTGAAGGTAGAAGCTTATCTGGCACCACTAACCTACAAATAATTATTAGTAACTAATTAAAAATGAAATTTATATGTACTACCTAAAAAGTAAATAATATTTGGTAAAATTGATTACATATAAATTTGAAAAGTTAACATACCTCCATATTTCAATCCAACAAACCACTAGGATCTGCTCTAACCTTGATATTATCAAGAATAGCTTCATGGTCTAACTCCCAAACTTTTAATAGGTTCTTATTTAATGGCCTCCCATGATATTTTTGTAATTGGATATTTGTTGCAAGAGTCAAATTTGAATAGTGCAGTATCTTCGTGTGCATTTCAGATTCTTCAAATAACCATTGACCTAAATATTTTATAAGATATCATCAAAATCAAGTTCTTGTGACTACCACTGACCCAATGGGATAGTTAATGTTTTCTCCATCGATAACTGGGGAAGTTAATTTTTTCTTTCTCTCTACACATTGACACAAGTAGTAATCAATGCCTTCTTCATTATCCTCATCTATAATAACTACAAAAATATGCCCTGTATCACAAAAAATCATTTTTAGTGATAAATAAAGATATATAATGACAATAAATTATACATAATGAAAAATATTTTACCTAGTTGCACTAGATCAGATACATGGTCAAATTCATCTGATGATTTCATATTTGTAAGTTGCAATGCTATTAGAACCTGATATGCATTGATTGGAATTAGAGGTTTGGAACTCCAATCATCCACCCACTCTTATGACTCACACTCATTACAAATAGAGTCCATGCATGCAGAATAAAAACATGCCAAGTGTCTCGTATGAATAATCTATGAACCTGCATTTGAGATATGAAATGAGTGGAGGTTACTTGAACCCATTATAGTCATAAAATCCTCATACTTTACCAAGTGTTCATCCTATATTAGCCATAAATGTCTATGAATAGTAGAATTTGATTGAGCACCATGACACATGTTCTCATTACACCAGTCAACCATAATTTTTGCATCTATCAAATGAATACCCTCTTCAAATTTCAACTCCTCCCTTACAATATCTCTTTTAACACATGTTCCAACACCGTCATTCTCCCCTTTTCCATGGCTAGACTTAGTGAAACTCCATATGTGTTCTACACCAGTGGTAATGTGCATCCTTCTCAACCAATAAAACATCTGTACATTTTTAAATTATGATGTGTAATTCTATGACCAAATGTAATGTTGATTGAAAGTAATGTTCCTTTGACTCAAATGTTCATAGAAATTTTGAAAACAACCTTGCATATACTCTGAACAATGTGATATATCATCATTGATATAGAAATGGTACTCCCTTAATATTTTCCATTGTTACTCTATACTATTAGGTGTATGCATGAATGCTATATGCACGAATATGGCAACTTGTGATGAGTTGTAATATTGTGATTGAACTTCCATGTGGGTTTTGAATGTGTAATTTTCAAAAACAAATCAACTACTAAAATAATCGAACCAAGTGAGAATATATCCTTGCTTATCTTAAAATGTTCATCCAACCATCTAGTCCTGTGTGTGTGCCTTGCATATTCATAAACAATGTTCTCCCTAAATTCCACCAAAAATTCAAAAATAAGTATTTTTTTTGTAACAGGCTCACACCTTTTAGATTCTTTGCCATCATTTACTTGATAAATTATTGATTTATATTTTCTTAAACCAACTAATTCCTATCTAATTACACTTGTAATCTCTTCATGAATACATTTTTTAATTTTTGGCAATCCATCACAAATGCTATAATTTCTATTTAAACATGATTTATTGTAAAATAATTGTCCATCTTGTTTTTTGTAAAACATAGTTGGAATAAATTCCCTAGATGATTTTGGTGGCAATTCAATGCCACACTCCTACAAAATGTTGTTAGCATGCAAATTGTAATGAATGTGGTAAAAAATATCATAGTGCATTGAAAATTCAACATATTACCTACAACAACAAGTGGTTTGTGTGTTATTTATTTTAACATAAAAAGGTTTTGCCATCTCAAAATATCTTTGATAAATAGAATTTTGTGGATGTTTTTCCAAAAATTTAGAGTACAATTGTGTTTGAGTCATATCTAATAAATGTTTTGGATACAGTTCATGGTTACGAGAACCAACTCTTATTTTTACAACATCTCTTGTATTTGGCAAAACTCTTGTATTATCTTTCCAAAATTGAGCAACTCTTTGAGAGTATTGGTTATAGCCTTGTCTTTTTGTGAAAGTCTATCAGAGAATGCCCAGAGCTTAATGGTATTAGGTTCATTACGTATTTCATGTCTTTCAATTGCTTTCATTATTGTTTTTATGTTTACATTAAGTGTTTGGCTTATTTTTGAAACCATTCATTTTCCCCCTATTTTCTCATTTACTACACAAGTTGTAAGTATACGTCAGGCAACATTACAATCTTTGGTGCATGATTTTGGGCCTACAGTATGATATGCATCTTGTAGATTTTAAACAATTTCATTATTTTCATCATCTATGTTATATGTTCTTAGTCCTAATGTGTATATTATAGGTCTCATCTTAATCAATTTTATCAATGAAACATATAATTGACATCTTTGATAATCCAAATTATGAAAAAAAGTATCCAAAATTAATTGAGCCAGTCTTCTTGAATGGTGACCATACATTTTTTTATGCATTGGTTCTAAAATATTTTCACCGACTTCAATTAAGCACTTGTCTTTTCTATGCATAATTCTTGGAGGTATTGGTAATGGTGGAATTTGTTGAGAGGATGTTTCAAAATTGTTATTACTTTCATTATTAAGATGTGGGATGACATTTTATCCATTGTTAATTTCTTAATTATATGTTTCCATAAAAAATTATTGATGGTTAATTTCATCATTATTTGTTTCTATCAAATTTTCTTCATTCATGGGGGGTGAAGCATCATACATAGACTCATCATCAACAAAACTAAAAACTTAGAACATTGAATGTGAACTTCCAACATTAACTAATTCATTATTTTTAATTTCATTATTATTCATTTCATTATAGTCAATTTCATCATTATTCAATTGATTATGGTCAATTAAATCATTTTTTTAATTCATTATTGTCAATTAGATCATTATCTATGGCATTTATTTCGTCAAGATTAGGGTTTGTACATTGTCTACCATGAAGTTTTTGTATTCATACCTTGTGTTTCTCTCTCAAATCTTATACTTTATCTGGTGTTTTCTTCTTCAACATCTTCTTATTCTTTGAACGTGATCTATCACCCATCAAAAGGGATAATTGACAACTTTTCAAAGGTGGGGTCAAGTACACAGGTGCCACAAATCTCATAGAAGTACATAGAGAATGTTTGTGGGGATAATTTTTTTGATTTGGGTTAAAAATAGCCATTTAGAATTGATCTTAGTCTAAAATAATCATAACGCTATCACTTTATGTGTTATACAAGGTTCTTATCCATCCAACACATTGATAATCTTATATTAATAATAACATGATCGTGTTATACTTGATATAGATAAGGGATTAGGGATTAAGGCATTAGTGCATAGGGTTTAGGGACTGGGGATTAGGGATTACAATTTTTGTTTTAGGGATTAGGAATTACAAAGTATGTTTTAGGGTTTAAGGATTAGGGCATGCATGGTTTGGGTTTAAGGGTGTATATAAGGTCTAATAAATCTATGCCATGTGTGAACCTAATTTTTACTACAAAGGATGTTAATTGGGACTAAATCAATTGGTAAATAGGGAAAGTTTTTGGTTTATAATTTAGGTTATAATGTATAAGGATTAGGTTTAGGGTACACATGGTCAATCACAAAGATAATTTTTTTACTAAATGATGTTAATTTGGGCTAAAATGATTGATTTAATGTTTAAAGAGTTTATATTTATGGTTTAGAGTTTAGGGATTAGGAAATTTAAGCATTAGGTCTTAGGGTATAGGTTTTAGGGTATATAAGGTACAATCATGATGATGATTAGGGAAAATTAGAGTTTATCAACCCATAAATCACATTTTATAGTCATGAAATTAGGTTGAAGGGGCTCAAAATAGCCCCAATTTACTTCAAACACATAACTAGATTGGTACTCCAAAGGCTAAGTTTTGGCCATAGGTTTAAAAAATACATTTTATAACATATCATGATAAAATAAATTATATCATGAAGGCAACTGGGGAAAATTTGAGCTCCTTGAACCTATATCTATTGGTTTTATCTATTTTTTTTTGTTTTTGCCTTTTCTTAGTTTTGAAAAGAAAGAAACTAGTTAACGGGTTTGTAGAAGAATAGCTAGTTTTTATGCACTCTTAAAAGTCTAGACTTTATGAGAAATCTTATTTAGATAGGGAAGAATACTTTCAAATAATAAAACACTTAAACACACTTATTTTTTAGACAAGTAGATGGGTGGATTGCCTAGCGTGAGCTAGATCTTAGAAGCGAAAGCTTTCTAGGAGGTTGCCAATCCACGTAATTTAGACACTTAAGCATATAAATAAAAATAAAATAACTTGAATTACATAATAAAAAACTGAAACTAAAAACAACAAATAACTGAAAATAAAATAAATAAATTAAATGCTTTGCTAAAACAATGACTAAATAAAAGCAACTAATGCTGAAAATTTAGTCAAAAGCAAGGTTGTGGTTTTGGTTTAGTAATTTGATAAGGGTCAAAAGGATAGTTTGGTTGGGGGTGGTAAATTGGAAAATTGGTATTTTTTAAATGGGTAAATTATGGTAAGAAATAAAAGGGAATATGGTAAGAAGCCAAAGAGATAAGTGGTTAAGAGGGTAACAAGGTGAAGGGGATAAATGGTTAAGAGGATAATAAGGCAAAGGGGTAAAAAGGATTGAGATGAAGATGACAAAGAGAGTAAAGGGGTAAAGAGAAAAAGGAAAATAGTAAAGGGAGTCAAATATATTAAGTGGAAAATATAAGAGAAATCCAAAGGAAAAGAAATAAATTGAAATGAAACAATAAAAACAAATATTACCTCAAGAAGTGGCTTAAAGATGTTGATGAAGTTATTGATGCTTTGCGATGATTTCAATAGAGTTTAGTTGCTTCATGATATTATTATATAAGATGAGTGGCCTACTCTAAAATTAGACAACCTAAAATATTAATTCCTTAACCAAAAATCAACTTGACCATGGGTGAAGGAGAAGGGGGATTTATATCATTTAATGTCAAGAAACATGCCAAAGGAGTGGAATAGTGAAATGTGGCACCATTTTATAAGTGGGATCATAAGTGGTCATGAAATACAAGGGGGTGAGATTACCACTTAAATAATAGGTATTCCACTTGGTTGGTTTGTCTCCCACCTTTCTAAAGAGTTCAAAATGGAGTGGGGATCATGCGCATGGACCCAAATAAGTCCAAAAGACTTTTCATCGCCTTTTTCTATTTTATGATAGGTACCTAAGGAGGTGCCCCAAAAAATGTGGAACCATTTTCAAAGTAGGCTCATAAGTTTTCATGAAAGATAAGGGGGTGAGATTCCCACTTAGCTAATAGGTATCCCACTTGGTTGGTTTGTCTCCCACCTTGCTAAAGAGTCCAAAATGGAGTGGGGATCATGCACATGGACCCAAATGAGTCCGAAAGACTTTTCATCACCTTTTATGTTTTATTCTAGGTACTTAAGGAGGTTACCCACAAAATGTGGCACCATTTTCCAATTGGGCTCATAAGTGGTCATGAAATACAAAGGGGTGAGATTCCCACTTAGCTAATAGGTATCCCACTTGGTTGGTTTGTCTCCCACCTTGCTAAAGAGTCAAATGGAGTGGGGATTATGAACATGGACCCAAATGAGTCCAAAAGACTTTTCATCACATTTTTATATTTTATGCTAAGTACTTAAGGAGGTGCCCCACATACTTTGGTACCACTTTCATGGATAAAGACAAAGGATGATGTTGAATGGTGGCCCCCTTATGGAGAAATTTTCCATACTTGAAAAGGGGGAACCTTGTGATACTTAATGAGGTCATTAATCACCTTGGAGAAGGGTCCCAAGTGGGATATGTTGTCCCACTTCAAGCCACCTCACTTCCAATCCATGTCACTTACCATATCACTGTTAAGTCACTCACCATGTCACATGCCATGTCATCATGAATAGTGATAATGAATAGTAATTTTGAATAGTGACAGACAAATAGTGACTTGGTTAGGTTAAGAGGGCTGGGTTAAGGGTTATGAAAGCTTAGGTGGTCCTTAAGATAGGGCCAAGGCATTTAGACATCTATAACTACAAGTATGTAGTTTTTTAGTGCCTACATTTTGCCCTTTTTTGTTATGCAGCTTTGAATTAACAAGTTACAAAATAAAAATGAATTAATTGGTCAAAGGTCAGGATGTCTCGAGTATGGGAGGAGGTGTTCCCTCTCAAACTAGGAGTTGATAAGGAAAAATAGAATTAGGTATAGGTTTAATAAGAGGTTGGTGAAAAAAAAGGGTTGGCCATTTGAAACATAAACGTGCACATAAAATGTGACTAAGTGTGATAGCCAAGATCACACACAAATAAATGTTACCAATGTTGGTAAAATAAGGGTCAAATTCTAAGAGACAAGTGACCAATGTACCATGTGACTGTAACTATGATTGTACACACTTGTTAGTCTCTTAGACAAGGTTAGTGTTTTTTCAAGTATCTAAATTTGGAAATGCTCCTTTGAAAAACATAGATGGTCTGGTCGTGCACTAGGTGGTGCAAATTTAAATGTTCAACATGGCAAGATTGGTCGGTGTGGTCAAAAGGACCAAGGCAATGTTGTTACAAAAATATTCAATAGTTTAGGTTAAAATGGACAACATCAAGGTGGATAAAGGTGAATGGGTGGGGATGGGTTGGTAGGGGGTGGCTGAGCTAACTCCAAATGCTCTAAGCTAAATATACACTACTTACATAGTTTTATGGATAAAATATCCAAAAAAACTTTAGGCCTAATGTATTTCTTCAATGGAGTTTAGATAGATTGCCCTAATGTGATATACCACATGGTTAGGTTTGGGTTGATAGTTTAGTAATGGTGAGGTGTCATGGTGTAGATTGGTGAATAGTCACCATAATAATCTCACATGCATTAGGAGGAGAAAACAAGGATGGGCAAGGTAGGATAAATAAGTGGGTAATAAAAGGATAAACACCATAAATGTCTTGAGATGGAGCTAAGCCAAAGAAAAGGTGCCTTCATGAGGAGGTTATGGCTTCTAAAATTATGTGAGGGTATAAGCATAGTGATGGCATCTATCGCTATGATCTAAGTTTTAGGAGATGGGTGTCTATTAGGATCTGCATAGTCTTATTGGAAAAAAGTCATCATCATTATGAGTCAAGTGTTAAGGGTAGTAGTAAAGTGATGACCTAAAAAGAATTTGTTTCATAACTAAGTAGATTCTATGAGGTAGAAAATTAGTAGTGTGGTGAGTGATAAAGGATGGATTGTGCCTTACCGAAGAGTTGCATATCTAGTATCGGTAAAAGGTGTCCATATCTACATACTCTATCCCATTACCTCAAAACTAATAACTTTGGGTTTTACTCATAAGAGGCACTACCAGTAGGGAGTTACGTGGTCCAAGATATTGGTTATACAACCACGTAAGATAGTCGTGCACCTATGATGGATGATTTGTTAGGTGGCACAAAATAAAAGACTTCTATGTTCAAAAAAAAATTGGTCATGGAACAGTGGGATTACAACAACAAGTGTTTGGAAGCTATCACAACCAATAATAGTGGTAGTTTTGAAGGTGTGACCATTACAACATCCCATGGCTGAAAGCCAATTTACGTCAACCAAGGCAAAGGTGACAATGATGCAAATGACCACTAGGCCCATAAGGACCATGAGATGACAAAGCAAGCAAAGACATCAGATGTGGATCAGATGACAAGGGCAAAAAAAATACATCATGATGGCATATAATGACTTTATCAAGATGACCAATTGGATTGAGGGCTATGTATCCACACGAAAAGGTAAGTAGACATGACCATTTCTAGTGGGAAGACTATTTAAGGGAATCAATGATGTCATAAGACCCATCTCATTGGTAGAATGAATAATCATGTTAATGAGGAAGAATGGTCAAGTATTCTATTTAAAGAATCATGTTATGGATGAATGTCTATCATGAAGTTATTTGGTTTTGTAGGTTATAGAGAGTGCAAATAACTCCACAAGCTTGAAGATGTCAAATAATGGGAACAATAATAGGGACAATCAACAATCCCCATGACCCAAAATAATCAATATGGTAAATGTGTGTATCTATCAGATAATGGAACATGTAATGGTGATAATAAAAGCACTATTAAACCAATAGCAAGAGGAAAAGAACCCATGGCCTAAGCTTGATCTTAAACTTTTACCTCCTCAGTAGTGAAAAAGGTGAGAATTTTGGTGCACAAGATTCAAGGTCAGAGAACATCACATTCAGCCTATCCATGAAGGGAACCCTCACTATCCAAGAGGATATGTGTTGAGGCAACAATAGGTGAAACCTATACAAGTAGAACAACCAGAGCAGAGGGATGAAATGGATACGATGACTGAGCAAGCTAAAAGACCTATAATGGCTGCCGATACGGGGAATGTTTCTAAGGTGAGCTCAGGGAGCAATCAACTAGAAGGATGGTTAAACACAAATCTAGAGTCACTAAATAATCAACCCAATGCATAAGTAGGAAAATAACGTATGTATGTGCCTTAGGTGAGGTGTGTATAGTATGATGACTTTGTATATGCCATGTGACTCCTCACACCCTGAATAAAAGATTACATCATTTGTTAGAAACATGTATAGAATGTGTTAAATGTTGTGAGAATGGTTGTTGTAATCTCTCTTAAGGTAAAGCATATGAGGTAAGGCAATGAACAACACTAGATGGTAAAGTGAAAAATATAATCAAAACATAAATGTCATAATGAAAATATCAACTAAACACATTAGGATAAGAAGAGGGCATGATGTTTCTTTTATGACAAAGACTAAAAATAGACCCGAAGTGGGATTGGATTAATGAACATAAGCCCTACGAATATGTTGCATTAGCATGCTTTGAATCATAAAAAAGGTGTTTTGATCACACTATGTAAAGTAAGCTCAAAATGTGAAGAGGGTTTAAAGGGGAAATAGGTTATGGATAGGGCGAAGGGAGTAATTAGAGAGGGACAAAAGGAGGACCCATGCTTAATAGACAAAGACATTGAAGAAATAAATGGATGCCTTGGAGTAGCAAACTTGACAAGATTTCATGCATTAAAGCAAGAGAGCAGAGGACATGAGGAAACAAACATGTATATGCACGTATAAGTAATACGAATGGTGATCACACTCTAATGAGTGAGAAGCTAGAGTGCCAATGGGAGGAAATAAAGGATATCCAATAAGGGATGAGGTGAAGGTGGACTAGGAGATGGATTAAGAGATAGGTAGAGAAGACAACAAGGTCAGAGATAAAGGTGAAGATGGAGAAGGATGGAAGGAACCAAGCATAGATATGGAGGAGAAAAGGAAGGTCAAGAATAACAAGGAATGTTCTCAAAGGAGATGAAAAAAATGAAATGAAATGGAGAAAAGAGAAGAAAAAATAAAAGGTAGAAGATGGGGGTTTGAGGAATGTATTAAAGAATGACATATTGGATAATTGAAAAGGATGGGGAGAGAAGTGTAAAAATCATGAAGGGTAAGGGGAGGATGAGAAATATGATAGGCCATGATAGAATTGAAAAGAGACCAAAGAGAAAATAGTTTGGTGATGAGAATGAAAAACAAGGAAATACACGAAAGAAAAGGAAACAAGAGGAAAAAAAGAGTGAAATGAGGACACAAAAAGGATGATAGGAGAGTGAAGAAGCAGGTGATGACATGACCAAGTAAGCATGGATGATGATAGGTAAGGAGAGGAACAATGAAGCAAAGTAGATGGAAATGTTGGAGATGCGAATGCGATGGAAAATGGGAAAGGGGTTAAGAAAAATGAGGGGAAGCAAAAGATGGGTAGATAAGAAGCTGAAGAGATAAGGTATGTTGCAATCAGCTTGTTAGAAGAGACTGACAAGCTGAATAGGTGATTAAAAGAGATTGACAAGCTAGAAAAGCAGTGAGGTGGTGAATAAATAGGGGAACAAAATGAAAGGGAGTGAGATGAAAATAAGGGATGAAGATCAACGATGATAAGAAGAAGAATGAAGCAGGGATATAAAGCACAGACACACACAAATGTAAAAGATAAGTGAGTACTGAGATGGAAAGAGGAAAAGAGGAATGTAAAGTGTAAAAAGCAAGAATAAATAATAAGAAAAGGGCAATTATGGAAGGGTTCTCAAAGAATAAAGACCCAGTTAGAAGCTAGTTGTGGAGGAAAAAAATGGAAAAGGTGGGAAGAATGGCAAATCGACAAAGAGTGGTGGCACACATAAGAAAAAAGGGATGATAGAAGAAACATAAGAAATAGAAAGTAACCAGATTAAAAATTGGGAAAGAAGAAAATAAAAACCAAGAATTGGAATGAAGGTGGTTTAGAAGTAGTGGAAGAGAATTAAGAAGGTGGTAAAAAGAAGAGAAAGAGGTAAAAGTGTCCATCAGTGTGCAAGGGAATAAGATGATGTGGAATTGGTGAGTAAAAGAGAGTGATGAATAGGGTATGATAAATCACCAAGGGTAAGGGAAGATGATGAGTATGGTAAAAGAAGACAAATGAGATAGAGGGCAAGGTTGGTAAGAAGTGGAGAGACAAAAAATGCAAAAAATGGGTAGGTAAGTGAGCCACGAAACATGCACAAGGAAAGGTGACTGGGAGGCCAACGAAGTGGGGTAGATGATGGATTTATGGGAGATAAGAGAGGAAAATGAGGAAGGCTATCAACCCTTGTCTTAAAAGAGATTGACAAGCTAGAAAATTAGTTAAAAGAGATTGACAATATGGGGAGGAAGAGATTTTAGTGGAGAAGGGAAAATAAAATAAGGGATGTGGCCGAGCTGACCTCAGTAACTAAGTGCTACCTACATTGTCCAAAAAGACCTCAGGTCAATGTAGTTCTCTCAAAAATGGGGAAAAACAAAGAAGTATCAGATAATGTTAAAATACAAGGATGCTAGGAACAATCCAAAGATTCCCTGATATAGGATGCCCTAAGTAAGAGGGTGCTATGAGAAATAGAAATTAATGAGAAAAAAGGGGACGGTAATTAATTTTTAGTGGTTGAGCTACCCTTATAAGTCAAGAATCACCTACATAGTCTATGAACATTAGGCGAATGTAGTTCAACAAGGGTTTGAGAGTGGTGCTCAAATGGGTTGCCTCAATTTGATGGACCACATGGTTTGGTTTGGTGGAAGGTTCACAGAGAATGGGTGTGCATCAAACATGGGTTGAGGTTGTGGAGAAAGGTATCTCCAAAAGGTGGGTTGATTGGTCATATATAAGGATTTTATGTTAATGTTGCTCTGATGTTATTCATGGTTAAGGTTATGATTATTTGATGGATGATAATGGTGGCACATAAGTAGGTTAGATAACCATACTAGACATGGGAAAATACATGAAAAATCATGAGACATAGGTCTAATAGATTACTTGAATCAATGATGAGAGAATAATAAATGAGGTCTAATGCTTGTTTTTTGACAAGGACAAAACAAAACTCAAAGTTGGATTAGATTAAGGAACATAGGCCTTTTGAATGGTTTGCATTAGCGTGGGTTGGTTGATAAAACAAGTTTCTTGATCATAGTGTGTCAAGTAAGCTCAAAATCCCTTGATCCACATATAGTATAAAGGGAAGATGGGTAATAGGTGGTGTGAAGGATAATGGATGATGTGTATGGTAACCTTATATGGGTTATTTTTCCCCTTCTATAGGTGACCCAAGAATGATAACAGATAAGTCCATGCCATATGCTAGATGTAGACTGATCAATATAGGAAGTCTATAAGTGAAAGTTAATTACGGCTTCCACCATATTATGATGCTTGAGGACTGATTGCGGCTTTAGATTATTTTGATTTTGTTTTGATTGTGGTAATGGGTCTTCTACTTTATTGTTGTAAATGGGAAGCTGAATGATGTGGGAAGCTTCCAATAAATTGATCTATTTTTTTTTTGTTGATAGATGTCGTTCAAGGGAGCAGTCTGCAATGCTAGGGATATTGACCCAAGTAATATTATGATATCCAAATTGTTTTTAGATGTGGTGTTTTTATACATGGACAAGTCTAATTAGGTTTAGAGGTTTACCTTTATGAGGGCAAAACTTTAACATAATAAGGTTAATGATATATGAAAAGGTGTGATTTTGAGAGATAATGACCATGGGATTCCATCCTGTTAGAGATGAAAAGTATCCATGAGAACCATGCTATGGGTAGAGCCATGATACCCATATTTAGGATTAGGTTATGACTATGATGGTTAATCATATGGTTCTATGTTGTAATCAATTGTCCTCAAAAGGAGAGTAGGAAGATGGGTGAAGGTGAAAATCTCATAATCAAGGGATAAAGTTAAGTTAGATAACAAGGTGAGCTTGATCCTTCTTTAACAAAAGAACATATTCAAATTTAAAGCATTGAAAGGCTCAAGTTATGGTTTGCCTTTGAGGGAGGATAAACAATAAGCTCCTGATCCATACTTATGGGTTATGATGTAGGGTCCAAGCCAATTGAAAACAAACTTGCTTTGTTTAATTTTCTCCATATTGGTCACATGTTGGTTTTCCTTTAGGATGAGGTCCCTGATATTGAAGTCTTACACTTTGAGGTGTTTGTTATATGCATGCTTGATATGTTTTTGATAGATATGGAGGTGGGTAAGGGCTACTAAATGACACTCATCAAGTAGTTGAAACCAAGATAAACGGTATTGATGATAGTCTTCTTCAGAAATAAGATCTTGAAAAGATATGAAAATAAAGGGAATTTGGACTTCAAGAGGAAAGACTACCTCGACTTTGAAGACTAGAGAGAAAGGGCTAGCACTTGTAGAGGTTTGAATGCTAATTTTATAGGCCCATAAAGCGAATGAGATGTGCAAGTGATAATCCTAACTTGAAGCACTGACTACTTTGGTTAGCATTTTGTTAGAGGCTTTTGCCTATCCATTTAATTATGGATGGTAAGGTGATGAAAATATTAACTTGATGCCAAATGCATCACATAGACCTTGGACTTGCTTGTTTTTGAAAGATTTACCATTATTGATGATGATATTATGAGGAACACCGAAGTGACAAATGATATGATGGTTGATAAAGTCAATAATATTCTCTACTTTGGTTGAGATAAGAGGAATATCTTCCACCCACTTGGTGAAATATTTAGTGGCTATGATGATGGAGCTATGCCACTACAAAAAATGGGGGTTGATTTTTCCCAATGAGATTGAGCCCCCATTGTGAGAAAGGCCAAAAGTCCTTAGATACTTGGAGTCCATTGACTGGCACATGATGTAAATTAGCATGCCGTTGACATTTAACACACTTTTTTACATAATCACAATAGTCTTGGTTGAGGTTGGGCCAATAGTAGCCAAGGTAAAGGATACGTTTAGATACTGCTAGACTGTTAAAGTGTCCCCCATAGACCACATCATGCATTTCCTTGATGGCATGGGAAGCTTCATGGCTACATAGGCATTGAAGAAGGAGACTGTTGAAACTGCATTTGTAAAGGATTCCCCCTACTATTGTGTAACGAGAGGTACTCTGAACAAAGGTTATTTGAGTGATCTTAGAGAGGTTGGGAAGAATGATGCATAGGTTGAGGTAATTAAAAGTTTGGTCATAACAAATGTCAGATGGAGATTCCTCCACACTACAAATGGTAGGGAGGTCAGATAGGTTATAAGAGGGTGTGGTAAAATAATGAATGGTGACAAATATTTTAGAATTAGAATGCTGAGAAGGGATCTGAAAAGTAAGGCAAACCATTGTATCGATGAATTTGCTGGTAGATTAGGGAATAGATTAGACCAAGCAACATTTGAATGATGCTAAGAGTTTATCGACTAAAAGTTTATATTTTTGTAAGACATCATTCTTACATTGATAAGAACCATTGACCTAGTTGACCATGAGTTGGGAATCACTAAAGACATTGATTTTCTTAATTTCCAAGGCTAGAGTAGTTTGAAGACCTGTGACTAGGGCTTCATACTCAGCCATAATGTTAGTGCATTCAAAATCAAATTTGAAGGATAAAGGAAGGGGTTCACCATCAAAGGGGATAAGGATGATACCAGCTTCCCCACCATGTTGACACTTTGACCTGTTGAAGAACATAGTCATTTGGTAGGTTATGTCCTCTTGGGAAAGAGTAGCAATGGATTCATCTAGAAATTCAAGAGGACGAGGTTGGTAATCTGTCAAAGGTGTTTCGATCAATTGGTTAGTAATGACTTTCCCTTTAATTGAATTTTGATGAAGGAACTCAAGATCAAACTATACTAAGAGCATAAGCCACTTGGCCATATAATGGTTTTGGTATGGCTTGGAATGCATGTACTTGAGTGGGTTGATGTTGATTATGACATGTTTCATGGTTAAGAAAGTAGTGTTAGAGTTTGGTGGCAATGAAAGTCAAGGATAATAAGAGTTTTTTGGTATGGGTATATCGAGTGTCATATTCTACAATCATATGGCTAATGTACTATATGACTTGTTCTCTCTGTTATTCATCTTGGTGAGCTAACATTACCCCTAAAGAATGGTTAGTGGTAGAGATATATAGGTAAAAGGGTTGGTCATCCTTAGGAGAGGTGAGGAGAAGTGGTGACAAAAGGTACTATTTGAATTAATCAAAGGCTTTTTGACAATCACTATTATATTTGAAAGAGACATCCTTATTCATAAGGTGATGGAAAGGTTGGCACTGGTCTAAAAGTTGGGAAATGAAATGGAAAATGGATTGAATCTTTCCTTACTAGATACAAAGTTGCTTAAGGTTGGTAGGAGGAGGCATCTCCAAGATTGCTTTGAACTTGGTAGGGTCTACTTTGATTCCTTGAAGAAAGATGATAAAGCCAATAAGCTTTCCTAAAAGTACCCCAAAAACACATTTCTTGGGGTTGAGTCTTGTAGGGTGAATATTTTTTCGTCATCTAATTGAAGGCAAAATGGTTATATCAATCACAATGTAATGAGATAAATCCCTCCTCTCAGCAAGGGGAGGTTCCCTATAAACTATCATAAACTAATCGAAACTAAAAATTAACTCAGGGGTGAGATCATATCATCCATTTCTATTTTTTTAGAAATGATGTTTACAAAGTAAAAGAAAACTTTTTTGATATTAACTGAATTCACAAGAAACCCACGAGAGTACAAAGCCTATCATTGCTTCTCTTGCTGATTTATAACTTATATCACAGTAGAATGAGGTGCAGCCCAAAGTCTTCACTGAAGACTACAAAAAAGTATATAATCATAAAAGATACAAGTATTTCAAAGTCTTTCCAATATCTTTCATTCTAAAATAATAAAACACAAACTAAAGACAATTATAGTAGCATAAAGTCTCCATAATTAACTTCAAAACATCTTTCAGATTATTTTCACTCACTCTACTTATTTAATCAAATAGATAAGATTGTATTAGGAAAAGGATATAAGAACAATTTCCTACACAACACAAGTTATTCCAATACAAAGTTTGAAAGGTCACTTTCTTTCTCATTCACTTGATTAAACTTGAATTTAAAATCTGAGCTCAAAGTCTCAAAATACATTTCAATTTTGGCAGAGTTTTGCTTCCAATAACTCAAAGATCCATTTACAATAGAGGCCCACTTTATTTATAGGGAGAGGCCTTGAGTATTTTTAGAAAAGACCTAATTACTTTGACCAAATCAAAGATAAGAGTCCTTTTTGACTTAGGACTTCCTATATTTTCACATGTAATTACATATGAAAAAAATACATGTAAAAATGTCCAAAGTGGTTACAAAAGTACATCTAAAAAGTGGAAATTAAACCAAAGAAAAATAGTTTCAATTTGTATCCCCATCTTTCTTCATGTGAGCATCATACATAGTGATAGATGCTTGCATCCCGATACTGTCTGGACTAACAGTGTTCTTAAAAATCATCTTAGCTTTGACTATGGCATCTCTTACTGGTGTGACTGATTTTGCATGACTAGTTAACCTGGTTTTCAGATTATCTAGAGTTAACTGATTATCTAAAATATTGTCCACAGAGGCTATTGAAAATGCCTTATCTTTAAATTCTTTCTAGAACATACCTTCAAATTCTCGAATCATTTCTTTTGCTGAAAGGAATTGGTTATTTTGTGATGTAAGTTTTCAAGGTAGCTTCTCTAATTTATGCAAAAGATTGACATCATTTTTTTCATTGAGTTTCCTTGAGATTTGAGGTCACTGAGCAACTCTTTAAGCACCTGACTCCTATATGTCAATGCCTCTTTAGTTTTAGTGTAAGAGTCTCTATCAGTAATGACACTGATTTATATTAGAGTGATTATTTTTAGTTTCCTCATATCCATCCATTTGTCAAGATACTTTTCTATGCTTTCAATATCCTGAGAAATAAAATTCATGAGATCATCAAGTTTTGCTCTTATTTTTTTCATTTTATCTATCTTCTCAGATAACTCTGTGAGTAAGGAAACTCCTTGTGTATGCATCTTATCCAAGTACTCTTCAAGCACTTTTCCTTTGAGATAGGTCTTTTCTGCTTTCTGAATAATGGGGTCTTCTATGGAAATGGCCTCAAGTGTTACTATTTCTAGAGTGAAAGTAATTCTCCTTACCACTACAGTCAATTGTTCCATCATTGCTTTGTAGCAATCCTTTATTTCTTTCTCTCTGTCAAATTTTTGAATCAAGATGTCCATGGCTGACTGCATATCACTCTTGGCACTCTCATGAGTTATCTTATCTAATTCAACTCTAGAGATAGAGTAATCACTTACATCAAAATTTTCAATGGTTGCATCCTGTGGAGGTATTGCAATTTCCTAAAATTTGTGTCCCTTATCCCCAATCATTTTTGAAAGAATCCTTGGCTTCTTTGGGGACTTGGATTGTACTGACACCATTTTATTGAAATCAAAGTCATCTAGAAAGATGACTTGTTTCTTAATTTTGGGTGTATAAGCTGATAACCATGGTGGGAACATAAAGTACTTACATTAGGATCTATCTCCATTGTTGGCCTTATCAGAGTTGCACTCACACAGGTAGTGGAAATAATAGGTGGAGTATCAATAAAAACTACACCTTTTGCTGAGTGATCAAAAGTAGAACTATCTTCAATATCAAAAGATGGAGATGACATACTAGGAATTGACCCTGAAGAATGAAGAATATCTTCAAAAGTGCTTTGAGGGTTGTCAAAAATTATTTTGGAAGGAGAGGGTGATCTAGAAGAGGGAACACTTATCAGAGAAATAGGTGAAAAAGTTACAACAGGTGTATCAAGCGGGGAAGAAGAGATTCCTATTTCTTGTTGCATATTCCCTTATGGAGACAAAGTTTCCTTATCTAGTTGATTTGTAGGCGTATCATCAGTCTCCATCTATTCCATCGCTGGTTCTTCATCACCTTGTTTCTCAACTTCCATATCTTCTATTTCTGACTCTTTTTCCATAACTTTTGACTTCTTCATTACAAATATAATCTTAGGCTTATGTGGCTTGGAATAAGAAGGGATATCACTTTTATTCTTCATCCTATTTCTAATTTTCTTCTTATTTTCTCTTAAAATTCATCTTCTGAACTTGTGATGAATTCTTTCAAAGTAATTTCTTTATTTTCTAACTAATTATTGGTGTTTGTCAATATAGGTTCAAATATTTTCCTCAAGGAAGTCATCTCTTTCTATGACTATTAGATTGGAGGAAGAGGGGCATTGACAATCTGTTCAGTATTATATCTATCATTAATTAAATCTCCATCATTCACTAAATTCTCAAGGATATCAATAATTCCCAGATATTCAATCTGCTCAAGAGATAACTTACTATAGTCTATTTTTCTGACATCTTCTACTATTCTCAAATCTACCCAGACATCCTCAATCATAGGTTCATAAAATTGGGTTTTCCTCCTGATTACATCCTTCACAACCCTGTAATCAAAATTTGTTCTGCTTTTGAATTGTTTCAAGGTCATGAGTCACATTTCAATTTCCATGGCTCTAGCCTTTCCAGTGACTAACACTAAAAACTTTCCAATTCTGGGAACCTAAAATTGGGCTTCTTGAGTTCCATCTATTTATTATGCATGATGATCATTTGTCTGCATAGTTCCATTAAAACCAATTTATTTGAGGGAAATCTCAAAAGTATATAAGGATGACCTTGGAAAAATCCAACCCTTAGGTATGAGAAAAAAATAAATTGTAAGAACATGCATCCAAAATCATTCACAACTGTCCAGGCCTCATCTGACACTCTTATTTATTCTAATTGAGGATTTAAGAGACACAAAAATACTATAAAAAAAGCATCATTTACTCTCCTAAAATGATGAATAAAACCCTTCAATGTTAATTGAGAGTAGTATTGATACACTGGGGTTACTCTCCAAGCTCATTCTAATGTTAAGCCCAAAAAGATTCTCATTGAAACTGCAATATAGACCAGGTAAGAAGTCATGTAGAATTTGAAGGTAGTGGATACCTTCGTCAATTACTCATGCCAAGTGTTGTTGACTTATTCTCCCCAGAAGATGACTTGTTTGTCTTAGATAATTATCTTGATGAAGGGATACATCCATTCATGAAACTATGAGGAAGAGGGCAAACCTCTTATCATGCTGAGAAGAGTTATCAGATTACCAACTTATTCGATAAAGTCACTTCTTGGAAAACTCCATGGCCACCTTGACAAATTTACCCTTGGAGTCTTAAGCCATTTATTGTTGATTACCTTCTTCACTTTTTTAGGATCTTTGTCATATTCTCTTTGTGCTTCAACGAAATCAAGCTTTATCACTTCTATAGAAGGAGGGCACATGAACACTTTATCAATAAATTCAAGATCTAGTCTAATTATCACATTACCACTAGCGTCCAATATAGCTTAGGTATCCTTATTATAGAACTGAGCACATTAGAGAATAAATTTTGTGTGGTGAGCTGTTATAGGGAAAGAAGATACCAAATGAATATTACTGTCAATTATCTTCTTCATTTCATGGCTGAGATTGCTTGACTTACTTCTTTCCATGAACTCAACCATGTCCACATGATCAATCTCTGTATCTCTAATGTCATCAACATTAAAAGTAACCGAGGTGATTGGAGAAACACCTTGATATTTATACTTCATTGCCTTCAACTTCTTTGGAGAAAACTCAGTAATCTAAAAATAATTCAACCAAAAAGATGTTGATGAAGAAGGATCTATAGAAGAAACTGCAACAAAAGTTCATGATCATGTAATTAGGGGAAATATTGGCAATCCAGGAAAACTACATGTTGATGATCATGACCATGGGGATGCATCTGAAAGGGCTAAAGTATGAGCAGGCCAAAAAACTAGAGGAAAGTGGGCTCACAAAAGTAAAATTAAAAATATCCCAGAGTTAGGAAATTTGAGAGAAAGTTTGCATGGGTGGCAAAAATTGCCACCCTTGCATGTGGGGAGGAATATTTACCATATTGCTTCAATGGCAAAAATCCCTGACCTTAAAGGTTAAAAAAATTTGTATTTATGTAGAGGCAGATAAATTTACCACCCTCACAAGTGATTTGCATGTGGAAGAGGCAAAAAATGCTGACACTGGAGGTAGGAGAACTTCATTTACATGGGTGGCAAAAATAACCGCTAAGGCATGCTTAACGTGTAGGAGTGGTGAAAAATGCTGACAAGGCATAAAGCAAAAATTTTCAAGTTTTTTGATGTTAGAGCAACAGAATTTGTTTCTACTATAGGAAATGGTAGGGAATGGAGTTTTATGTAAGGATGGCAATTTTTGCCGCCTATACACTTTCACTTAAGAACTTCAAACATTTAAGTAGAAAAAATCACCGCTAAGGCATTTGTTAAAAAATGAAATATATAACCTGCAAGTGGTAAAACATATCAATAATGTAAATGATTTGTTTTAGCAAGAAGTTTAAGGTGATTTTCAATGAAGACTTGGTGAGGGTAAACCTAAGTTGGATCAAGACACAGACTCGATATGCAAGGTAACCTAGGGCACAGATGAGGGTTTGGTGGAAATAGTCATTAAGGCTCACTAGGGTAAAACAAAAAATAAGAAAGAGAGAAAAACCAAAAAGAAAAGCCTAATAAAAACCTAGAAGTAAAACTAAAAACTAAAACTTACCCGACAATCTCAAAGTCCTAAGCTCGGTAGTTGGCAAATTCATAATCCTACTCATTTGTGCGGTTGAATGATTACAGGGAGGAGTTTGAGGAAACTTAAAATGATCAAAATGACAATCAAATGGAATTTAAATGCCCCAAAAAAGTATTACCCACTTGGCATGTGTGGCCATAAATTCCACATGAAATCAAGATTTCAATTAATCTCTGCTTGGGTGGCAAAAATCATCGCCCTTGCATAAGACAGGGTAGGCCATGCATTGGTAGTGAAATTTACCACTGATGCATAGGATAGGGAAGGTGATGTATTGTTGGTGAAATTCTCCACCAATGCATAGGATAGGGAAGGTTATTTATTGGAAGTGAAATTCGCCACCGATGCATAGGACATGAGAAAAATGAAAAACTGTAATAGTGACAAAAATTGTTGTTAGTGCATGGAAAAATGAAAAACATGCAAGAGTGGTAATTTTTTCTGCCTATGCATAGGGAAATAAAAATGCAAAAGTGGCAAAAAACACTGCCGATGCATGGAGAAAATGAAATTTGGCTAACACCTTATGAACGATCAAAATTGACATTTTGATCAGATCAAGATTGCAATAGGTTTCATGTTCTTTGAGAAATCATGATGAGGGAGTGTTAAAAACTTCCCAAGATGTCAGTCAACTTCACTTGAGACCAAGAGAATCTTATCTCAACTGGTGAACTTAGAGTATAGATTATGAAATGGATAAGTTTTGTAGGGGTTATCCACAAAATGAGTGTAGCTAATTTTGGGAACAACAAGTTTGACATGGAAATGGATTAGGCATTCGAAGATACTACTAAGAACTTTTAGATGTTCTTTACAAGATTTGGATTTTCCCAAGATATCATCAACATAGTCCTATATGATGGTGTGGATGAGGTCATGGAAGATATAGGTCATGGCTCGCTGGTAGGTTGCACCAACATTTTTTAACTTGAAAGGCATGAATATATATTAAAAAGTTCTCTAAGGGGTGGTAAAGGTGGTTTTATGTAATCTTTAGGAGTATTCAAGATCTAATTGTAACTCAAAAAACCATCCATGAGTGATAACATCTCATGGGTGGTTATAAGATTAATACGCAGGTCAATACTTGATAGAGGAAAGCCATCCTTAGGGTAGGCAAGGTTAAGGTCATGAAAGTACACACAAATGCATAAACCCCTAGTGGATTTGGTGATAGGTACAGTATTTGAGACCCATTGGGGGTAGTTAATGAGTTGAATTAAGTTTACAGATAGGATATGCTGAAGCTCTTCTTTGATGAGAAGGGCTATGCGAGGATGTATACATTAAAGTTTTTGCTTAACAGGTTTAGCATCATGATGAATTACTATGTTATGAATATTAACGGTGGGGTCAATCTTAGGAATATCACTGTAAGACCAAGCAAATGCTATGATATGATCTTGGAGGAAAGAGGATAAGCCTTGAAGTTGTTTAACATTCAATGATTGGCCCAATTTGACAATGCAGGGGTTGTCTAGAGTACCCAAGTTGATATCCATGGTGGATTCATTCAACATGGTTGAGGTTTTAGGAGGAAAGGATTTATGGATTGAAGAATCTAGGTTACCAAGGTAGGTGAGTATAAAATCATCATCTTGATGTTGGATGGTGTTGATGGTAGGAGAATCATTTTCTACCATTTTGAGATGAATGAGAGGAAGAGTTTTAGTTTGACCATTCTATTGATAGGTCAGAGGACTCAAACTAACAATATTGACTAAACAAATAAATTAGGGGGGATGATGTCAAAATACTCAAACATTGAAGGAGGTTGGGTTGGTGAGGAGGGGGTGTCTTCCTCGATGGTGTCAATAGGTTTGGGTGAATTGGTGGGTTCTTCAGGTGGTACAAACCTAAGGCCAAATGACTCAAGGTTTTTGGGTTTTGATAAAAGGTAACTCGTGAGGTATTTATTCATACCAACCAAGTCTAAATCCCTTCCATGCACACCTGTGAACATATAATTTAGTGAATGCTGGTTTGACAAGGTAGGAAAAGTTAGAGGTAAATGGTCAGATGAAAGAGGTAGTAGTGGGAACAAGAAGTGGTCAATCAAGTCCCCCATATATGAAGTTCATTTGATGGTTGGGGGGACCAAAAGGGATGATGGTTCTAATTTTAAGGTCATAAGAAGGGTCATGTTTGAGGTTCCCATATTCTTGAGGAGTATGGAAAGCATCCAATGCTAGAAGGCGATACTCACCTAACGAGAATCATTAGAACATAGATGATCTATAAAGAAGGGATGGATATGCTAGTTGACATTTCATTAATGGTTTGTGATTGGGGTGTAACTACTGAAGGTGCATTAGATGGGTGTATGAGGACATCATTGGGGTTATAGGTCATGTTGCATGTTGAGAAAGGATTTGGGTCTGCTCAGATATTTATGACCTAACCCTCATGCTCAAATTTAATGCATTAATAGAGGGTAGAGGGAACACATTCCATGGTCATCCCAACAAGATGTTGTATTGGAATTCTCCCTCCACAACATATAAGAGTTTAGGGAGTGTGCGAGGTCCTACATGGATATGGAGGATAATGGTTCCCAAGGTAGTGGCCATAGTGTCATTAAAAGATCAGAGGACCACTATGGATTTTGACATAATATTGTATGGTAAGTTGAGTTTGTTGTAAGCATGAGAGGATATGATGTTAATGCTAGCTCTTCCATCAATCATCACCCTTTTGACATAGGATTGGTTGATGTAAGCGGTAATAAAGAGTGGGGGATCTGGGTCCTCGATGTGGATAAAAGGTATTTATAAATTATTAAAGGTGACAAGGTTAGAAGTTTGAAGGACACCAACAAAGGTGGATAGATGCTGGGGGTCATTGGGTTGGACCTTAATGGATTGCAAGGCTTCTATAAGTGCTTGGTAGTGATGGGGAGAAATAGAATTCAACTCATACAAGCTCATTTTTGCCAGGGTTTGGTGAAGCTACTTAAGGATAACTTTCTGGATAGATATTGCATATGGGTTGGATTGTGAAGGGTTATATTAGAGGGCACCTAAGATAGACACCTTGGGTTTGCTTGAATATAGAGATAGTTGGGTGTGGTTTACTTGGGAGTTTGAAGGGGGTAAGTCCCAAGAATTAACACCTTAGCCTTTCCTTTATCTTTTTGTTGCGATATAGTGACCACGTTAATAGTATGGATAGAAGGAGAGGGTGAGGTAGTAGAGTGGTCAGACTCATATTCATTCTTAGGTGAGGGTGGAGGAGTAGATAAGTGTTGGATAGGTATGGTTGTTGTTTAGGTTGGTATGGGTGACATAGGAGGTTTGTCTATTAATAGATCATCCTCACTGTAAAGGTGGTAGATGAGAGTTTGGAGAGCTTTGCAATTCTCCATATCATGGCCAGGTGTCTTATGGTATAAAAAAATCAAATTGTTATTAAACCATGATGGTTTGGGACATGAAAGGTCAAAGGGTTTGATGGGTGGTGAGCTCAAAGAAGAGGTTTACAATAACTGTTAGAGAATGGTTAAGACTCAGTTAAGGGTGGTAAAGGTTTAATGGTTTTTGTTTTGGGTGTTAAGGTAGAAGGTTGTTTGGGAGTAGGTTTGGTGATAGGTTTCTTAGGTAAGGTGGTATGCTTGGTTGATGGTTTTAGTTTAGGAAAGATGGTTGACGAGCTAGAGGTCGGGGATGGCAAGGTAGGTAACTTAGGTATTGTTTATGAAATAAAAAGAGGTATGTTAGAAAGCCATCATGAAGGTGTAACCAATAAAAATGTGGTGAGGTTTTGGTAAAAATAATGGGCTTCATGCTTAAGGTAGAGGGATGAGGACCCAAAATCAAGGGCAAGGTTGAGGGAGGTAGAATTTGAGGCTTTGGGACTTTGGGTGGTTTTACCTCTTTGGTTGCTTTGGTTGTTAGTTTTGAAGGGGGTTTGGTTACTAGGGTCTTAGTTGGCTTGGGTGGTTGAGGGTTGGTTAGTTTGGTGGAGGTTTTGGTTGGTTGGGTGGAGATTTTGATTGGTTAGTTATTAGAAGTGCTAGTCTAGTCCACTAAAGAAAGGGTTAGAAGTTTTGGTTTGCTAACATAAAGGAGACCTAATTATTGTGAAAAGGTGGCTTGATCCATGTCAGGGTTGGGGACACATTCTAATTTTTTCAATAGCATTAAGAAAGGTTTGATTCCCTGAATGGTGGATCTAAATGATAATCTGCTAGGTGGAGAGATAGGGATAGTAACCTTATCCTCTTCCTCAATCAAAGGATGTAAGTTTGGGATAGATGGAACTTCCATGGGAGGAGTAGACTGGGGCATTTAATCCTTAGGAATTATTTCTATGGGAGGGGAGAGTTACATGGTAATTGGTGAGGAAGGTAAGATGGGTGTGTGGTTTCGTGTGTCGGTCAAAGGGGAAGTTGGTAATTCTACTACCTTAATGAATGAGGAAGGAGGGAGAGGTACCTCCTTGGTTTAGGTTTCCAAAAGGGTAGAAGGTAACTCTATTACTTTAATAATTAGAGAGGGATTGGTAGATTGGTGAGTGGGTTCTTTATTAGTGAGTGTGCCAAGAACCATGTTAACGGTATGGGTATCATGAGAGCACTTGACATTGTTAATCTCATTTTTGGTAGGATCATGGTTTGGAAAAGGTTGCCTAAATATGTCAAGGGCTTGTTTGGGTGGTGAATTGGGGTTATATAATGTAATATCCCCCTTGTAAATGAGGAATTAGACAAGGTATTCAAAGGTATTACACCTATTGATATCATGTCCTATGACTTGGTGAAAGGCACAGTGGTCATTCTCATTATACCAACCTAGCATGGGGTGAGAAGCACCAAAATATGGGGGTGGTTTAATTTATGGAAGTTGGATGATATTATATTTTAATAACTTTTCCAAAATAGAAGCATAGGGTTCCCCAAGTAGAGTTAATTGCTTCTGGTTGCTCTAAGTTTGGTTCCTTGAGTTTTGGTTTGAAGAATTAGAGGAATTGGAGGTTTGGTTCCTCAAGTTTTATTGGTTGGTAAATGGTAGAGGTGCAAATTTGAGGACAATAGCATTTGTAGTTCCTTTGTTCTTGGTGTTGGCATTGGTATTGGGTTGGTTTCTTGACTTGGAGGCCTCATTAGTTTTATAGGTTGAGTTATTATTTTTGAGTTTAAGCTTTCCTTCATCAATGGCTCAATTATCTAGTTTATGAGCCATGGTAAAAGCTTCATCAAATGTCTGAAAGCTTTGGACACATAACGTGGATGAGATATGTTTGGCACATACCTAAGTTAAGGGCTCTATAAGTTCAAGTTGAGGCAAGGAAAATGAAAGTTGGTTAATTAGTCTCCTCCAACGAGCCTCAAAATTGGCAATAGATTCATCCACAAATTATAAGATGGAGTAGAGGTTGGTGATAGAAAATTTCTTGGATATATTGGTCAAAAATTGATCTAAGAAGTTTTGGGCTATTTGGGTGAAGAAAAAGATGGAATATTTGGGTAAGGCACTATACCAATCTAAGGCTAGGCTGATAAGAGAAGAATGAAATCATCATAGGTGATGAGATAAAAAGCATGCCTAAATGACCTAAGGTGTTGTTAGGGATCCTCCTTGCTTTGAAATTTAGATAACTTTAGAAGTTCCCATTGGGGAGGATATGGTTTAATGGGTATGGATGGATGGATAGACTCATTCAAAATTTGGTCATAGGATAAGATATTGTGAACACCCAAGATGGATGACTCTAAGGTGGTCATCTTATCCATGATCATATTCATGAATTCTACTTGGGGTTGAGCACCTAGAAGGTTGTAAGATGCATATATCGGTGGTGATTAAAAAACATGTTGATAGTGGGTAGAAGGTTGAGAGGTTACCACATATTGGTATGTGGATGCCAATGGTTGGGTAGAAGATACATATTAGTATGTGGATGTAAATGGTTGGGTATAGGTAGGTGGTTGGGTAGTGGTCATATGCCCTTGTGGGTTATGGGGATAATTAAGGTTGCTTGTTGGGTAGGAGTGGTAGTTGGGTTGGTGGCCAATGGAAGGGTGGTGACCCTTGTAATAATTGATAGTAACATATAGGGTATGGACACCACAAGGCTTTGAAGTAGAGTAGTGTTTGATATGTTGGAATTAACTAGAGGAATATGGGTAGCGCTAGAGGTAGGCATTCCTATTGTAGAGGAGTGATTGGTAAGAGGTATAAGAGCGGTGGTAGTTTGGGTTGGTTAGTTTTGAATGGTAGTTTCAAGGGGGTTGTTGGTTGATAATAAGGTTTGGGTAACTAAATTTTTAGTAGTACTTGTGGTAGTGGAGGTAATCCCCATGAGGTGGAGAGGCATGCCATAAGGTGGATCTATAGGTGGGGTCAAAACCAAGATTTAGTAAGATGTAGTTCTAAGGTAATGTTGTAAGGTTGTGTGATTATTGTTTAGGAAAGCGACAAAATATACATCTCTTGGGACTACTCAAGTAGGAATTCTCATAGAGTGAGGGGAGTTCATGGGTTTGGAAATGTGTTCCATGGATGAAGAGGTGGAAGAGATTGCTTGATTTGGTGGTGAGTTTTATTCCTCAAGGTCCCTTCACTGTTGGTGAGTAAGAACCATATGAGAAAATAGGAAAGGAATGATATGTTCTCACACCTCAAAATAAAGAGTAATCAAAGAATATTCAACGAAAATAATGCATTCAATAAGAGTGAATTACTTCCTATGATTATTTTTGATCTCTCTTTTGGCTTATGCTTTAGAAAAGTGTGAAGAGGAAATTGGCTTGAATAGGTCCTAGAAAGGTAGTCTATGTTTGGTTTCAGGTTGTGTTTAGGTGCTAAAAAAGAAGTCTATGTTGGATTGAGTACATGGCTTAGTACTTGGGGCTTTATCCCCTCACATCACAATCTCACATCCAGTGCAGGTGCTTAGCCAATATATTGATTATCAAAGCTTATACTTAGCCATAGAACTAAGTTAGTTATCCCCTCGGTGATTAAATCCAAGCAAGATAACAGGGAAAGGGTAAGGTGATCTGATACATGATGAAATCCTAGTTGAGCCTTTTCTCAAGCATGTTTGATGTGTTTATTGTGTAATTGGTTTGGTTTGTGTAACATTTGTGGTTCTATGATTAGTTTGCTTTTATTTAATTAATCTAGGTGAACTAAGTCAAGCAAGCAAACAATGTATGCAGTTAATTTTAAGCCAAAAAGAAAATTTTGATTTATTTTCAATAAAAATTAAAAATAAAAAAATGAACCTAAATTAAAAATGAAAATGCAATTCTAATCCTAGGATGAGTGCTCTTTTTGATTTTAAAAATGCAAGAAAAAAGAACGACATTTTTCTTTTTTTATTTTCTGATTTTTAGAAAGAAAAAGAGATTAAAATTTGTGTTTTTGAAAGAAAGAAAAGAATATTTAAATTTAAGCAATGAAATGTAAAACTAAATGAAATTTTACTAATGAAACTAAATTTCCTAAAACATCTATGAACCCAAGAAAACTCAAGGGTCCCATTGGGCGTGCCAAAATGTTTCTATATATAGTTTTTTGTTTTTGCCTTTTCTTAGTTTTGAAAAGAAAGAAATTAGTTAACGGGTTTGTAGAAGAATACTTCATTTTAATGCACTCATCAAAGTCCAAAATTTGTGATAAAAATCTTATTTGGATAGGGAATAATACCTATAAATAAGAAAACACTTAAACAGACTTGTTTGTTAGACAAGTAGATGGGTGGATTGCCTAGCGTGAGCTAGATCCTAGAAGCAAAAGATTTCTAGGACGCTGTCAATCCACCTACTTTAGACACTTAATATTACAAATAAAAATGAAATAAATTAAATTAAATAATATAAAAATAAAACTATAAATATAAAATAAGTTAAATTAAAACAAATAAGTTAAATGCTTTGCTAAAATAATGACTAAATAAAAGCAACTAGCACTGAAAATTTAGTCTAAAACAAGGTAGTGGTTTTGGTTTAGTAATTTGATAAGGGTCAAAAGGATAGTTTTTTTGGGGGTGGTAAATGGGAAAATTTGTAAATGGGTAAAGAGGTAAATGATGGTAATAAGGCAAAGGGAATATGGTAAGAATCCAAAGAGATAGGTGGTTAAGAGGGTAACAAGATGAAGGGGATAAATGGTTAAGAGGATAATAAGGCAAAGGGGTAAAAAAGATTGAGATGAAGATGACAAAGAGAGTAAAGGGATAAAGGGACAAAGGAAAATGGTAAAGGGATTCAAAGATATTAAGTAGACAAGAGAAGAGAAGGACAAAGGGAAAGTAATAAATTAAAATGAAACAATAAAAACAAATATTACCTCAAGAAGTGGCTTGAAGATGTTGATGAAGTTGATGTTGTTGTTGATGCTTTGTGATGATTGAAATAGAGTTTCATTGGTTAATTCTATTCTTCTCTAAGAAAAGTGGCCTCCTCCAAAATTAGAAAACGTAAAAGATGAATGAATTAACTAAAAATAAACTTTACCATGGGTGAAGGAGAAGGGGGGATTTATAGCATTTGATGTCAAGAAACATGCCAAAGGAGTGGAATAGTGAAATGTGGTGCCATTTTTCAAGTGACATCATAAGTGGTCATGATAGACAAGGGGGTGAGATTAACACTTAGATAATAGGTATCCCACTTGGTTGGTTTGTCTCCCACCTTGCTAAAGAGTCCAAAATGGAGTGGGGATCATGCACATGGACCCAAATGAGTCCAAAAGACTTTTCATCACCTTTTTCTATTTTATGCTAGGTACTTAAGGAGGTGCCCAAAAAAATATGGCACAATTTTTCAAGTGGGATCATAAGTGGTCATGAAATACAAGGGGGTGAGATTCCCACTTAGCTAATAGATATCCCACTTGGTTGGTTTGTCTCCCACCTTGCTAAAGAGTCCAAAATGGAGTGGGGATCATGCACATGGACCCAAATGAGTCCAAAATACTTCTAATCACCTTTTTATGTTTTATGATAGGTACTTAAGGAGGTGACTCACAAAATGTGGCACCATTTTCCAAGCGGGATAATAAGTGGTCATGAAATATAAGGGGGTGAGATTCCCACATAGCTAATAGGTATCCCACTTGGTTGGTTTGTCGCCCACCTTATTAAAGAGTCCAAAATGGAGTGGGGATCATGCACATGGACCCAAATGAGTCTAAAATAATTTTCATCACCTTTTTATGTTTTATTATAAATAATTAAGGAGATACGTCACATACTTTGGTGCCACTTTTATGCTTGAAGACAAAGGATGATGTTGAATGGTGGCCAGCTTATAAAGAATTTTTCCATACTTCAAAAGGGGGACCCTTAGTTTGCTTAATGAGGTAATTAATCACCTTGGAGAAGGGTCCTAGGTGGGGTATGTTATCCCACTTCAAGCCACCTCACTTCCAAGCCATGTCACTTGCCATATCACTTGTGATATCACTGTTAAGTCACTCACGATGCCACATGGCATGTCATCATATATAGTGACAATGAATAGTAATTTTGTATAGTGACAAGAAAATAATGACTTGGTTAGGTTAAGATGGTTGGGTTAAGGGTTAGGAAGGCTTAAGTGGTCCCTAGGGTGGGGCCAAGGCATTTAGGCATTTAGAACTGTAAGTGTGCAGTTTTCTAGTGTCTACATCTATGAGTAAAGAATGCGATTTTGATCTCAATCATCCCACACATCATCATAGATTTAACCAATTAAGTCAATTATGGTTTAATTCAAGTGATGAAATTTTGACCAAGTTCATCCTTATGAATGTAATTCTTACTATATTTATAAAAGATGTTAATTAGGGATGAATTTATTGGTTTAGGGTCTATAATTTAAAGGGGTTGGGGTTTAAGGCTTATGGCTTAGGTTTTATTGTAAATGGTATAGGGTTTAGGTTTAAATTTAAATGGTACAGGGTTTAGGGTTGAAGATATAAAATATAGGGTCCAATAACTAAGGTAATTGAATAACATTTGAACTGTTTGTTCACATATTTATGACTTGATTACCTTCATGTTTGCATTTATGATAAAAGTAGGGTCAATTATGCCATGTATATGTTTCATACATGTTATACAATTGATAAAGACATAAATTTGGTTTAGGGGCTCAATTTTTCCTAGATCACATAGGGAATTACACAAATTGACTAGTTGGATCAATTCATGATAGAAGACTGATCTTTTGATTTTGCCCCAAATCATATCTTGCTATTTAAGGGGTTAAAATTGGCCTCAAATGCTTCTTCATTTAAAATAATTTAGCTCCTCCTCTTTGGTTAAGTAGGTTGAAGGGGCTCAAAATATCCCCAATTTACTTTAGATGCACAACTAGATTGGTACTCCAAAGGCTAAGTTTTATCCATAGGTTTAAAAAGTACATTTAATTACATCTCATGATGAAATTAGTTATATCGTAAAGCATGTATGTTTGTGACATGTAGTGGGAAATATGGCATATGGCTTACAATTTATGTTTTAGGGATTAGGGATTAAGGATTAGGGCACAAGGTTTAGGTTTGAGGACCTATATATTAATGTCTAATCGCTAGATATGCCATGTTCAAACCTAATTTTTACTACAAAGGATGTTAATTGGGACTAAATTGAAATTGGTAAATAGGGAAAGTTTATGGTTTACAATTTAGGGTATAGTGTAAATAGGGAACTTATGGTTTATAACTTAGGTTTTAATGTATATATGGTTTAGGGTACATAGGGTCAATTGCAAAGATAATTGAGGACATTTTGAATCACTTAGACCCATTTGTGATTATAGAATGTGTTTTTGGGTTGTCAATATACCATGAATGTCATCATGCATATCGAGTGAATTAGTCAAATGGGGTAATTAGTCATGTGATTTAGGCCAAATTGAGCCTTGTGAACTTAATTCTTAATCTAAATGATGTTAATCTGGGATAAAATGATTGGTTCAAGGTTTAAAGAGTTTATATTTATGGTTTAAAGTTTAGGGATTAGGAACTTTAGGGATTAGGGATTATGGTATATAAGGTACAATCATGATGGTGATTGAGGAAAATTTGAGCTCATTTAACCTAGATTTGTGAGTAAAAAATGTTAATTTGGGATCAATTATCCCCCACATCATCACAAATTGAGCCTACAAACCAATTGTGGTAATGAGTGATGTAATTTTAACGAAGTTCATCCCTATGAACGTAATTCTTACTATATATCCCAAGGGCCTACTGAGCCTCAATGTAAGGAATTTCATCCATATGATATTGATTGGGGATCCAAGTGCTCACCATATTAAAAAAAAAGGTAGTTTTTAAATTTAATATGCAATTCGGTCCAAAGAGCCATGTGCAAGGAATTACATTCATATATAATGGAAATTAGAGCTTACTTGGCTTTGATTACATACCATATTAAACCAATCAAATATTCAATTCCAGATGATACATAATTGGGGCCAATCGAGGCTTGCCCAAGGAATTATGTCAACATAATTTTAATTAGGGTCCTAATTGCACACCTTATTCAAATAATTGAGTGTTTGATTTAATTTGATATGAAATCAGGACCAATTAAACCCTCTATAAGGAATCACATCCATCTAATAACAATTGGGATTTTGATTGTGCACTAAATTCAACTGAAAGAATATTTGGTTCAATATGATATGAAATTTAGTCCAAACAAGCCTTGTGTAAGAAATTTCATCCTTCTACTATCAACAGGGGGCTCTGTTGGTCCTAAATACATAACATATTTAATCAACCAAGTATTTAGTTTATTTTAATATGAAATTATGGCCAACCAAGGCTCATGCAAGTAATTGAATACATCTAATGTCAATTATGACTTCATTATCCCCGATTATAAACTATATCCAACTAATCATGTATTTGGTTTTATCTTATACATAATTGGGACCAACTGAGCCCCATGAAAGTAATTTTTTTCATGTAATGTTGGTTGTGTTTCATTAGCCCTGATTGTACACCATATTGAACCAATTGAGTATTTAGGTTCAATATGATATGCAATTGGGGCCACTAAATCCCCAAGCAAGGAATTGCATCCATATAATGTCATTTGGGGCTCTAATTACACCATGTTAAATCAATTGATATTTTTTCAATACTATACACAATTAGGGAGAACCAAGTCTTATGTAATTAACTACTTCCACCTAATATCAATTGAGGCATTTTTTACCCCATGCAAGGAATTATGTCCATATAATGTCCATTGTGAATATTTTCCCCTAATTTCAAATCATATTTAACAAATCAAGTATTTTATTTAATATAATCTATAATTAAGAGTAATCAGTCCCCATACAAGGAATTCCTTCAATATAATGTCAATTAGTGCTTTCATAGCACACCATATTAAACTAATTGAATATTTAGTTCAATTTAATACACAATCAAGGTTAAATGAGCCATGAGAAAGGAATTATGTCCATATGATGTCAATTGGGTCTCTAATTACACACCATATTATAAAAAACCAAGATTTAGTTTAGTTTAATATGTAATTGGGGCCAATCAAGCTCTATCTAAGGAAATATGTCCATCTAATGTCAATTTAGGATCTATTGGCCCGATTGCACACCATATTGGGATAAAAGGAAAAATAAATTGATTCATAGGTTAATACATATCCAATTATCATTCAATGCTATCAATTATTGATAAGAACATTGGTCCCAAACAACAATCTCAATCAACCAATATTTGATCTTAATACTACTAGTCCTAATGGCTCATTTTTGGGTTTTATGGTGTTGAGAATATATAACGTGATCATGTTATTTAGTAACACGATCATGTTAATAACATGATCACATTATTAAGTAACATGATCACATTAAGTAACACAATCACATTACTAATGTGATCATGCTGTTAAGTAACATGATCATGTTATTAATGTGATTGCGGTATTTAAATTTGAATTCAATTCCCATGCCTTTTGGCTCAGGAATGGTTTGGGTTCTTGAGCTAAAGGCTTGGACTGTCAATGTATAGCTGAGTTTTAAAAGGTATGATAGAAACAAAAAAAAATCAACTTTGATTTCCAAATACACTAAGAATTTCAATGTGAAAATTCAAAAACTTAATACCGTTACAACGAGCATGCTCTCCTCTTTCCAAAAATATGATTTTTACAAGTTTTGGACTAATTTAAGGTTTCAAGCTATGTTGATTTCTAACTATGCCTTTTTTAGGCCATTACATGCCACAAACATACATGCCTATACATGTTCATGTAATTTGTCTTTCATTAATCCAAGTGAAAAATAAGTTATATGGTCACAAACTAGGCCTAATTCTACACACATTCAAAAAAAAAAAAAAAATCATTTTTTTGAGGTAATTAGGTGTGCTGCACGGATGGCTATCCATTTTTTTAATCATTTTTTAGGATCTATTTACTTGAAAAATTCATTAAAAAAATAATTGAGAAAGTCTAAAAAAATATAGGTCACAAACTAGAAGATCTTATCTAAATTTTCCCCAAAGGGTTTCAAATAATATTAAACTCTGCTTAAAAAAATAGGAGTTCCTCTTCAAATTTTAGATGTTTTACCTAGTTATACATAACTATTTTAAAAAAAATAGTGTTTTAGAAACTAGATTCAAAATTCTACATTTCATTTTCTTACACCATCTTCAAATTTAGAGTGTAGATATCTCAAATTATCTATAGAAGTTTATATTTATAAAATTTTAGGAAAATCATGTCCATGGGTAGGCCACTTTTTGTCTTCCAACTTTGTGCACTTACCCAATTTTGTGTTCCAATAACACCTTGGACTTGCAAGGGTTAGATAATCTCCTTCTGTTTAGAATCACTTTCAATGGTGAGTAAACAAACATAGTGACTATCGTCGATCAGAACTAACCGATGTCGGTTACTAGGTGATTGTGTCAGTGGGTCTCACAGAGAATAAATGATGACTGTAAAGAATCGATATCAATAGATTAAGATCGATGTTGGTCACATGTGAACCTAAAGGCAAAACCAACATGAGATGAAGATGTTAGATTAGCTCAAAAAATGATAAAAATCTTTAAAACCTACAACATAGTGGTTAGGTAGAGAGTTTAAATGCTAATGAAACCAAGAAATCATAATTAGAAATGCTAAAAAGATTCAAAATGAAAGCTTTATAAACCATGTTTTGCCCTACATCTTGACCGATGATGGTCACATAGAACTAGGCTCAATTAGGCAGAAATGATGATGGTTAGGTAGAATTGATGATGTGACCGATGTCAGTCTCTATGTAGATTCAAGTTAATTCAAAAATTGAAAATATTGTAAAAATAAAGATAAAACTACAATTTTGATGATATTCAAGCATTTATTTGTCAATTTATGAGTTGCATCTTGGTCTCCTTGGTACGTGGGGTGATCATAGTCCCATTGGGTTTGCCATTTATGATCAAAGAATCCAAGAAGGGTGGTTAAATCATGTGTTAGAATAAGTAAGAAAACTTGAATAAAAACACACTAACATTCATAACATTTACTTGACTAGATCATACTGGGGAGATTAGTGAACAAACATTAAATAATAAAGCTCAATTAAAATTTAAAGAACTACAAATTCCTTACATTCCTTGAATGCTCCGAATGATGTGTTCATTTGGCTTGCTCAGCTTGTACTCAAAGAGTCTTTGGAAAATGGAGTTGTATGGCTCCTTCTCTCCTTGGCACCATTGTTGGCTTATGCTTGCTTGATGTAGCTTGATGAATTGGCTTATGATTTTGGAATTATAACATTATAGCTTTGAATCATTTACCAAATCTTGCATTATAACTTTACTATGCTTAAGCTCTCATAAGTGAGAGGTCTAGGCTTGTATTTATAGGTTTTAGAAACTAACCCCAATGCAAGGTGAGTTAAAGTGTAGTTAGAGTTTGGAATGGGTTCAAACCTAATATTAGTGAGTTAATTAAACCTAGTAGAGTTAAAAGGTGTCAAATGGTCATGAATAGAAATGAATAGGCATGTTTGAGATATTTTAGGATATTTGACAACTCACAAAAAGGTAATTATGAATTCTTAGGATATTCTTTGATTTTTGAATTTCCCTTTTTGATAATTCATTAATTATTCATTGTTAATTCAACTAAGCATTTAATTAGTTTTAGAATTTTTCAAGATTTGATTTAATACATGCATGTATTTTCCCTATTTAATAGTTCTATAGGCCAAATTGCATGTTATGAAGCCAAATTTTAAAAGATGTTTAGTGACTCTTAGGCTTAATTTGCAAAGACATAGACTTGGCTTATCAAAAGATAACAAAAAACCAAGAAATCTAGATAACACAACCAATTTGAAGAACCAGGCTATTCTTCCAGTTCCAAAATCATTTTCACTGCTTCCTTACCTTTCACAGCAGTATCTTGAATGGTAGTAGCCATTGACATGGCTCCCTCTTGCATAGCTTTCTTTCGTGAATCCTTTGCTAGGCCCCTCCAAGGATCTATTAGCTCTTTTTCCAATATTAACAACAACACATATATGGATGTTACTTCCTCCATTTTCATTCTGTCTCCTTGATGAGTATTGTTCTCATAAACCATCTAATATTATTGAAAGCTGCCTTCTGGTTGTCTTCCATTACTTCTCCTTTTGAGATCCATTATCTCCTTGAACATGAATCGAGTTGGAGGATAGCCTCTGCTTTGCAATTAACTTAATCGTTCTACCTTTTAAAGATTCTTATTAGGACTGTTTTCATCAGTGGTCCTCTCTTCCCCTTTGAAGTTTCAGCTTGAACTCCAATCCGTTTCTTGGTTGTCAGCCTCCTGTGTAACGAAACAAGGTCCTCATCGTCCAGGACTTTAATCCTAAAACACTTGTTGGTTTTCCTCGGAGATGTTATCAGACTTCTCCTCTATGGTCCTTTCTCATTCTTCTCTTGAACTTCTCAAACTTGATACTTTCTGATTTCCTCCCCAGACTTATCAGATCTTATCCTCATCAACATTTTGAATCTTGACACTAGGGGGCTTGATTTTATCTTTCCCTTTATTTCACTCTTATTACTCTGTGAGTCCTTGTTTTTCCCCAGATAAGGGTTCATAACCATGGCCTTGTTCTTACAGTAGCCTTCAATTAACAGAATTAATCCTTCATGTAGGATAGGATGCGTTTGCTTCTTCCTGTGAGTGAATAAACTTTGGACCAAAGAGAAATGCAGATAAAAGGGAAAGGAAATTCTTACTTTGTGTCTGAAGTGATTTAGAAAAACAAATTTTGTGGATCTCTTGCTTCTTCCATCGAGTATGAAGTACTCTTTAACATCCCTCCACCCTTAATCTATTCCAGTTCAAAGAAATCCCCATTCTTTTCTAAACGTCTGTCTTAGGGAATTTGTAGAAGGCCTCATTTGAAATGCTAGTCTACTTGGAGAATTTTATTCCTTCCATAGGCAGCCCCGTAACCTCTGCTATAAATTCCTCTGTTAGATTCACTGTGATGCCAAGAGTGACGCTATTATCAATCTAGTTTTTGATCCATTGTAATATGAGGTTTTGAACCATGGAGCCTTTCCATGTAGTTCACAACCTTCCCTCTCCACAGGATTTTCTAGACATCTTGTTTCGCTCTCCACTCTTCGCAATTCTTGGGTTCCTGCTTCCTTGGTTCTCCTTGCCTTACGCGAGCCATGCAGATTTCCTTTGAATCCCTATCACTGTAAACTAACAATGACCCCACCTACTACCTATTTGGTTCAAAGCTCACCTTTTTTTAGGCAAGGATTCGCTTCTCATTCTTGAATTTCTTTTTAGATTGTAGTGACCAAACTCATTAGATTATTACAATCTATTCTTTCCCTCTTTTGCATGAGTTATGTCAATAATGAGCGCATTAACCATTATTGGGTCTTTTGTTACTTTTTCAAAATTTTTGATTAAAGTTTTCATATCCATCACCATAGTTATAGTGACACATAATTTTTATTATTTAGAATATTTATGATATTCAAGGAGTCCTAGAAGAATGTCCTAAATTGAAGGTATTTTTTTGGTTGAACAACTACTATTACCCACATATTTGAGATGTTTAGTGACTCTTAGCTTAATTTGCAAAGATTGGTTAGACTCACCATACAACAAATATGTAAATAATCATTGAGTCCAGGTTCAATCATGGATCCATGGATTAGGAGATGGTATCCTTTTGGTCACACCTCAAAGATACCTGATCGCAAATGATTTTCAAATATCCTTCCCATGAAATAATAATATCATTGAATTTGAAGCATTAATAGTAGGTCAACAAATTATCATTCATTATAATATTTAACAACTTCAATTTTTGGGTGATTATTAAACAAGTCAATGAGGAGTTCCAAACTAGGGATGAGAAGTTACTTTTGTATAAACAAATTTGATCAATTAAATAAAAAATTTTAGTCTATAACCTTCAAAGAAGTACCAAGAGGAAGTAAATAATCAATAGAGGCAATGACCATTATTGGGTCTTTGTTATATGTCCTAGAAGATGCACAACTACTATTACCCACACATCAAGCTTTGACTCACCATAAAATATGTATAATCATTGATCCCAATCAACCATGGTATCAAGATATTTATATTTACCTCCATCACAACACCCTTCCACCAATTTTTGACTACCACCAATGTAAAGCCTTTATCTAATGCACCTCCCTATACTATCTTTGGCAGCACACTCATCAGGTCTATGAGGGACCTTGTTAAGATGCCTGAAATCATAAGAGGCTTTTCTGGTAATCATGAAAGTCCATGATGGTATATACAAAGGCCATGTTAGTGGAATGGATCTTTCCAAGAAGTTACTCAAGGTTGGATACTATTGGCCTACAATGGGTCATGATGCTTATCAATATGTATGAAAATACATAGCTTGTCAAAAACATGGGAATTTTATACATGCCCCGGTTCAATAACTACAACCTATCATGAACCCATGGCCTTTCTCAGTATGGGTATTATATCTCATTGGTAAAATTAGTCCTACTTTAATGGATGGTAGGAGTTACAAATAAAATAATTAAAATACTTCAAAAGATTGTGAATGATGCTGTATCTTGTATTATGGCCCTATAAAATTAGTGTTCGTACACCTAATGGAGCCATTATATACTCTTTAGTGTATGGAAATTAATCTATTTTACCAATTGAGGCTGAATTCCCCTCCTTATGCATATCATTACAGTGTATGATCATAGATAATGTATATAGAACTAATTAGCTACAAGAGTTAGAGATACTAGATGAAACATGTAAGAATGCTCTCAACCACCTTATAGCATATCAAAATGTGTTAAAGATCCAATATCACAAGAAAATCCAATCCCAAAAAGTCAAAATTGGTGATCTAGTCCTCAAATAAAATCAAAAGAATACCAATGTTGATCGGGAGATGAAAGGTAAATTTGAGCCCAATTGGCTAGGGCCTTATATCATCATTGCCAAATTCAAGTCTGGGGCATGTAAATTAGCCACTTTGGAAGGAAAATAATTAAATGATCTAATGAATATCATGCATCTCAAATGGTTTTATAACTAAAAGCCTTGAACTATGCTCAAAATCATGTACTTCATTGTAGAAAATCCTCTGTCTATATGAATCTTGTTCCCAACCCTCACCCATACTTGGGGACATTCCCATCCATGTTGTTCAACTCCCATTATCCTCCACATTCCAACTCATCTACCCATCTTCCACATGAACTTAATCCCAATGGTGTGTATTAGAGATATATGATTCAAAAATAAAGATGCATGTTTTATCAGATTTGGGGGAAGATTGATGTTATAAGAGTATAGAGGAGACTATTCAAGAGTCATTTAGAACATTTATTCCACTCATTTCCCATAGATCTAGTAACTATTCCTCATATCCAAATTCAAATAGTTAAAATTAGTTCTTCTAGATGGATTTTCTTTTATCATCCTCAATATCAACCATCTCACTTAGTCTCTATTTTTTGCTTAAGCATATATTTCCCATCCTTACTTATTTTATCATTATTAAAGAGAGGTCATTAACCATCCCTCCCCTAGGACATACATCATGTTTTACAACAAATTAAGTTGAATCTTGATATATTTTTCTTGGTCCTTGGGGAATATAATTTACCTAGTTTGATCCTATCAAAATCATTACAAATTGTTCTATATTGTCTCTAGGTTGTGTGTAATTGTTATATTTCTTGTAAATATTTTTTTTTGTACATATTTGATCCTATCAAAATCATTACAAACTGTTCTAAATTGTCTCTAGGTTTCTATGTGTAATTATTATCTTTTTTGTAAATATTTTTTTCCCATACATATTTGATCCTATCAAAATCATTACAAATTATTCTATATTATTTTTAGATTGTTGTATGTAATTGTTATCTTTTTTGTAGATATAGTATAGATTTGTTTAAATTTGTATTTTCTTTATTAATTAGCTTAGTCTTCATGGTATTAAATCATATTTGTTTTAGACATAAAGGGAACAAGGTTATTATGATGACCACCCATTATGATTTGGGGATGTCTTTCATAGTGTTCCCTCTTAGCCTCTATGCACTACAATAATGAAGTCACCCTAACTATCTAAATATTATGGTACATTTTATCTAGCACAACATTAAAATGGATTACCGACATTTATATGGCTTCAAGAAATCATCCACATCTTGTCTAGTTAACTCATCCTAAACCACATCTACTAACCATTAACCCATCCCATTCTTCATCCTATCTAATCTAAAATATCATTTATCCTAATTCCCATTCATCTGCCTCATGTAGGAGGATTACCTAGTATCTTTACAAATTAGTGAGGCACATGATTAAATTTTATGGATAACTTATTAAAACTTTGGCACATATCCAAATTATAAAACACCTAATATTACCCACATCATCCATTTTTCATCTCATCATTACATCATTCATTTTCCATTTCATTATTATGTCACCCAAAACATTTTCTTATAATATCCATTTGCTATACTAATATTCCATAATCTAAATTATATACATTATGTATTGTTTATCACATCAAAATCCATGATATCACAATCATAGCATTAATATATCATTCAATCACTATATGTACAAAATCCAAAATCAACCCTTTCTACATAACAATAATATAAAAATACGTCTATAATAAACTCATCACAAACCATTCATTATATTACCATTCAATAAACTCATCAGAAATCATTCATTCATACCAACACATATAAATATTCCTTTATCATCTCATTTACAAGCTATTTCCACATATAATTATGAAAACAAAGAGAAGGCAAAAACACTATCCTAATCCTAAAAACATTATACATAATTCATCCAAAATAAATAAATAAATCAATTTCATTACCCATATCATTAACCCTTTGTATATATCACCATCAACCATGCAAATACACAATATCATAAACATCACAAGACAAATATCAATAATTATATCATATAAAGTCCAAATGCTTATAACCATTTTCATAACAAAATCATATCATAATAATGTATTAAATAATAAAATTTCACCATCTAATCTCTGATCACATCATAATCACAACAATCCAAAATAATAACATGAAAAGTACATAAACACATCATATCACAATAAATTGCATCATCATATATAATCAAATAAAATGTCCATGAGCATGTCAAAAATCACATACAACATATGCATCATAGACATCCATGTGCCAAAAATGAAAAACACAAGTCCAATATATAATTAGTGTCTCATTTCAAGACCTAGGTGGCCCTGGTGGTATCCTTCAAGGCTGATGAATAGAGTGAGAAGAAGTGTAGTTACTAGCTATGTACGATGGTGCTCACTAATCTGCTGGTATGACACCCTCGTATAGACTCCTATAATACTAAGCCTCCCTGGTTAATCAAAATATATGACAAGTCACATCCCCTAAACCCTACCTCTAAAGCAGTGTAGTACCCTCTTTCCTTACCCTATTATCCACCTATAAATCTACCTCCCTTTGACTCAACCTAGCCTAAATCTACATAATCGACCTATCTCTATCAACAATCTACCTATCTCTATCAACAATCTACCCTAATAGAGTAGTGAATTGTGATAAAAAATGACCTGTTTACTTATTCTTCTAGGCTATCTATCTCTTTAAATCAATAACATGGGTCTTCTATCTATCTCTCTTTATAGTAATACTAAATATCTCTACCAATCTATCCCACTTCCTAATCTAATCTCACTATATGAGCCTGGTCCTTAGGCCTCATTAGTGCTCTCGAAAGCCCATCAATATCACCAGGTCTTATCCCCATACCTATCCATGTACCTATCTCTATAGCTACTTATCCACCGCCTATATCTCCATCTATAACCATAAAAGCATGTACATCTCCACCATCTCCACCATCCTGCCTAGTTTGTTGTTGTCCCCTTTGAATCTTCCATGTCTATAAATGAGCATGTGCCTAAAGAATTCTCCTAACTAATCCTCTCCTATCAGGCCTATGAACATGTCTCAATAGCTTCTTAGGCCTCCTCTATCTCCACCATGATGTATATGTTGTAGTATCACCAAGGTCAACCATCATATTCTAAAAATCTTAGATAACTAGGGATATGCCATCATAATCCATGCGGGCTACATCCCTATCCACTGTGCGACCCCACTGTGGTCTCTCTCTATAATTATGAGCAAATAAATACTCTTCCCTAGGAACATCCTGATAATGACCAAACTATCATTGAACCCTACTAGGATGATATATCTCCACCACATAATAATAATGCCCTATCAAATAGCACTTGGTCATCATATAACTAGTTTATACAACATCCTTGACCCAGCCCCACTAAACGTGTCTATAAGGCATCTAGATAATCTATGCATCTATTAAGCTATCGAGTGCTTACCTATAAAACCTCATATCTCTTACATGATCCATATGTACCCCAAGAATAATTTGACACCCAAAAACTAGTGGCTGATTTACTCATGTGTCAAGTGGTCTCTCTATGGCCACATGCTCCCATGCTTAAATCTACAATGATAAAGATGGGTTGAAACTATTTGTTCCTTTGTAAGCACCCGTCTATAACTCTTTATATAAATGACCTAACATAATAGGCTTTCATGTAAAAATCCTATAATATTGAACCATAACTATCACTAAGTCCCCTAATCCCAACCAAAACCATTGACTATTCTTATCCAGTAACAATATACTAGTCACAAGAGACATAAAAACCAAGGTTAACCAATCCACAGTCCCATCCCTTAGGGCCCTATCAATATCAATATGATAATCCCTAAAAGTAACCCATAAGTGGCCACATAATCTCTGAACAATGGCCTTAAGTGACTGAGATATTTAGTATATAACATCTCACCTCATCAACAATTTGAATATGTACTAGGCAACCTTTAGGGTCATTATCATCTCAACAGTAATGAAGTGAAAGGTACTCATCTCCAAGTGCTATCTCTCCACTAACATAGTAATCAAAGCTTGATCTATCCTAATTGATGGCATAGTCATAATATAATATAAACCTATCATCTTCAACACCTTATAGTCTAATGATCTCAGTTTATGCATCTCATGTAGCACCATCAACCACCATAATCTCAAATTTAATACACCTAGATCCTCTTACACAAATTACCTTGTTAAGCCTATATTAACCATGACCCTTTATACTCACCTTATTTTTCCTCTCCCATTCACCCTTATAATCCATCCTACCTGTCCCTCACTTAACTAACTCCCACCTTCATCATCATCAAAATCTCTAATTGTCTTATGCCTTTAGTTATGGTTATGCAAGATCGCAAGTCCCTAGTTGTGATATTATAAAATTGTAATTCCTCTATTATGGTCTTGTAGAACCACAAATCTCCTTTTTAGTTTTACAATAATGAAATTAACCCCTATGGGTTTGAAAAACCATGCATCACTAGTTGTAATTTTTTAAAACCATGTCTGTCAATCTCAACATCATGAATTGTGAGTGAAAAATAGTAACTCGAGGTAATACCCCTAATTCCCCTTTGCCCCTAATAAATACAAAATAATAAACCAAATACAAAACTAGCAAGCTATGGTATAACATTTATCAGTGGTCTAGCATCATTAGGCCTCTGGTACTCCTACACTCTCTATGATGTGAAGAGTGTGGAATCTGATCCATGGTCAAGAGCTCCATAACACATTTTCACTATAGCCTAGGGTAAAATTGAACTTCTTTTTACCCCTCTTCTTCTATTTTACCCCCCACCCTTTTTATTTCCCCCCAACTAACACCTGTTTAACCTTTACTAAGCTTCTCCAACCAATATTTCACTTCCTTCTAATCATTTCCACCTAATTATCTTCACATTTCATCTCATTTATAGCAACACTATAATTCATTAATCATTTTTAGAGACATTCTAGTCTACGAACATTTGTCCTTACTCCTAAGATTGTCATTTAAACCCCTCCTAGGCATATATCTTGGCTTAAAGAATATTCTTTATTCCCCTATCATCATTTTTTTTATTATTAGGGGTATGGTCTTGCACCTTTCCGCTACCTAACAAAGATCATCTACACATCTCATAAATTAGAACTACATTGGCCTGAGGTCTTTTTAGACTATGTAGGTAGCACTTGGCCACTTTTTAGTAACCAAGGGTAGCTCAACCACCCATTTATCATCCTTCCCCCTCCCCCTAATGTCACTCAAACACATCTCTATTAATCATTTTGAGCTACACTTTTATCTGTATCCATCATATCATTATATCAAATCCATTATGTCATTCTTTTATATTGGCCCATAGCTCTCCCTTGCATGTATCCTTGCTTGGGATATGTTAAAAGCTCATGGATCTTATCATATTGATCTCCCTAGCATATGTACTTACCTAGGACTTGTCTTGGTTTACACATTTCCCTGACATATGTATTTGTCTCACGATTACTTATCTTATCCGTCAGACCCACTTGCCTCTTATTTGGGCATTGGTATTTGCCTAAGACTCATCTTAAAAGGATAATCATTATTTATACAGTGCATTCCCCCTTTGGACTAGTCATACACTTGCAACCTTACTAATATTTCCCCCCTTAGATCCTTTATTAGGGCATCATATGATTTGTGACATAATTATCATATTGGGCATCCTAACCCCTAATCATCTTGGCTATTTACCCACCCATTATCTCTTTTTGAGTGGATGTCTAGTTTGTTCCTCCCCACATGCCTCCTCAAGGGAACATCATACAACCTCATTTTTATTAACTCTTCATGCATTGGTTCTTCTTTGAGAGACCATTACTCCCACTTCATCCACTTGTAATGCCCTTTCAAAGAGGGGTAAAATGTATGCATGCTAATCTACTCACCTTAACCATTCAACTAATCTTGTCAATTATCTTGTCTAATTTCATTTAAATAACTAACCATTTTTTTACTTAATAATCTAATCCCCCCTCTATATATATATTTATTACAACATACCAACCTTCCACATACCCCACGTTATATTAATCTATCACTTATCCCATTAATATCCCATTAACCTAATAATCTTATTTCATTTAATCCCTACTTACCCACTTGCTAATTTTACATTCAGAATATACTAACTACCCATACCCACCTACCCATAGCCTTCCCTACAAACCTAGTTTCTTAAATCCTATCTAAAACCCCTATCTAATCCTCATTTAATCCTAATGAAGTCTAGAGTTCTCTAACTCTAGAAACTTCCTCCAACCTCCACACTCCTCTAAAACCCTCTAAATCTAGCAGATTTTTAGGAATTTTAAATTCCTTTTCATTACCTCCACTACCCTTATAAATAGCCATACAAATCTCTTGTCTAGACTAATTAGAAAATACATAAGTTTGTACAACCTTCATACTCTCTTAGTTGTCACATTGCATTTATAATTATTGTTTTCATCCATAGTCATTAATCTTTTGCATCTATTTGAAAGTCTTGGAGCCATCTTGTCTTGCAATTCAACATCATATAATCAAATTGTCTTGTAGAAGCATTTATGAACTTGGAGGGAAGACTCAAGGAAGAAAAATGATGGTAAGATTGCTTTGATTAATTCTGATTGCTTCCTTATTCTCTCTTTTTGAGGTTTTGTAAATATTGAGTAGATTATAGATTATTATCTAAAGTTCAAATCTATTGCTCAAATTTTGAATAATAAATTGGCAACCATAGTGGGAGACCTCCTTTGGACTAACCATTGTGTGTGTGAGGTGTGATTTTTTTTTGTAGGACTGGTTAGGAAGGAATTGGGCTGAAATTTCCCAAAAATTATCATGTTTTAGTGAAAGGGAGATTTTATTTCTAGTAATAGCAATTTTACAAATGAGATTTTCTCTCAACAATCATGATTTTGACTTAACCATGAAAATTAATCATTAACAGTTAACTGTCTGGTGATTTGTTAACTATTTTCAAAATAATTTATACATACTTATGTTTTTTATTTTATTTATGATTTTTCTTTTGCTAGTCATGATTTTTATTTGAGCTATACACTAATCCTAATATAGTTGTTAATCATTACTACTTTGGTTTTACTGGTCTCTTTGCTTCTTGACTAACCTTGTAACCTTAAAAATTGTTTTAACCTTTTAGGGTTTAGCTAATGTAAATCTTATTTTATATAAAAGGGATGAGTTGTCTAAATCAATGAAATAAATAACTATTGATTTGTTATAGAATTTAACTTGCTTTGACTTTCTACAAATAGTATTAAATATGTGAAAATAAATACTTATCTAGAAAATACCTGATATAGAAGATTTGTGTGCTTAAAATTGGGTTACAAATAGGTCTGAGTATCATCAATAGGATCCTTGAGTCAGATATTCCCCTAGATAGTAGCACCGTACTTGAACAATAGTGCTATGTGGCTCTAGGGTCTTGAAATTGGTGCTAGTATCCTCTGTGTAGGATTGTTATTAAATTATGGGTGCACCTGCATCTATGTTTATGGGTTCTATTCTTGCACACATGAAGTCTATAACTCTATATTTTGCTTGTAACAACTGACTTATGTTGTAACCCTAATCTTCCTTACAAGTATGGCATCAGCTAAAAATATGTTTTCATTAGTAGGATAGGCTGGACTTCCTCAATACCCCTCTGTGAAGAGAGTTACCTACATACCAATACTCCAAAGAGGGATTCCTAATGTAGTTATCCCACCTAGTGCTTGGTGCAAGTACAAGGGAATGCTATAATGATAGTGGTCTTGAATGCCTTGAGTGTCTTGAAATTGGAAATCATTAAAATTTGGGCTTAGGGAAAATGTAGATGGTAGTATGCAAAAGTAGGTCAAAATAGGGATTAATAACCTTGATTTTTCTCAACTTATTTCTTATTTGAATAGGATTTTTGCATTTATTTTCCATCTAGTAGATGGAGGTCTAATAGTCTTATATTTATAGTGTTCCATAGCTTGTGTAGATAATAAAATGTGCTTAGGCCAAACTTAAGAGAGTTATACTATATCCACTCAAGAGAGTTAGGGCAAGGGACATTAGTGCCATGTTGGGGACACTAGTGCCATGTGGCTCCAATGTCCTTAATGTGGTGCTAGTGTCCATTTGGTAGGATGCTGAGCATGAAGGGCCAAGATTTGGGAATGAAGGTCTGGGATTATGTTTTTGATAACTAAGAACATTTATGATTTACATAATGTCTTGAAAAGTGTGATAAATTCTATAGGATAGGTTTAAGGCTAGGCTAGGAATAAGTTGTCTCAAACAACACTCTTAGCATATAAATACCACTTTTAAGTGATTACATTTGCCCCACCCTTTATGATAGAAATGTAGCAAAGAAAAATGAATAGTATAAAGGAAAAAGAAGCATACTTGGACTTACCTAGGAAGTGAAGCCTGTGTAGTTAAGTCTAAGTATGTGAAGCTAAGTCTGCATATGTGAAGCATGATCCAAAAAATGACTTACAATGAAACATGCATAAATCAATCCTTAAGAAATATCAAAAGTAAAAGACTATGTTGAATAAAGTAACTGAGTATCCCAGAGTAAAGAGATAAGAAAGAGGAAAGAAATGAATACACCTCATTGGGTATGCAAACTAATACATGAACCTAGTGACAACTTGTGTGTGTGTATGCATACATAGTATGGATCATGACCTATGAATAACTTGGATTAAACTGTAAGTGTGTTTAATCCTCTCATGTGGGTGGCTCAAGAACTCAAGTAGGCTATGACTTCATCATTTCCCATCTGTGTATAGTAGATGAATCTAAAAATGAACTATGTAAAGTGCTATAAATATCTAAATAGGTATATATAGATGTGTATATCAGCTCCATGGCCACTCAGGTACACTAGGTAGCTTTGGGCCACTCGAGAATGCTAACCTGTAGATGGAGTAAGGCATTAAACTAGTGATAACCTAAAATATGATGTAAAGTTTATACATTATAGAAAATTACATGGAAATTGTCATTCCATCTAATCAACTTGTGTGTAACTGAGAATATGGAAACTATGTGTCACGCACATGCCTCTAATATGATATCTAAGTATATTGATTCTAAACTGAGTTGTAACGAGTGAATCTAACTATTTGAATTGAACATGGGACTAATCATGTCATGCATGATGCTCTCAATCAGAGTAACTCATATGAATTTGAGTTAAACTAGTATAAATCTGAGAAAAATCTAAGCATAGCTATCAAACATGTAGCTATATATGTGCAAACATATGTTATATTTGGTGTACTGTTCTAGATAATTTGAATTGACCTAAAATTGGGGTTAGTAGATAGTAGTGCCATATCCTAGATAGTATCACCATGTGGTGCTAGTTAATTGTTGATATTTTTATGCCAACAATATCAAAACACCTTGTACCGTAAGGGAGACCCATATTTTTTTGGGAAAAAGCTTTGAAAGTGACCAAGAAACCTTTTTCAAGTTACCTAGTAGAAACTAGAGGTTTGGGTACAGTTTGTAACTTGTAAAGTTGAAAAGTGCACCCAAAAATTTGCTTCTTGCTTAGCTAATACCCACTGGAACTGGAACTTTGGTTTCACTTTGTAACTTTACAAGATTAAAAATACAATCAAAACCCCACCTTCCATTCTTACCTAATACCTATAGAAACCAAAACTTTGATTACACTTTATAACTTTGTAAAGTTGTAAAGTGAAAATAAAGTTTTGATTTTTGTCATTCACCCTACCAATGAGAACCAAAACTTTAATTTCACTTTTCAAGCTTTGCAAATTTGAAAGTGTAACTCAAGTTTTACTTTTTGCCCTTCCTCACCACCTAGTGAAAATCAGAACTTCCGCTAGACTTTACTTTGCAAAGTTGTAAAGTGAAAACAAAGTTCTAATACCCACTTTCATGGAATTTACCACCTCCACCAAATCACTTAGAAAAAATTAGAGATCAAAATACAAATTATAATTTTGTAAACTTACAAAATTACACTATAACCTTGAAACCCCACTTTCCTGGTGTTTACTAAATGACCGCTATGTTTAACATTTATTATGAGTTTTATTATTAAAATTGGGTTTTTGGTCATTGTTAACATTTAAAAATAAAAATTGAAGATCTACATGCCAAAATACCTATGAACTAGATACTAAGCGATGCCAACACTAATGCCACACATCAAACTCTGCCATTGTCATACCCTGTGCATAAAGACAATATTCCTATATAGCATATCACATTTCCTTGAATCTTGACCTTTTGTTTTATCTACAAGAATAGGATTATGTATTAGGATTTAAGTTTTTTATCATTTACCTTTGAAATTATCAGAAAAGGTATTCAAATTTTGAAACTATTATTTGCATTTTCCTTTTCCTTCTTCGCTTGCTATTAGTCCAAGATTGTTCTTTATATCTTTTCCAAAAAGTGTAGGGTTTGTGTGGTGTTATTAAAATATAAAATATTCCCATAAGATTCTCCACACAAATTCTAGTGGATATCCCTCTTGATTTTGTAAGGTCAAATCCCTGTAGAAGTTATTTTTACAAAAACACATACGAAACCCCAACAAATATTTCCCTTGTCCTAACAACTCTAAGTTCCCATCATAAATCTGACTTGCCTTTAAAAACCAAAAAACCTACTAAAATTTTCATTAGAATTTGAAAGTGCAAATTACAAATCTAAACCTGATAAAAAATTTTATCTATAATTTCACATCATACCTCCACCAGACTTTCTAATTGTAATTGCAAGCCAAAACCTCACCAAGTTATAAGCAGTAAAACTAACCTGTAATAACAAGTCTAGACCCTAACCAAATCTGTAGTTGGTTTTACCATGCCAATTTTCTTAGAATACATGTATATAAATGAAATTAAGTTAAATTCAAAGGGACCTAGTGTCCCATCCAACATGGACTCAAATACTAACAAGATCACTAACACAGATCTAGGTCACATAGACCTAGCAGATTTCTAGCATAAGGTAAATGCAAAAATCAAGAATGATTGGATTTAAAGCATCTAAAATGGTGGTTTTCTCTAGGATGCAACCTTCTCACTATAAATATAAAACACTGAGCTTGTGCTCATGATATCAAAACATGATGCTGAGAAGAGGGATGTGGTGAATGAAAAAGGGGAGAAGATTCTAAATCTAGACCCTGATTCCAATGATACTGTGTTCCTAATTCTAGAATATGAAAACTATCTAGATATACCATGTGAATCTTCCAAAAAGTTCTTTCAATATAATATTGCAACCTATCTATGGGTTTTAAAAAAATAATGGCTAAAAACCCCTAGACCTACAACCATAAGGATGCCTAGGACCTTGGCTAGAATAGACTTCAAGGATGAAGTGGGAGACATAATTATACTCTTGCACAGAGTTATAGGGAGCATGAATTCCAAGAATTATTAGGATTGGATGTACCAATATATCTAGGTAATCCACCAAAATAAACAATACATTCACTGGGCCTAGTTGATTTTTGACTCTATTCAAAAATAGTTGATGAAGGTCCAAACTATAGGCAAGTTTTATATGACATCATACCATGTCTATATATTAAAAAAGGGAGGGTATTCCCATGATTGAATATAATGCCTAATCAAATAAAAAACATCTTTAACTACTACCCTGACCTCACCCTTGAGGCAAGCAAGAAACAATTTAGAAGGGTCAATGATGCTTTTATACACTACATCATAATTATGTTTGAAAATGAACAAGGAAGGAGAATATTTTTTGATATTGCAACTACAATAATTTCCAAGTGGACAAATTTTTTCGTTTAGTTACCCAAATATTCATATATCAAAGTGGGTGGTTTCAATGGTTGTCCCTACACCCTCCCAAGGTATGTAAGTGACATATGGGCCCTAATGGAACTCATGAGGTAACTTGTAGAAACCCACAAGTTTTTATCAAACAAGCACAAGTTAGGGATCCACTTCCCTATCAACATAGGGAGATTTATCTACCCTTCCCTATCAAAATCCAAATGTGCAGATGTAGAGATGACTCAAATGACCTTGAGAGCTCTTGATGCAAGGCCCTTCTATGATGTGAATGGCTATGTTACTCGTATAGTAGGTGCCACATATTTCCACATTCCTTTCTATGAAGATTATCGAGAAGATATATAGGATGAAGAGGAAGTTAGATTAAGAGATTATTCAAAGATGACCCTGGAGAAAATCAAAGACTACAACATGGCACCAGTCCTTGAAGATTTGAAAGATGATGAGCAATTAGTAGACAAGGTGTATTATGACAATAAAATCTATCTCTAACCTCTTCCACTGGTCAGGTGGTCTGTACCTGAATCTTTTTCATTGATGGATAGGACCAACTAAGTTATAAAAAGAATAGTAAATTTGATAAGGAACAAAGGGGTTAAAATAACCAAAGAGAACCTAAGTATTAGTGATAGGTTGAGAGAAGTGAAAGAGAAAGATATAGTGGCAATAACAATAAAGGGTTCTAGGAACCCAAGAAAACTAGGAGTGAAGCCAATTATGGAACATAAGCGAAAGCAGAAGTAAAAGGCAAAAAGGGCTCTTTTTAGTAGCCAAGAGCCAGTAGCCCAATTGATGGATCAACCACTATAAAATTTTATGGAAGACACAACTACTTCTCAACTGACACAAGTAGTCCCTCCTCCTACTCCACTATTCAACCTACCACAATACTCCCTCTTCTGATCTACAATTCATAGTCATCTCAAGTAATTACCCATTTCATGTCCACTAGCCTACCAATGTAACTAATTGCACTTTCATTTGACCCACCTATGCAAGTGAATCCCTTAGAAATAAGCTAATTGACATAGTTGGATACTCAAACTCCACCTCCACCTCCCTCTTCCATAATCACTTGCACCTCATCCCCAATATCCACTACCACTCCATTAGTCACCAAGACCACCCAAAAATATATGGTTATAGACTTAGTCATTCTAAATACAATCCCACTAGCCATCCCAACCACTACGATAGATACAACTTCATTTTCATCTTCTATCACACTCCCCATTTCATATACTCTGAGTGTTCCCACTATGTTGATCAATTAATTTGATGCCTTGGATTACACCCTTCCATAGGTTCCCCTATTCCAACTACCCCTAGCTACCTTTCCACTCGTGTCACTTCCAACTTCCACACCCCCAATAAGCACATTTATACCCACTTCACCCATTTAAGTACCCATTTATTCTACTTATATAGTAACCCAAGACCCCACCAAGGAGGTAGAGATAGAAGGACCCATTGATATAACTGTGGATACTTAACCCATAAATAAAAAATAAGCTAAAACATCAGTCAAGGATTCAATGATAATATCAATGATAAATATAACACTTGTCATAGTAACCACCAGTGTAGTAGCTTCAACTACAAATTCATAGATGATAGTGCCCATTGGAGCAACACAATATTCTTAGGTTGCCACTCCAAGTTGGCTAGCATAATTAGTAATGAAGAAAAAGAAACAAATGGTGTCTCCTAACACTCTAGAATTTGGTCTTTTGGATCCATCCAAATGGTCAAAGCTAGGCCCGAGGACCATCTCCAAAATATCATATGATGCAATAGGGGAAATACATTTCAAGATAATAATTCCACCTTTAGATAAACAAAAATAAGATTTAGTGGCAGGGAATTATCAAATATCTAAAGTGCACCTGGGTCATTTGACAAGAGAAGGACTGAATCATGATGTTTAGTTAAGTATCAACTCTCTTTTTGAGAAGTTGGATAATGAAAAGGTCATTAAAGATGAACTAAAGAATAAAGTTGAGTAGTTGACAACTACCTTGAGGAAGTTCATCGAGCTAGTAGCCTATACAACTCAATCTCTTGCTCAATTCTTTGAAAAAGAAACATTTGAGGTAGGATATAGATTGATACCATGGGAAGGGCCACTGAAAATTGGGCTGATGAACTCATAACAAAAGGAAACAAAGTGATAGAGCTGGCAATGGACTATTATAAGACTTTGAAGGATGATCGTGCATCTCAAAAAGTAGAGATTAGAAAATATGAGGAAGAGATTGAAAAATTAAACTTATTATTTCCAAAATTTTAGGCTATTGACCTAATTGAGACTGACACTCTCTTATCAAAAAATATATTTAAGAGTTCTACATAAAATGAAGAGATAGATAGGGTATCCTATTTTAGAATTAGGATACTCATTGAGGGTATTAATAAGGCCAATAGTACATGTGATAAGGCCACATATACAATTTATGACACTGAATATTTACTTGGTAATTTATCATGTGAAGCAACAGATTGCTAGGATCAATCCCTTCCTATTTAATAGGTCCAAAAAAAATTCAAAGTGGTAGTCAAGAGGGAATCAACCTAGGATACAACTTTTAACTTGAGTTCCATCCACCAATTCATCAGGTATCACAATACACTAGATCAGATAGGAAAAGATACTCAAGTCTACAGAGTTGCATCTAGGGAACTATTTGAAGTAATAGCAAAATGTGAGATTAGTAACCTTTACACACTTGGTCCTAATGAAGAATGCCTTCCAGAGATCTTCAATTACTTTGATGATTATATCAAGAAGAATACAAGTAAAAATGATAAAGAATATTTAGAGGTCATGGTTGTGGATTAATTTTTTCAATTAGTTATAAAATACATTCTATAAATTACATTTTTGTTGTAAGAAACATTGTAAAATTGCAAGTTGTAAATTGTGACTATCATTTTGACAGCTCTTTTGAGAAAGATTCACTTGTATTTTTTAATTTTCTTTTTGTCAGGCTTTAGTTGTAAAGTGCAAACTTGTAATTCACACTTTTATTTTTGATAAATTTTGAATTGATTCAATTGAAATAAATCATTCTGTAATTTACACTTTCCTTTTTGTTAAGTTGAATGACTTAAAATTTGTAAAAGTATTCACTTCAAATTACAAATTAGGTTTTGTAAGTTATAGCTTAAAATATCTAAAAGCATTCAATGTTTACCAAGTAATAGTTCATTCTGGTACCCCATTTCTTATGAAAGATAATAACAACATAACTCAAAGAAGAAATGTTTCAATTATAAGATTCCAATGGATTTCTCTTCTCCTCTAACACTTGTTGAAGTGCCCAACAATTGCATGCTTTGTTTCCACTGTTTGCTCCTATAAGTTTCCTAGATTTTCTTTATATGAAACTAGGCGTAAGGTTTTGGTCACTTTTTATCTCTCAAGGGAGGATTTTTGTATAAATATGGGTACCCTAGCATATCTCATATATCTTTTTGTTTTTAGAAAAATTATTCTACCTTTGAAGAATAGATCTACATGTTGTAACCTAGAGAAAGTTAATAGATTAAAGTTTTTCCTTCCTTGTGTTGGGTCATCTTTGTGTATGTATGGCTATTTATTAAATTTTTGAATGCTTTGATTCTTGTTTCAATCATATAGATTCATATATGGTATTATTTTTTCCCTTTTAAAAGCTTGTTGATAAAAAACAAAGAAATTTGTTCCTTATTTGATAAAGATTCAATATTACCTTTGATCTCATATTTGTGAAATATTGTGCTTTAGTAAGCTCAATATATTAAATATTCAACTATGTTTAAATAAAGCAAGCATAAATCTCCACTATACTATTTGGTGCAATCACTATTTTCTAGTTTTAAATTCATTCTAAAACTTTTTTCCTCACAAGTCAAACCCTAATTTGGAGAAATATCACTAAGAGGCAGTAATTTGACGTGAATTGGTCCTATATTAGTTGTACCAAGTTTAGTGAAAGGAAGTTGACCTTATCTGGAGGTTCACCTTAATAAGTTTCCACAACTAGGAGGTTATCCCATTGTGTTAATTAGATTTTCCATGTGCTGCAACTCATGCTACTCATAATACTACAAATAAAAAATGTGTGCAAAATCTAATTGATAACTATTTTTGGCATGCACATTGGGACCAATAGTTTATAGCTAAGATATTGGTGCTATTCTCAACAAGCATTGTACAAGCCTCATACATATTTCAAAAGCACCTAGTGATTCCACTAGCTTATGGATTCAATAAATCCAAGTTTATTTATGCCAAAGATACATACAAGATCATGTATTAAAGGTAAGAGGATTGACTTGCAATAATTATCATTTCCATATAAAAATAAATTAAGATCAATTGTATCTTACACTATAATAAATCCTACAAATCTATTTATATCTCCCACAAATACCCACAATTATTTCATACCTCCAATAATGGCCCCGAGAAATCAAAATTTCATGGTATTCAATGGAGGCAACCCACTTATGTTGGCCTAGTATGATGATATACTCACCTCAGCTCTAAAAAACCTTTCATATTTTACTAGTGAAGCTTCCACTACTCTGATTAAGCATATACAAGATATTGCTAACATCTATTCAGTTTATAACATAACACAAGAAAATGTTTTTATTATACTTCTTACCTCCTCATTTAAGGGTAAAGCCTTACAATGGTACATAAGTCTGCTTCATAATTCCATCAGTGTTTGGGATGATCTAATGTCTTACCTATGCACATAATTTGAGGATAAGAGTGACAACCTCTCACTAGTTGAACAATTAACCACTATTAAATGGGTTCCTCATGAGTTCATGAGTGATTTAAATTTTTGCTTTCAAAAGAAGTGAAATAGAATCTCAGTGTTAGTCAAGCTAACCTCAAACAATGCTTTTTTATATTATTTGAAATCCTAAAATAGTGATATAGCTATCATGATTCACTCAATGGGTGGCACCACACTCCCTAATGCTTATGACATAGCAATAAGAGCATAAAATTGCCTCATTCAAGCTAGAAAAATTTCCCCATGGCTTAATGCTATTATTTCTAGAGTTGCCTCCCACACAACCCACTGTAGCCCCAATTCCCACTGCAAGTAATGCACCATCTTTGTCTCCTACCACTTTTAATGATTTATATGAGGTTAAATAATTGCTTATGTTTTTTTGCAATGAGTTGGTAGCTATGAAAAAGAAACAATCCCAAAACTATAGGCCTTATCAATAAGCTAACCAAACATACTAGCCTGATAAGTAGTCATACCAAGGTAAATCACAACCCTAAAGTCAAACCATGCAAAAAAAGCCTCTAAAGATCCATGCTCTACCTGAATCAAATAATTATAAAGCCATTATACCTATTGAGAATAACCTAGCTCAAGAATACGAGTGGTGTTATCCTTGTGCTCAACCACATAATTAGAATGCTTATCCTAATAGTGTCATTAGTCATGCCTTGATGGTACAAATCATATTAAACCCCCAAGGGTATTAAGAGGAAGCTACTTCTCAATAGGAAGATGCATAAGTGCCTAGTCAGAATGAAGCCACTCTTTTAAACTGGTAAGAGGAGGATTTTTTGGCATGAATTAGGAGGAAGCACTAACGATGGTGGTAGTTTAGTTACAAAAAATACATTCTATAAGAAGAGGGAAATATAAAGTGATCAACCCCAAATGGTTGAGTAGGATACAACTTATAAAGTTGTACAAGAGGTTACAAAAGGCAACACAGTTCAAATACCACTCGATGTGTTGATGGGCCAACCAAAGTCAGAATTACTGACCCTAAATCTCATGAAAGAAGATATAGATCCCACAAAGGCACCAACAAAGGTTGGTAACATTCCTTTCAATATTTTAGAACAAATTAAGAATACCAACTTGAATGTCACCATGTGGGAAGCACTATTTATTTTAGCACAGATGGACTTGCTCCAGGAAGCTGTAAAAAAATTCCAAATAATAGATAAAGTCTCAATGAAGGGACTCATTGCTGTAGTTAACTTATATCAATCTCAAACAATCATAAAAGAAAGTAAAAGTGGTAAACCTCCCCCTTTTTACCTTCCACTCATAGTTGGGAAAAATCTTGTATATAACTTCATGGTAGATTCTTGGGATAACAATTTTATTATGCCCAAGAAAATAGTTGATGCTCTTGGTATTAAATACATGCCTATCACAAAAGGTATGGTTTAATTAGATGAAATTATATCCAAATAGTTGGGACTATAAAAGGTTTAAACCTTACCATCCATGCATGTCCAAGCCTATCCTTATCCCCAAGATATCTTAGTTATTAGCCTACCCCATTATTTTACTATATGACTTTCCTGAGACTTTACTACAAAAATGGGAGGGTACTTATCTGATGATTGGTCCCATATGTTGCTCAGGATAAGATATGGGACTAGAGTGACAATAAGAGATGAGCCAATTGATAAAGACCACATTAAGTTATACACTCTTATCCTTGTGGATATGAATTACACATTACAAAATTAAGAATAACTTGACCATGAGGTTGTAACACCCATGGAAGAAATCCCAAACAATCATCTATATAAATGGGGATCAACTCTCCAATTTTATCCTTATGATTATGTTAGGAAAATAGGGTTGGGTATGTATTGCATTCATGAAAATGATACAATCATCCCAAACCTTATGAAACCAACTGAGGATCTCAAGGGATTGTGGCAACTATTCTTTGATGGCTCAAAAAGTAGGAATGGGATAGGTGTAGGAATTATTTTGATCTCTCCCTAAAAGGAGAGTTATTTTTATTCTTTCAAATTTTAGTTCAGCTATACTGACAATGTGGTTGAATACAAAGCATTGATTTGAGGGATCTAACTGGTCAAAGAAAGAGGAATATAGTCACAAGTGTTTGGTGACAGTGAACTGATTGTTCACCACGTAAGATAAAAAATCACAACCAAGAATAACTTGCTAAGATTTTACAAACATAGAGTTTGGGACTTGTTGGAAGATTTTATCACTTTAAACATTCAATCAGTACCAAGAGCACAAAACAAGGATGTTGATGGCATGGCCTTAGTGGGTTCTCAATATAACCTACCTAAATAGATTAGGAAGGACAATAACTAACATGTAAAATTAATAGTAAGACCATATGTTCCTGACAATGCAACTAATTGACAAGTTTTCAATAGTGATCAACAAATTGTTAATTTTCTATGAGATGAGGCTGAATTCTAAAAACAAAAATCAGTCAACATTCTGAGAACAATATGGAGATAAAAGCATTCCATTGAAGACAAACAAGTTACCCATGGGTCTTGTTACTTTAGAAAGTATCTTCAACTCTGATGATCGACTGAAGGGTGAAAATAAAAACCTCATGGTCAAAGAGGAAGACTACAAGCTAGTAGTCATCTTAAAAGGCAAAACATTAAAGATCATAAAAGTATGAAATATTTCTAAAAAGCAAGATTTTATTAGATTGTGTCAAGAATTTGATGATGACTTCACTTGGAGTTATAAATATCTAAGGGGTTTTGACCCTAGATTAGCCCAATACACAATAGAACTTGACCCAAATACTAAGCCTATTCACCAAAAATAAAGACCAATCAATCTAAAAATAAAACCCTTGATGAAGAATGAGCTATCCAAATTGATAGAGGCTAACATCATTTTTCCTATCAAACACTCATCTTAGGTTGCTAACTTGGTCCCTCTTAGGAGAAAGAGTGGTTAACATCAAGCTTTGTGTAGATTTTCAAGATTTGAACAAAGTGTCGTTGAAGGATCATTATCCCCTTCCACCCATGGAGTAAATCCTTCAAGCTGTATCAAGATCTAAAAGGTTTTCCATTCTAGATGGTTATTCTAGATATAACCGAATCTTAACATAAGAATTTGACTAGTTCAAGACCACTTTCACTTTAAAAATGGGACATATATTCCTATAAAAATATGCCTTTCAATCTAATCAACACTGGTGCTATATTTTAAAGAGCCATGGATATGACTTTTAGGGGTTTGATAAATAAGATGATCCTAGTGTACCTATATGACATCATTATTTATTCAAAACATGCTAGTGACCACCTAGATCACCTTAGGAAAGTTTTTGAAAGGTGCAGAGAATTTGGAGTTTCCCTTTATCCAAAAAAGTGCTTTTTTCATAATTTATGAAGGGAAACTACTGGGACACACTGTTTCAAAATAAGGTCTTGCAACAGACCCTGAGAGAGTAAGTGTTATATCTTTACTAGCACTTATGAGCCATAAAAAGGGATTAAAAATTTTCCTAGGGAAGATTAACTTCATAAGAAGGTTCATTCCAAATTTTACCTCCATGGCTAAGCCCCTTACAACCATGTTTAAGAAGGGGGCTAGTTTTAGGTGGACAAGGAAGGAAAGGATAGTTTTGAAGCCATCAAATAGGGTATTTCTCAAGCTCCTACCCTTTTCAACCCAAAATAAGATAATGATTTCATTATCTATGCTTTTAAAGGGGAAGGTAGCATATTGACTATTCTAACCTAATAAAATGAAGAACATTTGGAGTAGCCTACATCTTTTTTTAGTTAGTCTTTGAAGGACTATGAGGTAAAGTATAGTTTTATTGAGAAGCAATTATATTCAATAATAAAAAATCTAAAAAAGTTTAGGAATATGCTCTCTAATATCAAAATTCATATGATGGTTAATCACCAAAGTGTCAAGGAATTCTTATTAAGCTGGGAAATAATTGAGAAGAGAGTGGGTTGGATCACAAAAGTCATGGAATATGATGTGAACATCAAAATAACTAAGCTTGTAAGAGGAAAGGGATTATGTGAACAACTTGATTTTATTATAAAGACTATTGATGTAGTATTTGATGCAGTATATGTTCAACATGCATTCCAACCATGTTGAGTATTGTCATTGATGTCAAAGGTGCATCTTATGAAGGATGATGTCAAATGTGACTAAGCCTAGTATGGAAGTGTGTAATGTATAGGAGAATGCTATCATGAGAGAATTTGAAGGTAACTAATGTATTATGTTTCATGAAAGTACAGGTCATTGATGTCAAGATTGGTGTCAAAGGTGTTCATGTGCATGAAAGAGAGATGTCAAGTCATATGAAGCTTGGTCATGTGGTTTTAGGTTTGTATGAGGCTATAAGAGATTGTTGTCATCATAAAGAGAATATTGTAGTGATGTGAGTGTGTTGTAATGTCTTATGACTACTTGTCTATTATTTTTTTGAGGTCATGACATGGAAGGAATAGGTCAAGGTGTCAAGTGCATTGGAAGCTTGAGCTTAGCCATAACATGGTGAAGGAATGAGCTAGTGGCATGATGATGAGAGTTATCTTAGGAATATGAGAGGTTTTTAAGGTTGTTTGAACATGATAATAAGGTTTATAAGCATCTATGAGAGTCTTAGGGTGAGCCTATAGGGGTAGGACCTTCAGATCAAATCTTCACCTAAACCACTCTTTGACCCTGCTTGGCCTAATGAGGTATGAAGATTAGTTTTCAAGGAAAGTATGCATATGTGAGAATGGATAGAGGTATGATATGTTTTTAAAATCATTTTAACAAAGTTTGAGGACATGGTTTGAAGGGAATTGCAATAAACACTATTTTAGGCCTTCTCAAGTTCACAAAATAAGGTCTCAAGATCTGAGAGGTAATTTTAGATGTTAATTGGCACATGTAACCTCTACATGGGAACCTAAGATATTAAGGAGAGATGGATAATGGTCCTCTATAAGATATCCAAGAATTAGTTTTGAATTTAAAGGACATCCTTTTATTAATAACTGTTAACACTAAAACCTATGTTAAACCTCCCTAACACCCTAATAAGGAATTGATGTGAAATATATTGTTTAAAACAACCTATAATGGTCTCAAATAACTATAAAAACTATTTTATAATGTATTTAAGTCTCCCAGGTATCTTTAGGTGGTGGTGGTTAGTCAGATGAGATAGAAAATGTGTAGATATAGGATTATTTGTGAAGAATTTGCTATAGCAGTCAAAAGTTGCATTGGTCAAGAAAATAAAATGGATGGAAGGAGATAGAGACTCATAATACATTCCCATTAAGGTTTCTAAATATATTTCATCCTTATAATATGCTAAACTAATCTTTCAAGTTAGCCAATTACTAACAGGCCTAATGAAGCAAATAATGAAAAACTCAAGCAATAGTGAGAAGATGAATTGGAATGTATTTCCATGATAGAATGATGAAACAAAGTGTATAAATATGTATTTTTATAAATTTTAAGTCATGTTAATGTTTGGTATAAGTTTTTAAGGTCAGTGAACATGTTGAAAATATTGCTCACAAGTTGACCTATCTGGTGCAGATAAGACAATACGATATAAGGTCATGAGATTGGTTTGAAAGACCAATATTTTGATATTAGACAATATTATTTTTATGTTTTAATATGTTATAAATATGTTAGAGAATATTTTAAATGCATCACAAGTCATTTAAAATGTCTATATAGGTGTTGGAGGTCTAAGTCACCATGACTGTGTTTTGAGATATACTGGCAGTTCTAAGTGAGTGAGTTAAAAAGATGTTCTAGAGCCCTTATGTCTTGAGTGGAAGTGTCTAATTAAATTTTTAATGACCTTGAGGTCATATATAATCTATATATCTAATTTTTTGATGATATTTGATTGTGTTTGAGCTTCATTCTTGCAAGATAATTTTTGACTGTACACAAGCCTAATAGGGCAGTTTGTCCTAAAGAAGGTTTCAAGGTATGAATAAAAGACATAGGTATAACCAAGAATGGAGGAGTTCATTAAAAGTCATTTGATAATTGGTTGAATTGTTTTCAATTATTTGAGAAGGCTATCTGTGCCTGAAAGGATCAAACTTTGATGCTAAGATGATAGACCTAATATAATTAGGTCTCCATGAGACCTACAAGTAAAATGAGGCATAATAGAGTTATGACAGACCAAAAAGGAATCAAAGGTAATTTTAATATTATTTATGAGATGTACTAAGACCTATTATATAGTTGACCTAAGAGTTTAAGGGTGTGTGGCTGACTAAGTGGTATATGAACAAGGAATGGTATATATACAAGGAAATTTTAGGCCTATTTGTGTAAGCTTAGAGGAAGTGAATGAATTGATAAATCAATGAGATTAATGAGGTTAGGTAACATTTTATAAACCATAAGGATATATAAAATAATAATTTCATGATGATCATATATGAGTTCTGAAATTGAAGATCAAGGTCACATGACCTATTTAATTTTGATGAGGGCTAATTTAGCGAAGAAGTATAGAGGTAGTTTTGAGAGAGATCAAGTGGAGCAAATTTGAAGGAATGATCATTTATTATTGAGAGGATATAAAATTTACATCAAATATGTGATCCTTATGTATGAAAATGGATAGATCTGATAGAGATCTAAGTGTAAGATTAGAAGAAAGAAGTGTGATTGATTGAGTTGGTGTTTGAGGGAGTTGAAGCTTCCTTGTAGGTTAGAGATTGCAAAATTGGTCTTGATTGAGTTGGTGCTTGGTCAATGAGTTGGATCTATTTTTTAGGTTGGTTATTTTAGAAGTGTCCATTGACTGATTTGGTGTTTAGTCATAGGGGGTTGTATCCTCATAACAAGTGGGTGTTTGCTAAAGTCAAGTGGGTGCTTGATAAAATTGGGGGTGGTGCTCCATGTTGGTTTGGTGCTTAACTAAATTTGATTCATTATCTTATAGGATATTTTGTACAATAATTTTTTTAGTGGGTTTTATTCCCCATGAGGATTTCCCATATATGTGATGTGTTATCTCATTTCATGCTCATGTGACTAGTTCTTAATGCATTGCTAGATCACTATGTTAATTTCATTGTTCATAGATAAGTGGATGTAATTTATTGAAAGTTTTTAAATATTTATTCACGCCCCATCTTAGTCATTTTTCTTCCAACAATTGATATTAAATCCTAGTCCTTCGAAGTAGGCCTAATAGCTTGAAGGTGATCCTAACAAGCACAAGATGTTTAGTGATCAAGAAGAAGACAACCTGTATGGTGAAGTCATCTAATATGATAATTAAGAAGGATAAGCTGAATTAGACCTTGAATTTATGATCATAGGTGCTCTAGATGATTTAAAACATCAAAACAAGAGGAAGAATGATTTGAGATATATGGATAAGGATCTTAAGGAACATATACATACCTTGAAGAGTGATATGGTCAAAGAAGCCAAAAAGGTTGAGAAGAACATTAAGGATCTTAAAAATTAGTTAGAAGGTGTTAATAAAAATATTAGATCAAAAGAAATTGAGTATGATTAGTTGAAGACCAAACTAGAGACCTTGAAGGTTGAACACGATCAACCCATAGACAAGATGAGCAAGTATGAGAAAGAGTGTGAGAAGTCAGAATAAGTCAAGAGCACAAACATGAAGAGACAAATTAGGCAACCCAATGCAATGAGGTATTCCAAATATTTAAATGGTTATTTTTTGCTTGTCATATCTTTGGTCATAGAGCAAGTAGTTATAGAATGATCTTAAGGAATGAGTTATCATGAGACCATGGGAGAAGGTATGATCAGTCAAGAGGACTTAACAAGGTATATGGAGATTTTAGAATGCATAATAATGGTAAAAAATTGGTATGAAAGCCAAATAAAGTTAGGATTGATTATATTGAGCCCAAGAGTCAAGATGGATTATTTGCTAAGGAGGAGTAGAAGACTAAAGAAGAATCTATGCTAGTTCAAACTACCTTTCACATTCAAAATGAAATCATGAAATGGTATATATATAGTGGTTTCTTAAGATACATGATATGAGATAAAAACAAGTTCATCTCATTGAAGAATAATGCTACATGAAGAATGAGATTTAGAGATAACATAATTGCCAATATAGTTGGCAAGGGTATCTTGAGTTTGGACAATGGAAATACCAAGATAGATAATGTGTTGTATGTATAAGGTTTGAAACATAAATTAATTAGTGTAATTCAAATGTGAAACCAAATATTCACACTAACATTTCATAATAGAGGATGCGATATAAAGATAGCCAAATCGGGAACGCTAATTGCCAATGCTAAAAAATTGAGAACAATCTATATATCTTAAATGAGATTAAGAAGGAAAGATGTTTTATGAGAAACATGGATGAATTTTGGATATAGAATAAAATATTGGGTCACATAAACTTTGAAAATATTGTAAATATAAGCACCAAGAAGTCTGTGAAGAATATGCCTAAGATCACCAAACCAACAAACACACTTTGCAAGGCATGTTAACATGGTAAACAGACTAGAAGAAGGTTGAAGTCTAAGGAGTAGTATACTACAATACCTTTGGAGTTAGTACACATTAATATTTATGGGCCTAAAATAATCCAAATCATTCAAGGAGATATCTACTTCATGTTACTCATAGATGACTACACAAGAATGACTAGGGTAATATTCTTGAAAGAAAAGTCAGAATCTCTTTACAAGTTCAAGGCATTCAAGGATTTTGTTTAGAATGAAAAGAATGGGAAGATAAAGTTCCTAAGATTTGATAGAGGGTGATAATTTTGATCTAATGAATTTGATGACTTCTATGAGGTCCATGGGATAAGGAAATAGTTCTCAACAACTAGGACACTTCAACAGAAAGGGATAGTGGAAAGAAAGAATAGGATAGTTCAAGAAATGACAAGAACAATGTTAAATGACCCTAGATTATCTAATGGATATTGGAGAGAGGTAGTAAGCACTATAGTCTACATCTTGAATAGAAGATAGATAAATACTAATGGCAACAAGATCCATTATGAATTATGGAAATGTAGACCTACTAATGTAGAACACTTTAGAGTGTTTGGGAGTAAATGTTTCATCAAAAGAGATGAGGAAGACTTAGGTAAGTTTGATTTTAGGTTTGATGAAGGTATATTCTTGGGATACTCATCAATGAGCTCAGCCTATAGATGTTATAACAAGAGGTTGCAGAAGATAGTGGAAAGCACCATAGTGAAGATTGATGAATTAAGGAAATCACACTCACAATCAAAGGATACAATAGAGAATATAGACGTCAAGAATGAAGGGAAAACAATAAAATTTAATGAATCAGATGAAGAAGTTGAGGAAAGACAAGACTCAAAAGTACCATCAAGATAGATTCAAAGAGATCATCCTAAATCATAAATCATTGGCAATAAGGATGTAGGTATGTAAATAAGGAAAAGACTGGTAAGTAACTTAAATCAAGAAAATGTTGCTCTATTGTTTAATATTGAACCTAAGAACCTTGTAGAAGCAAGAAAACACAAGTTTTGGATAGGTGATATTAATGAGGAGTTATAAAAAATATAGAAGAATAGGACTTGGGAACTAGTTCCTAGGCCTAAAAATAAGAATATCATTAGCGCAAAATGGGTGTTTAAAAACAAGTTGAATGAAGATGGAGAAGTCACTACGAACAAGGATAGATTGGTATGCAAGGGATATGCACAAGATTAAGGGGTAGACTTTGAGGAGACCTTTTACTAGTGGCAAGATTGGAGGCCATTAGATTATTTCTAGCATATGCAAGATTCAAAGGTTTTAAGGTGTACCAGATGGATGTCAAATCTACCTTTTTGAATGGAAACTTGAAAGAAGTATAAATAGATCAACCTTAGGGGTTCTCACTGTCAAGTAACAAGGACCATATTTTTAGATTGAGAAAGGCTCTTTATGTTCTAAAACAAGCTCTTAGAACTTGGTATGCCAAGTTGGATAGGTATATGTTGGATTAAAGATTTAAAAGAGGAGTTACTGATATTAATCTATACATAAATATAGAAGATGATCATCAGTTGATAGTAGTTGTCTATGTGGATGACATCATCTTTGGTGGAAATAATAAGAACATAATCAAGGCCTTTATAGAGGTGAGGAAGGAGTTTAAGATGTCCATGATGGGATAACTATCATTCTTTATTAGGTTGCAAATCACTTAATCTGAAAAAGGTATATTCATTTCACAAGACAAGTACATAAGAGAAATGTTAAAGAAGTTTGAGATGGAAGATTGCAAGGAAATTAGTACATTTATGATCATAGGATGTAAGTTGAGCAAGGAAGATGAGTCTCTAAAGGTTAATCAGACATCATATAGGTTAATGAGTGGAATTTTTCTATACACCACTGCCTCTAGACCTGCCATCATGCAAATAATAGGTCTTGTGGAAGGTTTCAAGTAGATCCAAAGGAAAATGATCTACAAGCAGTGAAAAGGATACTCATGTATCTCAAGGGGACTATGGATTTTGGGTTGTAGTATCCAAGAAACAAGGAGTTTTTTGATAGCTTATATAGATACAGATTGGGTAGGAAGTCTAGATGATAGGAAGAGTACTAGTGGAGGAGATTTTTTCTTAGGTGGATGCCTAGTTTCATGGATAAGAAAGAATCAACCATCAGTAGCATTATCTACTTGTGAAGCTAAGTAAATTACAAAAGCTTCATGTTGCACTCAAGTCCTATGGATGCGATAGACCTTAAAAGACTACAAAGTGGAGTATGATGGTCTTAGACCTATCTATTGTGACAATACAAGTGCTATAAGCATCTCAAAGAACCCTGCCATGCACTTAAGGACTAAGAATATTCCCATTAGGTATCATTTTATAAGAGATAAGGTAAGTAAAAAAAGTTTTAGACTTGAATATGTTTCTACCCAGGATCAAATTACAAACATTTTGACCAAACCACTTCCAAAGGTAACATTTAAACACCTACGATAGGAATTGGGTGTAATTCCTACCCCTAAAAGTCATTAAAGAAGCCAAGTACTTATGAGGAGATAATCAATTAGTTAATTATCTCTAAGATTAGGTGAGTAGTGATGATAAGGTATGCATGAAGATAGGGGGAGCATGTTTGTATTATGATTCATAAACTCATAATCCTATGTGTTGAGTGTTTTGATTGCAAGGAGTGTGATCCAAGAAGTTGAAGGCATATATTTGTTATTTATTTCAAAGGGGGAGAAATTTAAGAATGATTGAAAATTTTCTTGTTAAGAGAAGGTTCTAAGATTGGTTTCCATTAATGACAAAGGGGGAGATTGTTGAGCATTGTCATTGATGTCAAAGGTGCATCCTATGAAGGATGATGTTAAATGTGACTAAGCCTAGTATGGTAGTGTGTGATGCATAGGATAATGTTTTCATGAGAGAATTTGAAGGAAAATAATTTATTATGGTTCATGAAAGTACAATTCATTGATGTTAAAATTTGTGTCAACGGTGTTCAGGTGCATGGAAGAGAGATGTCAAGTCATATGAAGCTTGGTTGTGTGGTTTTAGGTCTGTATGAGGCTATGAGATATTATTGTCATTAGAAAGAGAATGGTGTAGTAATATGAGTGTGTTTTAAAGTCTCATGATTGCTTATTTTTTGTTTTGTTGGGGTGATAACATGGAAGGAACAGGTCAAGGTGTCAAGTGCATTGGAAGTTTGAGCCTAGTCATAACATGGTGAAGGAATGAGCTGGTGGTATGATGAGGTGAGTGATCTTAGGCATGTGAGTGGTTTTTAAGGTTGTTTGAGCATGATAATAAATTTTATAATCATACATGAGAGTCTCAAGGTAAGTCTAAAGGGGTACGACCTTCAGATCAAGTCTACACCTAGACCACTCCTAGACCCTCATTGGCTTAATGAGACATGAAGATCAATTTTCAAGGAAAGTATGTATATGTGAGCATGTAAAAAATTATGATATGTTTTTTTAGGAATTCTCACAAATTTTTAGGCCATGGTTTGAAGGTAATTGTAAGAAACACTATTTAAGATCTTCTTGAGTTCATAGAATGAGGTCTTAAGACCCGAGAGGTACTTTCAGACATTTGTTGGCTTGTGTAAACTCTGAATGGAAACCTGATATACTAAGGAGAGATGGGGAAGGGTCCTATATAATATATCCAAGCATTAGTTTTTAATATATTGGGTAGTCCTTTATGGATATCATTAACACCAAAACCTATGTTAAACCTCCCTAAAACCCTAATAAGGACCTAATGTCAAAGATACTATTCAAAATAACCTATAATGGTCTAAAATTACTATATAAACTATTTTATGATGTATTAAACTCTCCCAGGTACCTCTAGGTGGTGGTGGTTAGTCAGATGAGAGAGAAAATGTGCAGATATATGCTTGTTTGTGAAAAATTTGTTGTAACAGTCAAAAGTTGCATTGGTCAAGATAATAAAATGGATGGAAGAAGGAGATGGAGATTAATAATAAATTACCATTAAGTTTTATGGATATATTTCATCCGTATAATGTGATATATTAGTCTTCTAAGTTAGACAATCACTAATAGGGCTAATAAAGCAAACAATGAAAAATATAGGCAACAATGAGAAGATGAATTGGAATGTGTTTCCATGGTAGAATGATGAAACAAAGTGCATGGAGATGTTTTTTATGAATTTTAAGTAATTTTCATGCTTGGTATAATTTTTGGAGGTCAATTAATATATTGAAAATATTGCTGACAAGTTGACCTGTTTGGTTTAGATAAGACAATGTGATATAAGGTCATGAGATTGGTCTGAAAGACCAATATTTTGATATTAGACCATATGATTTTTATTTTTAAAGATGTTATAAATATGTTATATAATATTTTTAATGTATAAATATTCATTTAAAATTTATATATAGGTGTTGGAGGTCTAAGTCATCATGACTATGTTTTGAGGTAAACAGGCAGTTCTGAGTGAGTGAGTTGCAAAAATGTTCTTGAGCCCTAGTTTCATGAGTGAAAGTGTCTCATACATTTGTTAATGGCCATTATTTAATTTATACTTTATATATTTAATTTTTTGATCATATTTGAGTGGATTTAGTGTGTTTGAGCTTCATTCTTGTAAGATAGTTTTTGACTGTACATAGGCCTAATAGGGCAGTTTATCCTAAAGAAGGTTTCAAGGTATGAATGAAAGACACAAGTATAACCAAGCATGGAGGAGTTAATTAGAGGTAATTTTATAATTTTTTTAATGATTTTAATTTGTTGTATAAGGATATCTAGGTCTAAGAATATCAACCTTTGACACTAAGAAGATAGACCTTAAACAATTAGGTCTCCATGAGAACTAAAAGTGAAATGAGGCCTAATAGAGTTATGACAAACCAAAAAGGACTAAAAGGTCATTTTAATATGGTTTATGAGATTTAATGTGACCTATTATATGGATAAACTAAGAGGTTAAGGGTGTGTTGCTGACCAAGTGGTATATGAACAAGGAATGGTATATATACAAGGAAGTTTTAGGCCGTTTTGTGTAAGCTTAGAGGAAATGAATGAGTTGATAAATAAATGAGCATGAGGAGGTTGGGTAACATGTTTTAAAACCTAATAATATAGAATATAATCATTTCATTATGATCATATAGGTGTTCTATAATTGAATATTGAGGTCATATGACCTATTTAGTCTTGATGAGGGCTAGTTGAATGAAGAAGCCTAGAGGCTATTTTGAGAGAGATCAAGTGGAACAGAGCTAAAGGAGTGATCATTGATTATTAAGAGGATATTAGAGTTGCATCAAATATTTATTCCTAATGTATGATAGTGGATAGAGTAGACAAAGAGCTGAGTGGAAGATTAGAAGAAAGAAGTGTGATTGATTGAGTTGGTGCTTGAGGGAGTTGAAGCTTCCTTATAGGTTAGATCTTGAAGAATTGGTATTGATTGAGTTGGTGCTTGAGGGAGTTGAAGCTTCCTTATAGGTTAGATCTTGAAGAATTGGTATTGATTGAGTTGTTTCTTGGTCAAGAAGTATTTTAGCTTATTTTTAGGTTGGTACTTGAATAAATTTCCTTTTAATTAGTTGGTTTTTAGTCATAAGGGTTTGTAGCCTCCTAACAAGTGGGTGCTTGATAAATTCAAGTGGGTGCTTGATATATCTGGGGTTAGTGCTCTATGTTGGGTTGGTGCTCAACTAAATTTGATTCATTATATTATAGGACAGTTTTTACAAGATTTTTTTTTAGTGTGTTTAATTCCCCATGACGGTTTCCCACATATGTGATGTGTTATCTTATTTTATGCTCATGTGATTGGTTCTTAATGCATTTATAGGTCGTTATGTTGATTTCCTTGTTCATAGATGAGTGGATGTAACTGATTGAAAGTTTTTAAAGACTGATTCAAACCCCCTTTTATTAATCATGCTTCCAATGAACCATCCAATCCACATTTGATCAATAGTTGGATTAGTGACATGACTATCTTCCTATAGACTGGTAAATACCTGCATGAACTCCAACAGTCCAAGAAGAGGTACTTCAGACTCCAATATATTCCTTATGTTCTTATTGATGGGATATTTTTTAGGAAAGATATGAAGGGAGTTATGTTAAGGTACATCAATCATGATCAAGTTCCCAAGGTACTCCAAGAGTTTCATGATGGCTCATTGGGTGGTCATTTCTCTACAAGAACCACTACCATCAAAATAATGAGGACATACTACTATTGGATTGAACTATTCAAAGATGCACATAAATTGGTGAAAAAATATGAGAAATGTGCGTACTTTGAAATCGATCAAAAATTAACAACTCTCCCTCTCAAACCAATCCAATTTGACCAACTATTTGCCTAGTGGTGATTGGATTTCATTGGCTCGATTAATCCACCATCAAGTGCATGCCATAAATGGGTCCTTATAGCAATTGATTATTTCACTAGATGGAATAAATCATTTTCATTTAAAGATGCCATGAAATCATCTATCATATAATTCAAGGATGGCATTGTCATTATATTTGGTGTTCCTTACACCATTATATCAGACAATGCCAAAGATTTTATGGGCACTCAAGTGAGTGAATGGGCATTAAGGCAAAATGTATACCTAAATGACTAATAAAATTATTACCCACAAGGTAATGACTTGGCTGAATATACCAATAAAAATCTTGTAAGTATTATCAAAAAGACAATGGAAGATAACCAAATGATGTGGCACATTAAGTTGAAATCAACACTTTGGGCTGACATGATCACTCCCGAGAGAGCCATTGGTAATTATCCTTTCATGTTGGTCTATGGAAGGGAAGATAAAATTCCACTATAAATTGAGTTACCATCTCTAGAGCTCAATCATTAGTTAGACTTGACTAAAAATAATGAAATGACCATGTGCTTGGCAGAAGTCATGTAGCTAGAAGTCAGGAACTAGTTAATGTAAGTTCTAGAAATGAATTAGGCTCAAATAAAAAGAAAATTCAACAAAGATTAATCTAACAAGAGCTTCAATAAAGGATACATGGTTCTGAAATGGGATACTGAGACAACCAAACTAGGTAAGCATACAAAGTTTGATGTAATATGGAGTGGTCCATACATTATAACTCAATGCAAAAGAGCCAATGCATTCCAACTATTCAAGCTTGATATATCTAAGCTACCTATCCCAATCAATGGGATATACCTCAAAGCTTTGTTCTAAGGTTGGGATTCTTTCCAAAATATTTTATATATTAGGTTTAGTTGGTTTCCCTAAATAAGTGCTTTCACACAAGTTTGAAACTCATTAGGAGTTTTTATTTACTTAGTTTATTTTCCCCTATTTTATTCTTGTTTAGGTAGTTCCAAATTTTGTTTTTCTCTAGATAGAGTGTGTTAAAGCTTAAAATGACTCCATACCCAATGAACTAAAAGGCTAATGGAAGGAAATTATTAGTAGGTAATTACCTCATAGAGGTTGCCAAAAATGTTAATTTTTTTTGTGCCAAAAATATTAAAACACCTTGTACCTTAAGGGAGACCCATAATTTTTTAGGAAAAAGCTTCAAAAGTGACCAAGAAACCTTTTTAAAGTTACCTAATAGAAAATATATATTTGGGTGCAATTTGGAACTTGTAAAATTCTAATGTACACCCAAACCTCTGATTCTTACTTACCCAATACCTAGTGAAAACCAAAACTTTGATTACACTTTGTAACTTTACAAGTTAAAAAATGAAATCAAAACCCCACCTTCCACTCTTACCTAATACCCATGAAAACTAGAACTCTGATTGCGCTTTACAACTTTGCAAAGTTGCAAAGTGCAACTTGAGTTTTGCTTTTTATCATTCACCCTACTAGTAGGAACTAGAACTTGATTTCACTTTGAAAAATTTGCAAAGTTATAAATTGCAACTCAAGTTCCATTTTATACCCTTCCTCCCCACCTAGTGGAAATTATAACTTCCACTACACTTAGTAACTTTGAAAAGTTACAAAGTGCAAATGAAGTTTTGATACCCGCATCCATGGCATTTTTTGCCTCCACCAAACTAATCAACAGAAAGCAGAGATCAAAATGGAATCTACAATTTTGAAAACTTGAAAAATTGCACTATTACCTTGAAACCCCATTTTCCCATCATTTACCCAACCACCATCATGTTTAACATATATTACAAGTTTTATTAATAAAATTAGGTTTTTAGTTATTATTAACATTTGAAAATTAAAATTGGAGATCTACGTGCAAGAAAATGTGTGAACCAAATTCCAAGTGACACTAATGCCAATGCCACACATCGAACTCCACCATTGCCATCCCCTATGTGCAAACATGGTATTCCTCTAGAGCATCCTACATTTCCTTGAATCCTATCCTTTTATTTTTCTCTGCAAGAGTAGTGCCAGGAACTAGGTTTTTAATCATTTATCTTTGAAATTATCAAAAAAGGTATTAAAAATTCAATAATATTGTTTTCATTTTCCTTTTCCTCCGCTTTTTATTAGTCTAAGATTGTTCTTTCTATCTTTTCAAAAAGGTCTAGGGTTTATGTCATGCTATTGAAATCTAGAATATTCCCATAAGATTCTCCATATAAATTTCCATGGAGATTCTTCTTGATTTTGCAATATCAAATCCCTATAGAATTTTCATTTGCAAAAACACATATGAAACCCTGATATAGATTTCCCTTGTCTTAACAACTCTAAGTTCCCATCAAAAATCTGACTCGCCTCTGCGGACCAAAAACCTCACCAAAATTTTCATCATACTTTATAAGTGAAAATTGAAAGTTGAAATCCCACTGAACATTTCATCTGCAATTGCACATCATTCCTATACCAAACTTTCTAATTGTAATTGCAAGCTAAAACCCTGCCAAGTTAAAAGCAGGAAAACTAACATGTAATAGCAAGTCTAGACCCTGACCAACTCTATAGCTAGTTTTCCCACACTAATTTTACTAGAATACATATTTGGAAAGGAAAAGAAGTTCAATTTAAAGGGGCCTAATTTCCCATCTAGCTTGAACTTAAATACTAATGAGATCACCGACATAGATTTAGGTCACATAGACCTAATAGATTTCTAAAATAGAGTAAATGCAAAATTCAAAAATGATTAGATTTAAAGCATATCCTATAGTGGATTTCCCTAGGTTTTAGCCTTTCCACTATTATTATAAAGCCTTGATCTTGTGCTCATAATGGAAAAACACTATGATGCTGAGAAGAGGGAGGTGGTGAATGATAAAGGAGAGAAGATTCTAAATTTGGACCCTGATTTCATTGATATCATGTTCCTAATTCTAGAATATGAAATCTATCTAGATATAACCCCTAACTCTTCCACAAAGTTCTATCAAGATAATAATGTAGCTTGTCTATGGGTTTTAAATAAACAATGGCTAAAAACCCTTAGACCTATAACCACAAGGATGCCTAAGACCTTGGCTAGAATAGACTTTAAGGATGAAGTAGGAGAAATTATTATACTCTTATACAAAGTTACAAGGAGCTTGAATGCTAATAATTATCAGGATTGGATGTAACATTATATCTAGGTAATCCACCAAAATAAATAATACATTCACTCAACCTAGTTGATTTCTGACTCCATTCAATTTTTTTTGATGAAGGTTCAAACTACAGGCAAGTTTTTTATGACATCATACCTTGTCTATATATTAGCAAATGGGAGAGCATTCCTATGATTGAATACAATTCCCAATAAAATAAACAAGGTATTTAACTATTACATTAACCTCACCCTTGAGGTAAGAAAGAAAAAAGTTAGAAGGGTCAATAATGCTTTTGTATACTATATCATAATTATGTTTGAAAAGGAACTAGGAAGGAGAATATTTTCTGATACTACAACTATAGAAATTACTAGGTAGGGGGAATTTTTCATTTAGTTCTCCACATATTCATATATTAGAGTGGGTGGTTTCAGTGGTTGTCCCTACAACCTCTCAAGGTATGTAAGTGATAAATGGGCCCTAATGGAACTCATGAGGAAAATTGTAGAAACCCACAAGTTTTTATCAAACAAGCAAAAGTTAGGGATCCACTTTACTATTAGCATAGGAAGATATACCTACCCTTCCTTATCAAAATACAAATGTACTGATGCAGAGATGACTCAACTAACCTTGATATATCTCAATGTAAGGCCCTTCTATGATGTAACTAGTTATGTTATTAGTATATTAGGTACCCCATATTCCCACATTCATTTCTATGAAGATTACTGGGAAGATATGTAGGATGAAAAGGAAGTTATATTAAGAGATTATTTAAGGATGAACCTAGAAAAAATTAAAGAATACAACATGGCACCAGTCCCTAAAGTCTTGAAAGATGATGAATAGTCAATTGACAAGGGTATTATGATAATAAAATCTATCTCTAACCTCTTCCATTGGTTAGGTGGTCTGTACCTAAATCTTTCTCATTGGTGGATAAGACCACCCAGGTTATAAACAAATTAGTAAATTGGTTAAGGAGCAAAGGGTCAAAATAACCAAAGAGACCCTAAATATTAGTGATAGGTTAAGAGAAGTGAAAGAGAAAGATGTAATGGCAACAACATTAGAGGGTTCCAATAGTGGAACCCAAGTAGACTAGGTAGTGAGGCTTGTTATGTCACAAAAGCATAAGCAAAAGTAAAAGGCAAAAAGGGCTCCTTCTAGCAGTTAAGAACCATTAACCTAGCTAATGGATCAACCACTACCAACTTCTATGAAGGACATAATTGCTACTCAACTGACACAAGTATTCCCTCCTATCTCCACTATTCAACCTACCATAATACTCCCTCATCCTATCTCTACTACCTAGTCATCTCAAATAATTATCCCTCCTATTTCTACCATCCCACTAGTGTAAGTAATTACACCTTCATCTGACCCACCTATGAAAGTGACTCCTTTTGAAATAAGCTAATCAACATAGTTAGATACTTAAAACTCCACCTTCACCTCCCTCTTCCACAATCACTTCCACCTTATCCCCAATATCCACTACCACTCCATTAATCACCAATACCACCCAATAATGTATGGTTATGGACTCAGTCATTCTAATTACAATCCCACTAGCCATCCCAACCATTAGGATAGATATAACTTCATTTTCATCTTCTATTACACTCTCCATTTCATCTACTCTGAGTGTTCCCACTACATTGATTGATTCATTTGATGCCTTAGATTTCACCCTTCCACAAGGCCCCCTATTCCAACCACCCCTACCTACCTTTCCACTCATGTCACTTTCAGCTTTCACACCCTTATTAAGCACATCTATACCCACTTCATCCATTCAAGTAACTATTTATTCCACTCCCATAATAACCCAAGCCCCCACCAAGGAGGTAGAGATAGAAGGACCCACTGATACAACTATGGATATTCAACCCAAAAATAAGAAAGAGATAGCACAAACATCAACCATGTATTCAATGAAAATATTAGTGATAGATACAACACTTATCATAGTAACCACCAATATAACAACTTTAGATATAGATTCACAAATGACAGTGCCCATTGGAGCAACACAAGATTCATAGGTTGCCACTTCAAGTTGGCTAGCATAATCAATAATGAAGAAAACAAAACAAATGGTGTCTCCCAATACTCTAGACTTTGGTATTTTGGAGTCATCCAAATGATTAAAGATAGGCCCCAGGACTATCTCCAAAATATCATATGATGTAGTAGCATAAAGATATATGGAGATAATAGTTCCCCCATTGGATAAACAAAAGAAAGATTGATTGGTGGGGGATTATCAAATATCTAAAGTGCACCTAGGTCATCTGATGAGAGAAAGACTAAAGCATGATGTTCAATTAAGTATCAACTCTCTTTTTGAGAAGATGGATAGTGACAAGGTCACTAAAGATGAACTAAAGAACAAAGTTGAATAATTGACAACTGCCTTGAGGAAGTTCATCGAGCTAGTAGCCTAGACAACTCAATCTCTTGCTCAATTATCTGATAAAGAAACATTTAAGGTAATGATAGAGATAGGTACCATATAAAGGGATACATAATGCTGGGCTGATGAACTCATAACAAAAGGAAATAAAGTGATAGAGCTAGCAATGGACTATTATAAGACTCTGAAGGATGATCATGCATCTTTGAAAGTAGAGAAGCAAATATGAGGAAGAGATTGAAAGACTGAAACTATTCTTTCCAAAATTGTAGGATGTTGACCTAATTAAGACTGACACTCTCCTATCAAAAAAATATATTAAAGAGTTATGTAGAAAAATAAGAGCCGGATAGGGTAGCCCATTTCAGAATCAAGATACTCACTGAGAGTATTAATAAGGTTAAAAGTACATGTGACAAGGCCACATATCTAATTTATGACATTGAAGATTTATTTGGTAAATTATCATGTGAATAAATAGATCACCAAGATCAACCCCTTCTTATTTAAGAGGTCTAAGACAAATTCAAGGGGGTAGTCAAGAGGGAATGAGCCCATGATATAACTTACAACTTGAATTCCATCCACCAATTCATTAGGTATCACAATACATTAGATCAGAAGGGAAAATATACTCAAGTTTATAGAGCTATATCTAAGGAACTTTTTGAAGTAATAATAGAATGTGAGATCAACAACCTTTACACACTTGGTCTTGATGAAGAACACCTTCAAGAGATCTTCAATAGCTTTGATGATTATATCAAGAATATATAAGAAAAAAAGGATAAGGAATCTTCAGAGGTCATGGTTGTGGATTAATTTTTTCAATTAGTTGTAAAATAAATTTTATAAATTACATTTTTATTGTAAGAAACATTGTAAAGTTGCAAGTTGTAAATTGCAACTATCATTTTGACAGTTCTTTTCAGAAAGATCCACTTGTAATTTTAAATTATCTTTTTGAAAAGTTTTATTTTTAAAGTGCAAACTTGTAATTCACACTTTTATTTTTGACAAAGTTTGAATTTCTTCACTTGAAAAAAATCATGTTGTAATTTACACTTTCCTTTTTGTCAAGTTGAATGACTTAAAAGTTGTAAAAGTCTTCATTTCAAATTAGAAATTTGGTTTTGCATGTTGTAACTTAAAATATCCAAAAGCATTCAATGTTTACCAAGTAATGGTTCATTTTGGCACCCCATTTCTTGGGAAAGATAATAGCAACATAACTCAAAGAATAAATGGGTCAATTAAAATATTCCAATGGATTTCTCTTCTCCTCCAACACTTGTTGAAGTGCCCAACAGTTGCATGCTTCTTTTCCACCATCTACTCCGCTAAGGATGCCATTTCAAGTTGAGGAAGATGACATTCACATAAAGTTTCCTAGATTTTGTTACTGTGGAAATGAGCACAAGGTTTTATTAACTTCCTATTTCTCAAGGGATGATTTTTGTATAAATATGGGTACCCTAGCATAGCCCATCTATCTTTTTGCTATTAGATAAATTATTCTACCTTTGAGGAATTGATCTACATGTTGTAATATAGAGAAAGATAATAGATTGAAGTTTTACCTTCATTGTGTTGTGTCATCTTTATATATATGGCTATTTATTAAATTTGTGAATTTTTTGATTCTTATTTCAATTATATAGATTCATTTGTGGTATTATTTTTTCCATTTTGAAAGCTTGTTGATAAAAAATAAAGAATTTTGTTCCTTATTTGATAAAGATTCAATATTACCTTTGATCTCATATTTGTGCATGATTATGATTTAATAAATTCAATATATTAAATATTCAACCATGTTCAAATAAAGCAATCATAAATTTCCACTATACTATTTAGTGTAATCACCATTTTCCAGTTTTAAATTCGTTCTAAAAATATTTTCTTCACAAGTCAAATCTTAGTTAGGAGAAATATCACTAAGGGGCAGTAGTTTGATGTGAACTAGTTATATATTAGTTGCACTAAACTTGGTGAAAGGAAGTTGACCTTCTCCAAAGGTTCACCTAAATTTTCTAAGGTTCTACAGCTTAGAGGTGATCCCATTGTGTCAATTAGATTTTCCATGTGTTGAAACTCATGTACTCATAATAATACAAATTCAAAATGGGTGCAAAATCTAATTGATAACATGTCCCAATCTGTGTGCTAATGTCTATCTAGTCTAAAATTTGAGTCATTGAACTACTTTATGAGTCCCTATTTTTTCTCGTGTCTTACCTATGTTTGATTTTTTGAAACTAAGATTGTGTGCTAAAAATGATATGTGAATGCGATGTAGGAGCCTGATATCCATGATAAAACCCTATGAATTCACCCTCTTTTAAGGGGAGTTGTTGACCTATGCAATAAATTTCCTCAAAAGAAATAACTTTGCAAAATGTGTTAGCTAGAGCATATATGATAATTGCATGATAATATAATACAATGTGAAAACATAACATCAAAATGTAAAATAATCTGAGCATAAGTATGTAGTGTAAGATGTATGTTATATCTATAATTGCACAAGGGTGTTAAGATATATGTAATCAATGTGTATAACAAAAAATCTGAATAGCTACCTAGGGGGATGGGGCATGATGTCCATCACGACACCGAAATATGAAGGGTAGATGCATGAGGTCCCTCATGGCATTGAGAAATGGTGTGTGTAATAGGCAAAGACAAGGGTCATGACCATGATTCATACAAGAAAACATACGTACAAAACACATAAGGCACATAAAATAGGCTAAAAGGCCACAATAAAAGGGACATGGGCACATATCACTAAATTTGAGAATACAAAACATATAAGAACATGTTAAAATGTCCACATATGTAAGTAACAAGAAAGTTGGCTTAGAGCCACATATAAGGACATGTTCAAATGTCTGCATACATAATCAGGAAAACACACACAAGGGACAATGGCACATATCTAAGGTATACATAAATAAAAGTGGCATAATTCCAAATAATGATGGCATATTGAAATTCTCTCAAATAAAAAGAGCATAGATAATGCAATCAAGTCTAAACCAGGAAAGCTAGGAATGAAATCATGCATGAATGTAGTACAAATTTGTGTAAGAGATAGGATGTACTTATGCTGAGTCTAAACTAGTGATAATTGGCAAAAGATCTGAGTATGAGTAGGAATGATCAATATCAAGATATATCAATGTGTAAATTGGAATTTAAAGAATGTAAGGATAAAACCTGGCAATAAAACTATGTATGAGATGCCCCCGAGTGGGCAAATGTATCAAATGAATAAACTTGGATCAGTGTATGTGCCCCCTGTGGGTAGATGATAAAAAGTCTGGATTAGTGTAGTGGACCTGAGTCTTATAAGTAATCTACAAGCACTCAACAAGAACAAGTGAAGCATGTAGTACGATAAAAGTAACTATACTAAGATAGCTAAAATATGTAGTGTCTAGCAAATATAAGAAGTGTAAACATAATAATGCATACAATCTATAATTTTTGTGTTTTACGAGTAATATTTGAATGTTTTTGGGTTTTTTACATGTTATATTATTTTTGGATTTTTTGGATAATAAGATATGTAAAAGCAATAAGAAAATGAACTATGTACATGGATCAAGAGAGAATTAAAATATGTACAAGAAGAGAGAAACCATATTAACCAATAAGTCTCATGGGAGACTCACTATCACGGTGACCTACGTCAAAAATAAGAATGATGATCTCTCATACAGTGTGAATGTTATGCTATAGTTAAATGTTTTTGCAGTAGGAATATGAGTATTATTCATCATCAAAATCATGATATTATTCAACATCAGAATCATGATTACCTGGAATGCTAGAGGGAATTATCTCATAATGTGGAGTTGACCTTTTTGAATTGTGCTTTAGAATATTGATTATGATTTTTCCCTTTGAATTTGTGTTTATTATAGACATATGGTGTTGTGGAGACTCTTTTGATGGAAATACTTGTTTAAGAATGCTTGTTAGCTTAGCATGATTTTGAATTTATAACTTAAGTTCTTGCTCTTTTTATAACATGTCATGTGTATCTAGATGTTTTGCCTTGATAACTATATCTATGAATTATTTTCCTTAGGATGTTTATTAAACCCCAAACCTTGTTGACCACTATTATCAATTTATAGAATAAGAGTAGTAATGCCTTGGGATTGCTTGCCCAAACCTTAACCATGATAATCAAACTGTTGTAGATATTTGTAACCAAAATCATACAAGTTTGAAAGTTGAGCCTCATTTTGGAGAGGTAGGTTCATTTTTTTTACTTGTGCTTGTTATATTGTTTCTTGTTGTGATTGTGTTTTGTGAACCTTTTTTTGTTTTGAGTTATGCTTTGGTAGCCATTTTTTATTGTTTTTGAAATTAACCCCTTTTGAATTTGTAGATGTGTCATTATATACTATTTGGATGAAGTGTCACTATATGAGTCATCTATATTCATTATTTGTTGTATTTTCTTTTTCAATATTAAACATGGATCAGTGTGGTACCCATGTATTCTATGATATGAATAATATTATCTAGATCTCTTTGCTAGGTGTAGAGGGGGTAAGTTGATCAACTTAGATTTAATCATTTCTCTTAATATCTCATTGTAAATCTTATTTGACCTTTGAATGCTTTTTGAATCACAAGTTGTAGATGTACTTTATTGTGATTTATGATTTGGACATGGAACATTATTTGCCACAAATTGATTAGGTGAAAATGCATATACATGATTTACACTATTGTGCCCTAGAGGCCTTTGTCTTATACATTGATTTTCCAATATTGTAATATTTTCTTGTAATATTTTATTTTAATTTTTTAAATCTGCAATTATCTTGGTCATACTAATATTTTGATCACATAGAGTCTCACAAGTACAAACCCTAGTTGTTTCTGATTAAACATGTAAGCACACACCCTATAAGGAAGAGCTGTGAATAAGATTAGTATGGGGAACATTAACATTGGCATAAGATGCTTCATCTCATGGAGGAATGATAACATGGACATGGTTAGATGGAAAGTAGCTATCACCCTCATGGAGATGAGGAGGAGACAAATTCTTTCCTGTGCATAAGATATGAGATATGACATTGAAACTTGACACATAGCTAGTAGCTTATGAGTTAAATCCTCTATGTGTGTATGGATTTTATTGTTAATTGAATTTTAACTAAGAGAAAGATAACATGCTATGAGATATGACATATATTGAAATTGATATAAACCATCATCTATACATGTATTTATATGTCTTTTATGAGTTCATTCTGAATTAAAGGGAGCAAGCATACAAATTAAAGTATTAAACTTTGAAATAACAAGTGATTAATTTATTATATCATTATGATCATGATTATATGAAATACAAACTAGAAGATATATGGATCTAAAATCCAAGTTTTGGAAATGTAAACCCTAGGGTTATATAGGGTTAGGGTTTTGAATTAAGGTTGCATTGTAAAAATGTAAATTACATTAAATAAATAAAACCTTAATGTGGGATTAATTAAATGAGTCAAGTTATGCCCAAAAATAGGAAAATAGAAGTTTGTAACCCTAATTTAGTGCACAAAAAATATGAAAATGTAAACCCTATGTAAAACTAGAGTTTTAAGCAATATTTGAACTAAGTTGGGTTCACCAAATGTTTTAACCTTTTAGGATTTAGTTAATGTAACTCTTATGTTAGCTTAAATCTTTGAGTTGTATAAATCATTTAAATAATATGTAATAAATAACCACTATTTTATTATAGAATTTGACTTGCTTTGACTTTCTAAAAATAGTAATAAATATGTGTAAATAGAGACTTATCTAGAAAACACATGATGTGGAAGATCTAAGTGCTAAAAAATGGGATATGAATAGGTTTGAGTGTTGTCAATAGGATCCCTGAGTCAGATCTTCCCCTAGACAATAGAATCCCACTTGGATTGTAGTGCTATGTGGCTGTAGATTCTTGAAAATTGTGCTAGTGTCTTATGTGCTAAATTTTGGGTACACCTATGCCTATGTTTTTGGGTTTTGTTCTTATGCACATGAAGTATAAAACTTTATTTTATGCTTATAATAGTTAACTCATATTGCAAACCCTAATCCTCCTTACCAGTATGGAATAAGCTCAAAATGTGTGTTTGTTAGTAGGATAGGTTGGACATCCTCAACACCACTTTGTGAAGAGATTTGCCGACATAACAATACTCTGAGGAGGGATAAAGCCCAATTTAGTTCTCCCACCTAGTGCTTGGTACAAGTGAAAGTGAGTTTGAATGATGGTGGTCTTGAATGCCTTAAGTGTGCTTGAGATTGGAAATATTTGAAATCTAGGCTTAGGGCAACTATAGATGGTAGTATACAAAAGTAGGGTAGAATAAAAATTAATAACCTTGATTTTGCTTAGCTTGTTTCTTGTTTGAATAAGTTTTTTACATCTTTTTTACATCTAGTGCATAGAGGTCTAATAGTCTTATATTTATAGTGTTCTCTAGCTTGTGTGGATAATAAAATGTGCTTAGGTTGACCTTATAAGGGTTACACATTTGAAAATATATCCATTCGAGAGAGTTATGGTAAGGGACACTAGTGACATATTGGGGACACTAGCACCTTATGGATCTAGTGTCCTTAATGTAGTGTTAGTGTCTAACTGGTGGGCTATTGGACATGAAGGGCCAAGATCTAGGAATGAAGGTTTGAGATTGTGATTTTGCTAACTAGGGACATCTATGGTTTGCATAATCATTGAAAAAGTGTGGTAAAAGATCTAGGATAGGTCTAGGGATAAGCTAAGAATAGGTTGTCTCTAGCAACACTCTTAGCATCTAAATACCAGTTTTGAGTGATTGCACAAGTATAAGACAAAAAACTTCTAGTCTAATATTGATAACATCTTTAACATTAACCAAAATTGCTTATTATAATATGCAATATTAATTTCTATTAGTGGGTTTGACTCTGTTAGTTGCAGTTTTGACTTGGATTATAAACTGACTCTAATTTGACTCATAGACATTGCAATATGGTTTCATTAGATTTATTTATCTCTCCTTGACCTTTTTTTGGTTACAGGGAAAAAAAACTCTGTCAAAATAAGATCATTACTTCTTGGTCAACCTCTTTTATATCTTTTTCAACATCACTTATATCTAGTGGTCTTAATTTAAAATTGCAATTTTGACATAATAAAAGTTATTTTGACATACTAAAAGTGATTTTGACATAGTTAACTATAACTCTTATTTTTAATTTATACATGTAATTAGTCTAATTTGGAAAAAAAATAGTACACTACTCTTTTGTAAGTGATTCTTAGTAAGATGTTCATGTGAGCGTTGAATTCAAGCCTCAAAAAATAGATGTTTAGGTTCAAATGATTAGTGATAGGTGCACAAACATCATGAAAAATCACACAGGTTAGCTCACTTGAACACTTTATAAACACACTTAAAAAGATCCCAAAATTGGTAGATCAAGTGGGCATAATCCTTTTGGTATCAATAACATCTCCTACAAATTTGGTGCCTCCGTGACCTTTTTGCTTCCAAATCCAAGGTTTCAAAGTTGGTCAAATAACGGGAGATGTTTACACAAACATCAACTTTAAGCTATGGAAAAAACAATTAGGGTCTTAAATTTGATGTTCACATGGATGTCAATGATGGTCTCACAAATGTTAAACGATGGTCACATAGATGTCAAAATTAGACCATGGTAAATAGCCATTTCTTTTCAAATGCAAGCATATCTAATGGTTGGCATTCATTCATACCAAGGGAGATCGATAGTGAGATATGAGTCAAAAGTCAAGGATTTTGAGAGTCCACCAAGTGACATGAACATGTTTAAGCTGATAGAAGATTGATGGAGTGAATTTAATCATATAAATCAAGATCAATAGTAAGTGGGGGTCAAAAAGGTCAATAAGCCAATGAGGCTCAAATATAGTGCAAGGCCACCATGTGGCATAAGTATGGTGGGTCAAAGAGTTAGTAGATCCTGAGTGCAAGGGTGTGATTGATAAGTGTCAAGAGCACATTAAACTGGTAGAGGATCGATGACCAGTGGTCATTTAGACAAACAAAGATTAGATAGTGTGAGAGAGAGTCAATAGGTTAATGAGTTGAGTCAGTTTTTGATAGCCAATGGGCAAAGGGGGCAAGCCCAAGAATTTCAATAGAGGTCAAAGGGGAAATTTTATAACTAAGGAAAATGCAAAGGAACCAAGCTCGAATAAGGGTCTGAGTTGAGCTAAAATGAACCAATAGGATTGAACACTGCCATTAAAAAGCCAAAGAGATAAAATAGGTCTATTTAGACCTAAAATAGTTTGATGTTGTGCAACCTATAGATATTAATTAATATAATAGCTATAGGAAAACCAATAAATATAATTAGTTTGTAATCTATAGTAAAGCTACAATGGACCTATGCTTAAATATTTCAAAGTGGGGTAGATGCATGTAATTAATGGATGAGCATCCTATCCTTGAGCGTAGGCATACTCTTAACAAGTAGGTTCTAAAAGTAGACATGAGCATGGTCCTACATACAAATATTTTCCCCTTACAATAATGGAATTTGATACAAAAGAGATTGAAAAGGTTTATGCAATAGTTGAGAATGTTCCTTACAACTTGTTTTGATTTTCATATCCTCCATCATGCTAAAAAAGGATAGAGTAACATTAATGCAAGAGCGAGGTTGAGGAAGATTATGGAAATGGTTATTATGAATGACATTGGGCTCATTAATGCCCTCCTTTTAGCACCAATTTCTCTCTCCCACCTTTTATATTCATATATATACTATCTTTGAGCTCTTGATTTGGATCCCTCGGTTGGAGATAGTGAAGCTTTGTCAAAATCACTTTGTAACACTATCTTGAAGCAATATAAGATAATTTTCATATTCTAGTTGAATGTAAAGTGTGCTTTATTTAATTTTGATGTGTAGAGTGTATGATTTTATTCATCATATATATGTTCTTCATGTACCTTGCTTCAATTCTATTAGTTTCTTGTAGGTTGTGTGAAGTGTTATCTAGTGACATTTCTCTTTAAATGTCATAAGTCCATAGTGTCTTATATAGACCTATTTCTTTCTACCCTTCAAGTTGTAGGTATATTTTTAGACTTCATACAAAATACTCATGCTTAAAACCTTGTCATAGAATCTGACCAGTTCTTGTCTTGATTGAATTCATTAGTAGTCATAAAAGTGTCTAAGCTGAAAGTGGGTTATTGAACATTTAGTGCATCACCACATTTATTATAGATTTCCATTCATGTATTCTCTCCCTTTTCATCCTAATAACATAGGTTTAGTAAAAGGAACTATATTATTATATCTAAGGAGCTAGACTCTGTAAAAATCCTAGAGGTCTGACCCAAGTTTAGGTAACCCAAAACCTAGGGTCAATCCCATGTTGGATTGGATTTAAAAGTAGGACTTGAACATTTCTAATTTTAGCTAGGGTGAAATATGAGTCCATAATATTTCTCGCATGCTTGGTGGGACCCTTTCTCTTTGGCATAGATGAGGTCAAGACTTGAGAAGAAACAATTTCAATAGAGGGGGACATCCATCATCATCAAAAGTGAAAGTTTATCTAAGTTGTAGAGTTGATATCATCATCTAGCCAACACCTCTCATGCCAAAGATCACTAGAAGGTCATTTAATAAAGGTATTCCCTTTGAATTTGTTGAGCTACATCCTTATTCATATAAGATAGAAAAATTCAATAGGATAGGTCCTTATACCCAAAATCATTATTCATAATTTAACCATATTATTGTTTTAAGCAATACAACCCCCACCATGTAGATGGCACAACCTATATTGAAAGTTTTGGACCCTTAAATGGTATTAACCCTCTTAACCTTCAATAATATGATGACATACTTGCTACCTCTTTGAAAAGTCTACCATACTTATAGGAGAAAACTCCACCACCCCTATAGAGAACATTGTTGACATTGCAAACCTTTGTTTAGTACATCATATCATGCAAGATAATGTAGCCATGTGACTATTAGCCACCTCTTTGAAAGGAAAAGCCTTGTAATGGTATAAATGTCTAGATCATGCCTCCATCAATACTTGGGATGAGTTTGGTGAGTGCCTATGTAAACATTTTGAGGATAGAAGTGACCATGTATCACTTATGGAACAACTTACCTCAATCAAGAGGGTACCCCAAGAATCTATGCTTGATTTCAACTATAGATTCCAAAAGACTTGGGATAGGATCCCTGTCATCATTAAGCTCACACCCAATTATGATTTCCTTTACTATTTGAGAGCATTGAATTCAGAAATTATGGTCATGATTCAATATATGGGTGGGATAACTTTGCCTGGGGTTTATGAGATAGCTTTAAGGGAAAAAAACTATTTGATATAAGTAAGGAAACTCATACCAAGACTTCTCATGCCACTTTTTCCTAAGATTCAACCAACCCCACCTACCATTGCTCCATCACCCACTCCAGACAACCAATCCCAACCTGATGATGGACAAGTGGATAAATTTGTAAGGATCGAGAGCTTGTTAAAGGTACAAAATAACAAAATAGTGGCTTTAGAGATGCATCAATAGAATTCATATAGGCCATACTAGGATTCCTTAAAAACCCAATACCCTACTCAATCCTATAATAAACCCCCTTATCCATTAAATCAACAAGCCCAAGATTAGATTAATCAATGAAGATCTTATAATAGTTACAACCCTACGACTGTAAGTAGCTCAAGAGCCTTAGTCCCCATACAAAACAACCTTGCATAAAAAGGTTGATGGTAATTAGGAGGATAGTCTAATGAGATGGTACTGGCTATAAGTGGAGAAATGTATCATGATCCTAATTGTCAGCATGCTCCTTTATGTATAGGCTATGACATAATATCTCCTCCACGACAAGGCACTCTAATGAATCAAGGTAATATGCCTACCATATCATCATCATAATCTCAAATTTGAGTACAAGAAAGCATGGGTAATGCACTAGTTGACACCATGTACATAAATTTTTAAGGGGAACATATGTTTGAAAATGTAGCAACAAACATGGGATAGACTACACAAAAGCTAGATGGACCAATTACAACCCATATAATGGCTAAGATGAGAATGTTAGATGATACTTTGTGATAGCCTATGGCTTCTTCAACACCTCCACAAACTAGTCAACAACCAACCAATTTAAATATGACTACTAAATCTCATGTGACTCAACAAGTACCCCAACATCATGGACAATAGTATAAGTATCCTTTCGTTCCTCATGTCACACAAGTGCTAAGTGATGCTTCTACCTCTAAGGTGCAGTCCAAAGGTACTAGTCTTTCTTTCAGTATTATGGATCATATTAAAATGGATAATGTAATTATGTCTATGTATGATACTCTATCTATTTTGGGGTAGAAATAAATCCTTCAACAAGAGCTCTCTAAGGCTTCTCATGTGAATGAGATAGCTAAAAAGGTGAACCCTATTTTCACAAATAGTAATCAACCTAGTCCTAGTCAAGTCCCTAATCAAGTTCCTAATCAAAGTCAATTTCATAATATTTTTCATCCCCCAAGGTTGTCAATCCCCCTCTATTCTATTTATCAGCCATCATAGGAGATTGCTTCGTGCACAATTGTATGATAGATTCAGGTGATTCAACCTTAGTTATGCCCAAATCCATAGTAGATAATATTGAACTCAGGTATGTGCCTAATGAAAAGGGCATTATCCAATTGGATGGGTCCCACATTAAAATAGTAGGCATAGTAAAAGATCTTAAGTTCATATTGGTAGCTTGCCCAAATTGTGTCATCACTCAAGATGAAATGGTTATAAATCTACCCCCATATTTTTCCCTATGCCTATCCAGGTACTTTACTACAAAAAAATTTGGGGCTATTTTTCCTTTGACTGGTCATACATGGTTTTTAAGACTAGATATGGGACTAAGGTCACTATTAGGTCTGAACCTATCTCTAGGTTCCATCTAGAGCCCTATATGCCTAAACTTGAAAATGTCAACTATACCATAGTTGAGGAGGATGAAAATGTTAGTAAGAACCTCATGATCATCTTGAAGGAATTTTAGACCTATATCTAGATAAATGGGTAGCTAAAAATCATGGATTTGATCCCTTTAGCAATCTTGAAGAAATAAATTTAGCAGTGTATTGTATGCATGAGGAGGGTGCTACTATACGTTGCTTAACTAACATCACTTGAGAAGAATATGGCCTATGTACTTTATTATTTGATGGCTCAAGGTTAAAAAATGGTAGTGGAGCTAGAGCCTTGATGGTTTCACCCTCAAGTCAAAATTACTATTTAGCTCCAAGGTTCCAATTTAGTTTCACTTTAAACATAGCTGAATATGAAGCTCTTTTACATTATTTACAAGAGGCAAGAAGAAGAGGTGTCAAATTATTCAAGTAAAAGGAAATAGTGAGCTTGTTATGAAATAAGTGAGAGGCATAGATATAGTCAAGAACCATCATTTTAAATCCTACAAGCATCATGTATGGGATCTCATATAAGACTTCTTGGCATTCAATATACAATCCATACCAAGAGAGGTAAATCAACATGTAGATAGGATTAAAACTATTGGATCTTAGTATAAGGTTGTGGAAGGAATTAAAGGTAACCAAAGCCAAGTCAAATTCAAGGTCATATGTAGGCTTGAGGTAAGTTGGCAAGTGTTTGACAATGATGACCAAATTATATATTTTTTGATGTAGGAGGCATAATTTTGCAATAAGAATAAAAAAAAGTTCCAACATCAATATGATGAATAGATAGTATAATTAAGATCCAAAAATCTACCTAAGGGGATTATGAAATTGGAAAAAATCTTCAATGAATATGACCAAGTGAGAAAATGCAAGGGATATATCTCGGCCAAAGAGGAACATTATGAAAGGGTAGAGATGTTCAAGGGCAAATTATTGAAGTTAGGAAAGATTAACACAGTAGAAGAGAGAGTTACATTTGTTGCTTTATGGATAGATTTATTTGATGTATTTACATGGGAATACAAGGATTTGAAGGGTTTTAACCCCAAACTTGCACAACATACCATTGAACTAGAGAGCAATGCAAGACCAGTCAAGCAAAAGCAAAGGTCTGCCAATCCAAAAGTGGAAGAGTTGATGAGAAGGGAGATTTTTAAGATGATTGAATCAAGGAAAATATTCCTAATCAAACATTTTTGATGGGTGGAAAACCTTGTGCTAGTGAGGAATAAGAATGGGGAGAGATGTTTGTGTGTTGACTTTAGGGACCTCAATAAGGTGTCTCTAAAAGACCATTACCCATTGCCCTCCGTAGATCAGATTCTTTAAAAGGTGGTAGGTTATCAAAGATTCTATTTGCTTGATGACTACTCTAGTTATAATCAAATCATGGTCAAGGAAGAAGATAGACATGAGATTGCCTTCACCACCAAGTGGGGCACTTATGCATACATGAAAATGCCCTTCAAACTATCTAATGCTAGAGCAAATTTCTAGAGGAAAATGGATGTTACCTTTGGAGGTCTAATCAATGACATGGTACTCATCTACCTAGATGACATCACTATTTTCTCAAAGGACCCAACTGATCACATTTCTCACTTGAGGCTAGTATTTGAAAGATGTAGAGAGTTTTATGTGTCACTGAATCCTAAAAAATGCATATTTGGTGTTCATGAGGGTAGATTATTAGGCCATGTAGTTTCCAAGGATGACATTTCCATAGACCCTAAAAGAGCTGAGTCCATCTTATCTCTAACCTTTCCTAAGCATAATAAGTGTTTGTAGATTTTTTTGGGAAAGATTAATTTTATAAGAAGATTTATCCTAGGCTTTGTGGAGATGGTCAAGCCTCTTACTCACATGCTAAGAAAGCCCAAAGAGTTTACATGGACCAAAGAAGGTAAGAGGAGTTTCAAGGCCATAAAGGAGGCCATATATCATGCCCCTACACTTATTAAACCTGATTTTAACAAGGAATTATACTTGTATGCCTTCTCTACATTGGATGCAATCTCTGCCATGTTGATGTAACAGAATGAGCAAGGTCTAGAACAACCTATTGATTTATTCAATCAGGCCTTAGAGGGGTATGAGGAGAGGTATACATTTTTAGAGAAGCATGTGCTTGTAGTAATGAGAGGTTTGAACAAATTTAGGCACATTTTATCCAATATTAATATCATACTCATGGTGGTGCACCCAAGTATTAAAAAATTCATACTCAACAGAGACCTTAATGAGAAAAGAGCTAGATAGGTGAAAAAATACGTGGATTATGACCTTGAGGTTAGAGTTAAAAAGATTATAAGGGGTAGAGGTCTATGTGAGCACCTTATAATGGAGGTAAATCAAGAGAAATATCAAGTGTTGGTAGTCCATGATATCTAATAGGTAGTTGTAGACATCACACCCTTTAGTTGGATACATGATATAGTCAAATTTCTTGAGTTGGGCCAATGTTATATGGGGCTAGATATATCTAAGAGAAGGAAAGTTAGGTTGAAAATTATACCTTATGTCCTGATAGATAGAGTGATCTTGAAGAGAGACATAAGAGGGATGATTTTGAGATGTGTGAAATCATGACAAATAGATGAGTTACTTGAATAGTTCCATGATGGTCCAACTAGTGGGCATTTTGCTGCTAGAACCATAGCCTCCAAAATCATTAGATCTAGGTACCTATAGCCCATGATGTTTATATATGCTCACTCTTGGTTAAGAAAATTCCAAAAAAATGTAATGTTTGTTGGCAAGTAGAAGCTAGCTGCCCTTCCCTTATAACCCATACAACTAAAGTAACCTTTCATGCAACAGGGCTTAGATTTTATAGGAATGATAAAACCCTCTTTAAGTAAAGGGCATAAATGGATTATTACAACTAAAAACTAATTCACAAGGTGGGTTAAAGTAGTTGACCTCAAGAAGGCTAATTAAGCTTCTATTTTGGACTTTTATTTTAGCCTTGTAACTAGATTTGGTGTGCCTTCTACAATCATTTTTGACAATGCATTGGTCTTCAACAACAATAAGGTATCTGAGTGGATCTTTCACATGGGATTTATATAAAGGCATCCTATAACTATTATCCATAGGGAAATGGACTCACAAAGTTCATAAATAAGAAATTTTTGAGGATTATCAAAAAGACTATGGAGGATAGTCAGAGGGAGTGGCATGTTAGGTTGAGGACTGGCCTATGGTTAGATAGAGTGACACCTAAGACAACTACTGGACACTCTCTATAGATTTGGTCTATGGAAAAGAGACCAAACTTCCTATATCTCTAGATATTATTACATTAGATATTAAACATTAACTTGAGCTTCTAGAGGATGATGCTATGCATGTAAGGTTAAATGAGCTAAGATAGCTAGAGGGGACTAGGGACACTGCTATACATATCATGTGGTCCAATCAACACCAAGTCAAGAAATCATTTGACAAGAGAGATTTATAAAAAGTTTTTTAACATGATGATATAGTCCTCAAATGGGATGAAGACCTTGAAAAATTGGGAAATCACTCCAAGTTTGATAGTCTTTAGAGTGGGCCTTATGTTATCACAGGTTACAAGGAGAACAATGCTTTTGAGCTTGATAGGTTTAATGGAGAGAGCCTTCCTATCCTTGTCAATGGGAGGTATCTCAAGTTATATTATTATTATTGTATCATGATCTTTGTACATAGGTAGATAGGTATTTATTTTCTCCAAGTACCCTTGTACATTGTCCTATTTGTTATGTTTTTTTACTGTTTTAGGTAGTTATTCATATTTTATTGATTTCTTGTTGTTCATGTGTGTCTCATTGCTTCAAGATGTTTCAAGGAGGTAGGTAGAGTCTATATAAATAACACTTCATATATCTAATCATCATGAATTAGCTTGATCAAATTCTAGGTTCCATGACCAGCAAGCTGGTCAAGCTAGTTGAATCACCAAAATTTTTGACCAATTTGGCCCACATACCAAGCTTGCCTGTATGTAATTTAGTATTCTCAACGTTAAACATGGATTGAACCAACTGAGAAAAGTTCCTATTGAATGAAATAATCAAATTGATAAGCATATGAACCAAGTTCTGAATGGAATGAGTGGTCAAAGATCACCCACAACTTGTAAAGATTTTAAAACACTTTAAGTTTACTTAATTACTTAAAGTGTAAATTATCAAAATTTTGAAGAAGTAGGTTCTCATGATAATCAAGGTAGTATAATATCATGGATGAAGTTACACAAAGCCTAGGATTTCATTTAAGCCTTGGAGATTCAAGTAAAGGTTTAAGAATAAGCTTTGAAAGACCAGACCATCATCAAGATGTCATGAAAAAATGAACTAGTCAATGTGTTTTTGCATTTTATAAATGAGGTTAGGAAGCCTCACATGATTAAAGGAACACACATGATTGAATTTATTCATGCATAAAACATAATCTACAAGGTTCATGTCTTTATGAGCCTATTTTTTCAAGATCTAAGTCCTCAAAGTTGGTCACACAAATCAAGACATTCATGCAAGTGTTAAATTCAAACTTTGATAAATATCCATTTAATTTTAAATGATCAGTGATAAGCACATATATGTCATGAAAAATCATATAGGTTAACTCACTTAAACACTTTTTAAACACACACAGAAAGCTCTTGGAATTTGTGGATCAAGTGGGCATAATATTTTTAGTATCAAGAACATCTCTTGCAAATTTGGTGCCTCCATGACCTTTTCACTTCCAAATCCAAGACTTTCCAAGTTGGTCAAATAATGGGAGACATTTGTACAAATGTCAACTTTAAGATATGGAAAAAACCATCAAGGTCTTAAATTTGACATTCACATGGATGTCAAATGATGATCGTACGAAAATCAAATTTAGACCATGGTAAATAGCCATTTATTTTCAAATGTAAGTAGATCCAATGGTTGGAATTCATTCATACCAAATGATATCAATAGTGCAAGATGAGTCAAAAGGTCCAAGGAGATCGAGAGATCACCAAGTGGCATGAACATGTTCAATTTGATTGAATATTGATGGAGCATATTTAATCATAAAAATCAAGATCAAAAACAAATGGGGGTCAGAAACATCAAGAAGCCAATGAGGCTCAAACTAAGCATGAGGCCACCACATGGCACAAGCATGATGGGTCAAAGAGTTAGTAGATCATGAATGATAGGGCATAATTGATAAGTGTCAATAACACATTAAATTGGTAGAGGATTGATGACCAATAATCATCTATACAAATAAAGATTAAATGGTGTGAGAGAGAGTCAATAGGTCAATGATCAGAGTTAGTTTTTGATAACCAATGAGCAAAGGGGGAAAGCCTAAGAATTTTGATGGAGGTCGAAGGGGTAGTTTTTTGACTAAGGCAAATTCAAAGGAACTGAGCTAAAATAAGGGTATGCGTTTAGCCATAATGAACTAACAAGATCAAACATCACCATTAGAAAGCCAAAGAGATAAAATAGATCTATTTAGACCTAAAATAGTTTGATGTTGTGTTGCCCACATATCTTTATTAATATAATAGCTATAGGAAAACTAATAAATAATATTGGTTTTGAATCTATATTAAAGATAAAATGGACCTATGCTTAAATATTTCAAAGTGAGGTAAATATATGCAATTAGTGGAGGAGTATCTTATCCTTGAGCATAGCCATATTCTTGGCAAATAACCACTAAAAGTAGACATGAGCATGATCATAAATATAAAGATTTTTACCTTGCAATAAAGGACTTTGATATATAAGATATTGAGAAGGTTCATGAGGTAGCTGAGATTGTTTTATACAACTTGTTTTGATTTTCATATCCTCCATCTCACCAAAAAAGGATAGAGTGACATTAATGTAGGGGCAAGCTCAATGAGGATTATGATGATGGTTATTCTAAATGAGATTGGGCTCATTAATTCCCTCCTTATAGTGTCAATTTATTTCTCCCACCTTTTCTCTTATTGGATTTGAGCTCTTGATTTGGATCCCTTGGCTGGAGATAGTGAAGCTCTATCAAAATCACTTTGTAACACTCTCTTGAAGTAATATAATATATTTTTCAGATTCTAGTTGAATTCAAAGTGTGTTTTATTGAAGTTTGATGTGCAGAGTGTATGTTTCTATTCATCATTTGTATGTTCTTCATGTACCTTACTTCAATTTTATTGGTTTCTTACAAGTTGTGTGAAGTGTTAGCTAGTGACATTCCTCTTGAAGTGTCATAATTCCATAGTGTCTTATATAGACCTATCTCTTTCTACCCTTTAATTTGTGGGTCTTTTTTTAGCCTTTATACTAGATACTCATGCTTGCAACCTTGTAATAGAATCTAACCAATTCTTGTCTTGATTTAATTCATTAGTAGTCATAGACATGTCTAATCTAAAAGTGGGTTATTGAACATTTGTTGCATCACCACATTTAGTATAGATTTCTATTCATTTATTTATCTCCCTTTTCATCCCAATAACATAGGATTAGTAAAAGGGACTATATTGTTATATTTGAGGATCTAGCCTTATCAAGAATCCTAGAGGTCTGACCCAAGTTTAGGTAACCCACAAACTAGGGTCATTCCCAATAACTAACAATGCACTAACCAACTACTAGCTATTTGAAAAATCACTTATTACCTATCTACAATTTTGAACTATTATATGTGAATATATATATTATTTGTGATCTTCTACTTGGTTGTTCTCCATTAAATGTTAGCAGTTTTGATAAAACACTTTGTTATGAGTCAAAATATCTTTTTACTTCCTCAAAATCACTTCTTCATAGTTACACAGGCATAATTATTCAAAATCACTTATAGAGAGACAAAATATAAATATATACATATACACTTGTGCATATATATAAGCACAAGTGTATATGTATATATTTATATTTTGTCTCTCTATAAGTGATTTTAAATAATTATAAACTATGTGTAACTATGAAGAAGCAATTTTGAGGAAGCAAAAGAAGATTTTGACTCATAGCAAAGTGTTTTATCAAAAATACTAACAATGTTTAGTAGAGAACAACCTAGTAGAAGACCAAAAATCAAAATCCTAACTGATTCACTTGTAGGACAAGGATGTGGGTTTAAGATTTATATTTTGATACATTCTAAATCTCTTTTTTTATTTGGTTTGTCTCTCACAATAAATTAAATTATTAAATAAAATTTTATGTGCCTGTGTGTTACAAACTACATTTTATTTTATAGGGTGAAACATGATGTGTAATTCATCCCCATGCACTTTCATAGTTTTTAGGGTTTGGCAATGCAAATTTCATCACCATGTGCATTCAACTACACTCTGTGTTTTGGTAGAGTCTAAAAATTAGGGACAATTATTGTTAGGCCAAGAGATTGACCCCATATAAGTATTTCATGTAAGGAAAGAGTTAATTCTCTAATCCAAGCATTAGACAACACCCTACATGGATTTAGGCCCCATGTACTAAGAAAATATCAGGGATGCCCCTAGAAAAACCTTGTTTAGCCTAGAATAAGACCATCGACTATAACAAGAAAATTACTGCTGAGGTCAGTATTAGCTACCAAGTGACTATTATGTGTAAACAAGGTTGACAGGGTTTGGGATATTCTGTAATACATTACCAATGTACATCCTTACTCGTGAAACTGTTAGATAGTGTAGTCATCAAGTTACACTCCCAAATTAGTTTACTAAATAATAGGGCTTATGATTTGTTTGATTATATGCACATTTTACTATACTAGTGTTGTTTGTGAGTTGAGTCAACCTTTTACCCTTCACATTTAAAACACCTAAAAATCCTTAGGACAAACTTGTCTCGTATAAAACTTGGCTTAAAATCATCTTCACCCTTTCTCAAAATCATCTCTTCATCTATTCTACTCAAAATTTTGAGCATTATATTTACCTTGTGATTAAGCTATAGTGGTCATTTATCCTCTCATAAAAGTCCTATATTCTTCCCACCTATTACCCCATCCATTCTAAAAATTATTAATTTAATAAAATATTATCAGCTTATGCCTCTATTAGATTTCATCTAGCATACTATCATCTCGCCTATTCATAACTATCCTTATCTAGTCATTTATATTGTTAATGTGAATATAGGCACCTAGTCATCTTATCATCTAGCCCTCTTGCTAGATTGGATCCCTTTAAAGTCTACAATTTGCCAATATTCAGTCTACACCCCCCTTTATCTAGACATTTAATCCCAAAGTCTAATATCATCCCATCCATTGTCATATATAGACATCCTATCTATTTTAGCTTAAAACCAAGACAAATTTATTACTCAAGAATCATATTTATTTTTGCCTCATATCAAGATTACATCCTAAAACACCAATAACATCTATAATACCCATTAGTTTCCATCATGCCTATCAAAACTCATGAATAATTCATAATATTGGGACAAGGATCAAACTGATAAGATGATATTATAAGGACATTAGGTGAACAAAGTAGGGATAATGAAGAGAATCAAAGTGATATGTATAATCCTGGAGGAGAGGAAAGAATTAACAATGACTTCTTCAACAATGATGAGATTAGAGCTCAATTTGATAAATATATATATTAGAATTGAGACCAAATATTGGCATAGGTTATTATAATGGGAGGAATATTAACCCCTATGTTTAACCTTGATCTCTTACAACATCTGATTTGAACACTATCTCGACATAACACTCCTCCTCACTAACACATTATAAACCAAGGTGGGGGAATCCTAAACGAGTAGATCATGAACAAGAATTAGATGAGTTGAAAAAGCCCCTAAAAATAACCTAATTGGGCTTGATAACATAAATTACACCTTGAAGGATCATCTAGAACAACTCACCCAACAAGTCAATTCACTAGCATCTCAAATCCATTCTGAAACCCATAAACCCATGTCACCTAGGAAAATAGTTAAAAGCCCTATAAACATCAACATTGATTCCCTATAGCCAAAATCAATCCAAGATAATATTTATAATCCCCTTATGGACCCATCCTTTGCCTAAGAGTGGAAAATGATGAAGGAGACTTTCAATAGATAGATCCCCAAACTCAAACAATGAAGTATAGACATGAAGGTTTTTGCACGTCCCCACTAGATATGAGTATTTTAAAATATACCCTTTCTCTCACATTTTAAAATTCTAAAATTTGACACATATAAGGGGAAAGGATATCCTCATGACCAAAATCAATAATTTTATGTAGCATGTCATGAGGTCACTTATAATGATGTTTACTTGCTTCATCTCAAAATGTCGCATGGGACCTGCTCTGGAATGGTTTATGCATTTACCTAAAGGGTCTATTACACCATTTGAATAATTAACATGTAATTTTGTAAGACACCTTTACTTTAATATTGAGAATGATATATGTATAATTGTTCTCTATAATACCAAACAAAAGAATAGAGAGAGTCTTGCATCTTTCTTATAATGATGGAGAAGCTTGACTAGTCATTTTTGGTGTACCATCCTAGAGAAAGGATTGGCCAAAATATTCATCGATAATATTAATATAGAATTAAAATATCAACTAAATCTAGAATATTCTAAGTCATTTTATAATATTATAGAAAAAGGTATCCAAATTAAAAAAACACTTATTGAAAGGGTTACTATCAAGTTATATACCCGAAATGAACCAAACCAAAATAAGGATAATATTTCTTCATGTAATCCCAAGATATTTAATAAAAATAAGAATGTGGTTTGGGATGGAAATACCAATTCTAAACATGTATAAAGAGTGCAAAATTCCTCCCCTAATACCAAAAATCAAAACATCTCTAGCATCATTGTACCAAAGGGGAAGTTAAGAACTAGAATAAAAAACCGTCATCTTACAAGTATTGGTGTACCAGTTGAGATGATCTTGAAGAAAGTAATTGATGCTAATATGATAATTCTCCTCGAAATTAGACCTTTGGATGATAATAAACCATGTCCTAACTGGTATCATGAAGATGAATTTTATCATTATCATCATGTGAAAGGGCATGATACTGAAAAGTGTATGTAATTAAGGCATTTCATCTAAGATTTGATTAAAAGGGAGAAATAGAGGTTGAAGGTGAAATTAATTCATGCCAGTCTAAAAATCATCAACTAGGAATATATCAAGTTCCCTTCCTGAATCATGATAAAAAACATAATAAAACACCAAGGTATCAAGGTCAATCCTCTATTTATAATTAAATTTACTATCATACCATGCCATATTACCACATTAATACCATTAAAATCAAAAGCATCCAAGAGCCCCCAAATCCACTTCATCTTATCCTTAAGATTAACATGGCCAATTTAGATTATGTAGTTACCATGAGACATGGTAAAATAATAGTTATTAAGGTACCCCCTAAAGACTCACCTCCCTTTCATCTCAAAAAATCATGATACCTAAGAAAAATCCAAACACTCCTAATAAAACATATGACATTACTCAATAATTAGAGAAGACTCTCACCTAGATTTCCATCATGGATCTTCTTAAAACCCTTTTTGTTCATCAAGAAATATTAAATCATATCTTACATGAGTCAAAGGTTCCTAGGGATATTGATACCAATCAATTCCAAGATTTGGTGGGTCATTTGTCTCCATCACAATAAATCACATTTAGTGCCCAGGACATGCTACCAATAGGCCCTCATCATAATTAGCCCATGTTTATAGAAATATCCATTACCAACCATAAAATCCCACAAATTCTTATAGACAGAATATCCACCTTAAACTTGTGAAATATATATTTTCTTGAGAAACTAGGATATTTATAATCATCTCTGGGGCCTACATTGATCATGATAAAAGCTTATGATGAAAATGAGTGATTATCGGTAGGAATGATATACCTTCCTATAGTAGTGGGACCTATAGTTCATTAGACATTGATTCATGTAGTAGATGTTAATCTTCCATATAACATGCTTTTAGAGTGGTTATGGATGCATGAAATGAGAGTTTTACATTTTAATCTCAATTAATGCCTTAAATTCCCACATTAAAGCATGGAGGTCACCATCCCTGGTGAAATTGAACAATTTCAAAACTATCAAATATAAGGATTAAATTATGATCTTTATTTTCCAAGCACTCAAAAATCATATTATGACCCAAAAATTAAAAAATACATACATCCTGATAGATTATCACCTTCTTCATTTGAGCCATGAGAGGCTACCAGTCTAAAGATCATATGTAAGGGATGTGGAGAATATGAATACAAAGCTATTTGTGTAGGATAAATTCCACTATCCCCACTTAGCTATGGGTTCCCTACTATGCAGGAAGTTAAACCTACTATTTCTTAGTTTGGGTTAACTATCTTCATCAGCTCAGGGATACTATCAGAAGAAAATTTTGAGGAGCCTGATGATTCATGAAGACTTTTACCTTTGATTTTAGAATAAATAATATCCCAAAGTACACAAAATTCTCCACAATATAAATAAAAAATGTTGAGGACTAGGTCGAGAAGAACAAGGGATTTTAGAACCCATCAGTATTCAAAAAGATCCAGGATGACTTGGCTTAGGGTAAAAACCACTAGGCATTAAACTTCACACTATCATAACCAAATCTTCTTTGATTAGGTTTTTTAACATAACTCTCTTCACAATGGTGTGTTAAGGATGTTCAATCTATCCTATTAATAAACACACATTTTTAGATCATGCCATACTTACAAGGAGGAGGGTTTGGAACATAAATTAGTTATTACATGCACAATTTAGAGCTCTATATTTCATGCACACATGAATAAAACCCAAAAACATAGGTGTAGGTACACCCAAAATCTTGGAATAGTCTTGCAAAGAGGATACTATCATCATTTTTTAGACACTAGAACCATATGGTGTTACTGTCTAAGTAGGGCACTACTATTCAGGGGAAGATATGACTCAGGGATCTTGTAGATGACACTTAGACCTATTAATAACCCAATTTTTAGCATCCAAATTTTCCATGATAAGTGTTTTTAGATAAGTCTCCATTTGTACATATTTATTACTATTTTTATAAAAGTCAAAGCAAGTCAAATTCGATAATAAATCAATGGTTATTTATTGCATATTATTTCATTGATTTAGATAACTCAACCCTTTAATCTAACATAAGATTTACTTATCTAAACCCTAAAAGGTTAAAACATTTGGTGAACTTGACTTGGTTTGAATATTACTTAAAAACCCTAGTTTTACATAGGCTCTACCTTATTCTAATTTTTGTGCACTAAATTAGGATTACAAACTTTTGTTTTTTTTGATTTTTTGGCATAACCTATCTTATTTAATCAATCCCACATTCGGGTTTCATTTATTTAATGTAATTTTTTACATAAACCCTAACCCTAGATAACCCTAGGGTTTACATTTATAGAATTTAGATTTTATATCTGTATATCTTCTAATTTGTATTTCATATAATCATGATTATAATGACAAAATAAATTAATCACTTTTTGTTGCAAAATTTAATACTTTCATTTGCATGCTTGTTCCCTTTAATCTGGAATAAACTCAAAAAAGAAATAAACACATGTATAGATGATGATTTATATCAATTATAATATATGTCGTATCTTGTATCATGTTATCTTTATCCTATGTAGAATTCCACTAACAAGTAAACACATTTACACATAGAGGATTTAACACATAAGCTAACAACTATGTTTCAAGTTTCAATGTCATATCTTATGTATAGGAAAGAATCTCCTTATCCTTCTCATATTCATGAGGGTGATAAATAATTTCCCTCTAAATAGGTCCATGATATCGTTCCTCCATGAGATGAAGAAGCCTATACCAATGTCACTATTCCCCATACTCAGCCTATTCACACCTCTTCCCTACAGGGTGTGTGCTTAGATGTTCAATCAGAAATAGCTAGGGTTTGCACTTGTGAGACTCTATGTGGTCATATTATCAGTATGAGAAAGATAATTTCAAGTTTAAAAATTCAAAATAAACTATTACAAGAAAATATTATAACATTGGAAAATCAATTTATAAGACAAATGCCTCAAGGGCACAATATTGTAAATCATGTATATGCATCTTAACCTAGTCAATTTGTGATAAATAATATTACATATCTAAATCATAAATTAAAAAAAAGTACATATACAAATAATGATTCAAAAATCATTCAAAGGTCAAATAAGAGTTTAGGTGAGATACTAAGGGAAATGATTAAAGTTAAGTTGATTAACCGACCTCCTCTACACCTAATAAGAAGATTCAAATATTATTATGCATATCATAGAATGCATGGGCACCACATTGACTCATGTTTAACATTAAAAAGGAAAATACAATATAAAATGGATACAAATGAATCATATAGTGACATTTCATCCAAACAACATACAATGACACATCTACAAATTCAAAAAGGGTCAAATTCAGAAATAATACAAAAAATGGATACCAAATCATAACTCAAAAGATAAAAGGTTCATAAAACACAATCTAAGTGAGAAATAGTATACTAATCATAGGTAAAGAAAACAAACTCACCTCTCCAAAATGAGGCTCAAATTTCAAAATTATATGATTTTGGTAACAAATATATATAATAGTTTGATTATCATGGTTAAGGTTTGGGCAAGTAGGCCCAAAGCATCACTACTCCTGTTCTAACAATTGATAATATGGGTTAACAAGGTTGGATTTTATTGAAAATCCTAAGGTAAATCATTCAAAAATACATTTTTATCAATGAAAAACATTTAGATACACAAGATATATTATAGAAAGAGCAAGAAATTAAGTTGAAAAGTCAAGATCTTGTTAAGCCAACAAGCATTATCATATAAGGTTTTCTAGCAAAAGAGCCTCCATAGCACCATATGTCTACAATAAGCATAGTTTCAAAGGGAAAAATCAAAATCAATCTTCCAAAGCATAATTTAGAAAGGTTAATTCCACAGTATGAGGTAATTCCCTTGATCACTCCAGGTTATTATGATTTTGATGATGAACAACACTCATATTTCTAGTGTAATAACATTCAACTACAACATAACATTGACATTGCACAAGAGATTACCATTCCTATTTTCAACATAGGCCACAATGATAATGAGTCTCTCATGAGACTCATCAATTAATATGGTTTCTATTTTCTTGTACATACTTTCTTTTCTCTTACTCCTTGTACATAGTTTATTTTCATTTGCTTGTACATAGCTTATATCTACACAATCCAACAAAAATAACATGTTAAAACATCAACATTCAAATATTACTTAGAAAACACAAAATTTATAAATTGTAAGCATTATTATGTTTACATTTATTACAATTTCTAGACACTACATATGCTATCTATCTTAATATAGTTAGTAGTATCATACATACATGCTTCACTTATTCTTGTTGAGTGCTCGTAGATTGTTTATAGGAATCAGGTCCACTACACTAATCTAGAATTGATATCATCTACCCACTAGGGCCATATACACTGATCCAATTTTATTTAATTTAACACATCCTCCCACTCGAGGGCATCTTATACATAGTTTATATTACATGGTTATATCTTTACATTCATTACATTCCAATTTTAGCATTGTTATATCTTGATATTTATCATTGAAACTCATACTTAGATTTTTTTTCCATTTATTACTAATTAGACTCAATGTATATACAGCCTATAATTTACACAAATTTATACTACATTCATACATACTTTCATTTCTATCTCTCCTAGTTTAGAATTGATTGTGTTTCCTATGCTTCTTCTATTTGAGGGCATTTGAATATGCCATTCTTCTTTGGATATACACCACTTATATTCATACATGCCTTGGACATATGCCAATGTCCCCTTGTGTGTGATTTCATAATTATGTATGGAGACATTTGCACATGTCCTTTTATGTGGCTCTAAGATAACTTGTTTGTTTCTTGCATATGTGGACATTTGAACATTTCTTTGCATGTCCTTTTTCTCAAATTTAGTGATATGTGCCCATGTCCATTGTATTGTGGTCCCTTGGCCTATTTTATGTTCCTCATGTATTTTATATGTATTTTTTATTGTATGCATCATGGACATGACACTTGTCTTTACTTGTTACACACCCAAAATTTTGATGTCATGAGGGACCTAATGCATCTACACTTCCTACGTGGGTGCTATGATGGACATCATGCCCCATCCCCATAAGTAGATACTCAAATTTATTATTATACACATTAATTACATCTATCTTCATGCCCATTTATAATTCTAGATATAACATACATATTACACTACACACTTATGCTCAGATTTTTTTACATTTTGATGTTATGTTTACACATTGTATTGGATTATCATGCAATTATCATATATGCTTCAACTAATACCTTTTGTAGAGATATTTATTTTGAGGATAGCTATTGAATAGGATAATAACTCCCGTAAAAGAGGGGGAATTCATAGGGGTTTTTCATATAGATCAAGCTCCTACATTGCATTCATAGATCATTTTTAGCACACAGGCTTAATTTCAGGAAATTAGACATATATAAGACATAGGAACAAATAGGGACTCAAAAAATAGTTTAGTCACTCATATTTTAGACTCGAAAGGAATTAGTGCCTATTTTTGGACACTATAACCATATGGAACTATTGTCTACAACATGGTGCTATTATCCAGTTATTCCAATTTTAGGGTAATTTACATTAGCTAAAATAGTACACTAGGTACAATACATGTTTGCATAGATATACCTATAGTTTTGATAGTTATGCTTAGATTTTGTTTATATTCACACTAATTTATCTTATATTCATATTAGTTGATTAGATTTGGGGCATCATGCATAACATGATCATTCCCACATTTTAGTTTATATACATAGATATACTCATTACAACTCAGTCCAAAATTAGTATGCTCAAATATCAGATTGGGGGCATGTATGTGGCACATTGTTTCAATATGCTCAATTACACACAAGTTGATTAGATGGAATGAAAAACTCCATGCCATTATATATGATATTTACACTTGACATCATATTTCAGGTTATCACTAATTTCATGCCTTACTCCATCTATAGTGGTTGGCATTCCTAAGTGGCCTTGAGTTGCCTAATGTACTTGAGTGGCTACGAAGCTAACATATATAATTAGATATTTATATCACTTTACATAATTTATTTTAAAATGCATCTATTATAAATGGGTGGTAAATGATGGAGTCATAGCCTACTTGAGTTCTGGAGCCACCCACATAAGAGGGTTAGACACACTTATAGTCTAATCCAAGCTATTCATAGGTCATGATCCGCCAAGTAGGGGTGGAAATGATGGAGTAAAAACTTCATTGAGTTATTGAGCCACCCACAATGAGGATTAAGTAATATATTAGATTAGTCTAAGCTATTCAATTATTTGATCACCATATACATGCACATACACAAGTTGTCGCCAGGTTCATGCATTGGTTACATACCCAATTAGGTGTATTCATTCCCTTCCTCTTTCCCATCTATTTACTCAGTTTTCCTTAATTTATTCATCATAGAATTTTTATTTTGATATCTCTTGAGTAAGGACTAATTTATGCATGTTTCATTATAGATCAAGCTTTGGATCATGCTTCACATATACAGACCCATATTCACATACTCAAACTTATCTACATAGGATTCACTTCCTAAGTAAGTCCAAGTATAATTTTTTTCCTTTATACTAGTTATTTTTCTTTGCTTCATTTTTAGCATAAATGGGGGCAAATGTAATAACCTAAAATTGGTATTTGGATGCTAAGAGTGTTTCTTGAGACAACCTATTCCTGGCTTAGCCTTAGACATATCCTAGAGCCTTTTATCACACTTTTCTAGCCTTTGTTTAGACCACATATGTCCTAGTCAACTCAAACATAGTCTTAGACCTTTTTTCTTAGATTTCATCCCTTTGTGTTTAAAATCCTACTAGCTAGACACTAGAGCCACATTAAGGACACTAGATCCATATGGCACTACTGTCCCCAACATGGCATGAGTGTTCCTTTCCCTAACTCTTATAAATGAATATATTTTCAAACATGTAACCCTTATAAGTTTAGTCTAAACACATTTTAATTTATGCACAAGATACAAAACACTATAAATACAAGACTCTTAGACCTCTATCTATTAGATGGAAAATAGATGCAAAAAGCCTATTCAAACCAGAAATAAGTTGAGAAAAATCAAGGTTATTAATCCCTATTATATGCTACTTCTACATACTATCATTTACAAATGACCTAAGCTTAGAGTTCAAATATTTCCAATCTCAAGCACACTCAATGCATTCAAGACCAATATCATTTTAGCGTTCACTTGCATTTGCAACAAGCACTAGGTGAGAGAACTACATCGGGCTTAATCCCTCCTCAGAGTATTGGTATGTAGGTAACTCTCTTCATAGTGGGATGTTGAGAATGTCTAGCCTATCTTACTAAAAAACACACATTTTTATCTCATGCCATACATGTAAGGAGGATTAGGGTTTGTAACATAAATCAACTGTTATAGGCATAATACAATGTTTTAGATTTTGTGCATGTAGGAACATAACCTAGAAACACAAGTGCAGGTACACCCATAATTTAGGAAAAATCCTAAAAAGAGGATACTAGTACTATTTTTAAGACACTAGAGCCATATGGTGTTACTATCCAAGTGGGGTGCTATTATCTAAGGGAAGATCTAACTCAAGGATCCTATAGATGACACTTAGACCTATCCATAACCTAGTTTTTAGCACTTAGATCTTATACGATAGGTTTTAAATTTTTTAAAGCAAGTTAAATGCTATAATAAATCATTGGTTATTTATTTCATATTATTTAATTTATTTAGAAAACTCAACCCTTTAATTTAACATAATATTTACATAGCTAAAAACTAAAAGGTTAAAACATGCTGCTTTAGAATTCCTTAGTAAGTAATATCTGATAATGGTAAGTCTTTTAAAAATCAAGAAGTTGAAGACTTGTAAAATAAGTATCATATTGAGTAACATTTTTCATCACCATGTTATCCTAAAGGCAATGGACAAACATAAGCTACAAATAAAACACTTATAAAGGTCTTCAAAAATATTATCAATAATGCTAGAAGGAATTGACACCTACAATTATATCCTGTATTATGGTCTTATAGAACCAGTGTTTGTATGCCTACTAGGGTCACTTTTTACTCTTTAGTGTATGGAAATGAATCCATTTTACTAGTTGAGGTTGAAATCCCCTCCTTATGCATATCCTTTCAGGGCACAACCATAGATAATGTATATAGAACTAAGTGGCTACAAGAGTTAGAGCTGTTAAATGAAAAGTGTCAGAATGCTGTCAACCACCTTAGAGCATATAAAAATAGGTTAAAGAGCCATTATCACAAGAAAATCCAATCCCAAAAATTCAAAATTGGTGATCTAGTCCTCAAAGAAAATCAAAAGAATACTAATGTTGATCGAGAGAAGAAAGGTAAATTTGAACCCAATTGGCTTGGGCCTTATATCATTATTGCCAAATTTGGATCTGGGGCATATAAATTAGCCACTTTGGAAAGAGAAGAATTTAAAGAGCCAATGAATATCATGCATCTAAAATGGTTTTATACCTAAAATCCTTGAACTATGCTCAAAATCATGTACTTCATTGTGGAAAATCCTCTGTCTATAAGAATTTTGTTTCCAATCCTCACTCATACTTAGGGACATTCCCATCCATGTTGTTCAATTCCCATTATCCCACACATTCTACCTCATATGCCCATCTTCCACGTGACCTTGATCCTAATGGTGTATACTAGAGATATGTGCTTCAAAAATAAAGATGCATGCTTTATCAAAGTTGGGGGAAGATTAACTTTATAAAAGTTTAGAGGAGACTATTGAAGAGTCATCAGGAACATTTAATCTACTTATTTCCTATAGATCAAGTAACTATTCCTCAAATCCAAATTCCAATAGTTAAAATCAATTCTTCCATATGGATTTTCTTTTTTTTAGCCTCAATATCAACCATATTACTTAGTCTCTATTATTTTCTAAAGCATATATCTCCCATCCTTACTTATCTTATCATTATTGAAGAGAGGTAATTGACCATCGCTCCTCTAGGACATACATCATGTTTTACAATGAATTAAGTTGAATCTTAAAATATTTTTCTTGGTCCTTGGGGAATATAATGTACCTATTTTGATCCTATAAAAACCATTACAAATTTTTCTATATTGTTTATAGGTTGTTGTGTGTAATTTTATTTTATTTATAAATATATATATATTTTTACATATTTGATCATATCAAAATCATTACAAATTGTTCTAATTTGTCTCTAGGTTGTTGTGTGTAATTGTTATATTTTTTTAAAATATTTTTTCCATACATATTTGATCCTATTAAAATCATTACAAATTATTCTATATTGTTTTTATATTATTGTATGCAATTGTTATCTTTTTTGCATATATATATATATATATATATATATATATATATATATATATATAAAGTACATATTTTCTTAAAATTTGTATTTTATTTATTAATTAGCTTAGTCATCATGGTATCAAATCATTTTTGTTTTGGACATAAAGGGAACAAGGATGTTATGATGACCACCCATTATGATATGGGGATGTCTTTCACAGAGTTCCCTCTTAGCCTCTATACACTATGATAATGACATCATCTCAACTATCTAAATGTCATGGTACATTTTATCTAGTACAACATTAAAATGGTTTGCCAACACTTATATGGATTCAAGACATCATCCAAATCTCATATAATTAACTCATCATAAACCCACACCTACTAACCATTAACCCATCCCATTCTTTATCCTATCCAATCTAAAATATAATTTATCCTAATTCCCATTCATCTCCCTTGTGCATAAGGATTATCTAGTATCTTTCCAAACTAATGAGGCACATGATTAAATTTCAAGGATGACCTATTAAAACTTTGGTACATGTTAATATTATAATACACCCAATATTACCTAAATCATCCATTTTTCATATCATCATTACATCATTCATTCTCCATTTCATTATTATGCCATCCCAAAATTTTTTATGATAATATCCATTTGCTATACTAATATTACATAATCCAAATTATATACATTCCATATTTTTTATCACATAAAAATCCATGTTATCACAATCATAACATGAATATATCATTTAATCACTATATGTATAAAATCCAAAATCAACCCTTTCCAAATAACAATAATATAATAAATACATTGATAGTAAAATTGTCACAAACCATTCATTATATTACCATCCAAGAAACTCATCACAAATCATTAATTCATCCCAACACATGTAAATATTCCTTTATCATCTCATTTACAAGTTATTTCCACATATAATTATGAAAACAAAAATACAAAAACACTATCCTAATCCTAAAAACCATTATACACAATTCATCCAAAATACATCAATCAATCAATTCCATCACCCATATCATTAAAATTTTGTATACATCACCATCAACCATGTAAATAAACAATATCATAAACATCACAAGACAAATATATATAATTATATCATATAAATTCCAAATGCTTAGAACCATTTTCATAACACAATCATCTCATAACAATGCATTAAGTAATCAAATTTCACCATCTAATCTATGATCACATCATAATCAAAATAATCCAAATAAATAACATGCAAAATACACAAACACATCATATCATAATAAATCACACCATCATATATAATCAAATCAAATTTCTATGAGTATGTCAAAAATCACATACAACATATGCATCATGGACATCCATGTGACAAAAATAAAAAACACAAGTCCAATAAATAATAAGTGTCTCATATCAAGACTCAAGTAGCCCTCATGGTCTCCTTGGAGGCTGATGAACAAGAGAGAAGAAGTGTGACTATTAGCTCTATACTATGGTGCTCACTGATCTACTATTATGGTACGCTTGTATAGACTCCTATAATAATGAGCCTCTTAGATTGATCAAGATATCTGATGTGTCACATCCCCTAAACCATTCCTTTAGAGTAGTGTAATACCCTCCTCCCTTTCCCTCTCAACTCCCTACAACTCTACCTCCCTCTAACTCAACCTATCTTGAATCTGCATAATCTATCCCTGAAGGTCAACTATCTGCCTATCTTTGTCAGTAATTTGCCCCAATAGAGTAGTCAATCATGATAACATGAGACCTATTTATATATCCCTCTAGGATATTTGTCTCTTTAGATCAATAAAATACGTCTGATATCTTTCTCTCTATAGTAATACCATATATCTCTACCAATATATCCATCACCTTGTACTCTAAGATTGATATACAACCCTGGTCCTCAGGTCTCATACGTGCTCTCAATGGCCCAATAACATCACTAGATCCTATCCCCGTACCTATCCCTATAACTTCTTATCCACCTCCTTTATCTCTATCTATAACCATCAATGCATGTCGATATCCACCATCTCCACCATCATCCCTAGATTATTATTGTCCTCTTTGAATCCTTCACCTTTGTAAATGAGCATGTGCTTGAAGAACTCTCCTTACTAATCCTTTCCTACCAAGCCTCCAAATAGGTCTCAATAGACTCTTAGGCCTCCTTTATCTCCATCATGATGTATGCATTATAGTTATGCTAGGGTTAACCATCATAGTCTAAAAATAATAGATAACTAGGGCTATGCCATCATAATCCATGTGGGTTACATCCTTATCCACTATGAAACCCCACTATGGTCTCTCTCTAGCACTTTGAGAAAATAAATGCTCTTCCCCAAGAACATCCTATAAATGACCAAATTGATGTTGAACCCTATTAGGCTGATATATCTCCACCACATAATCATATTACACTATCAAATAGCACTTGGTGATCATATAACTAGTATATACAACATCCTCGACCCAACCCCACTAAACATGTCTATAAGGCATCCATGTAGTATGTGCATCCATCAAGCTATCAAGGGCCTACTTATAAAACCTCATATCTCTCACATGAGCTCTCTATACCCCAAGAATAATATACCACCCAAAATAAGTGGATGATCTACTCAGATGCCCAATGGTCTTTCTATGGCCACATGCTCCCATGCCCAAATTTTTAATAAAAAGGATGGGTCAAAACTAGTTGCTCCTTTATACGCATCCATATGCAACTCTTTATACAAATGACCTAAAATAATAGGCAACTACATAAAAATCATATAATCTTGAACCATATCTACCACTACATCCCCTTACACCAACTAAAACCACTAATCACTCTTATCTAATAGCAATATACCAATCATAAGAGATAAAAATCAAAGTTAACTGATCCATAGTCCCATCCCTCAGGCCTTATCAATATCAATATGAGAATCCCTAACACTAACCCCTAGTTGGCTATATAATCTCTAAATGGTGGGCCTAAGTGATTAATATCTTTAGTATATATCATCTCTCCTCATCAACAATTTGAAAATGTGCCAGACATCCTTTAGGGTCACTATCATCTCACCAGCAACGAAGTAAAAAGTACTCATCTTTGAGTGCCATCTCTCCACTAACACAATAATCAAATATTGATCTATCATAATAAATGGAATAATAATAATATAATATAAACCTATCATCTCCAACACCTCATACTCTATCGGTCTCAATTGATGCATCTTATGTAGCACCATCAGCCATTGTAATCTTGATGTTAACACACTTAGATCCTCCTACACAAATTACCTTGTTAAGCCTATACTAACCATAAAACTTTATAATAACCTTAATTTTACTCTCCCATTCCACCTTATCTATCCATCCTACTCATCCATCATCTAATTAACTCCCACCTTTATCGTCATTAAAATCACTAATCATCCTATGCCCTTAGTTATGGTTATGCAAGATCATAAATCCCTAGTTGCGATATTACAAAATCATAATTCCTCTATGTTTGGTCTTGTAAAACCATAAATATCCTCTTTCAATTTTTTAATATCTCAATTAACCCCTATAGTTTTGAAAAACTACACATCATTAGTTGTAATTTTGTAAAACCATGAAAGTTGATCTCAACATCTTAGATTGTGAGTGCAAAATCGTAACTCAAGGTAATATCCCAAATTGTGATTTTGCACTCTCCTATTTCCCCATAATAAATAAATAATTAATAACCTAAATAAAAAACTAACAAGCTAGGGTAGACCACTTATCGGTGGTCTAGTGTCATTAGGCCTCTAGTACTCTCGAACTCTCTCTGTGTGTGATGTCAAGAGCATGAAATTTGATCAATGGAAAAGAGCTCTAGAGCACATTTTCACTATAACCTAGGGTGAAAATGAACTTATTTTTACCCCTCTTCTTCTATTTTACCCCCCACCCTTCTTAATTTCCCCCTGACTAACACCTATTTAACCTTTACTAAGCTTTTCCTATCAATATTTCACTTCCTTCTAATCATTTCCACCTAATTCTCTTCACATTTAGTCCCATTTCTAACAACACTATAATTCATTAATTATTTTCATAGACATTCTAGTCTTCAAAAAATCATCCTTACTTAGAAGATTATCATTTAAACGCCTCTTGGGCATGTATCTTGGCCCAAGGAATAGTCTTTCTTCTCCTATGATCATTTTCATTATTACTAGGTACATGGTCTTGCACCTTTTTTATACCCTCCAAACATCATCTACACATCTCATAAATCATAATTACATTGGCTTGAGGTCTTTTTAGACTATGTAGGCAATATTTGGCCACTTTTTAGTACCCAAGGGTAGTTTGACCACCCATTTCTCATCCTTTTCTACCCCCCTAAGGGCACTCAAACTCATCTCTATTAATCATCTTGAGATATATTTATCTGTATCCATCATATATTTATATCTAATCCATTATATCATTATTTTATATTATCCCACAACTCTCCCTTTCATGTATCCTTGCTTAAGATATGTCAAAATCTCATGGCCTTTATCATATTGGTCTCCCTGGCATGTGTCCTTTCCTGAGACTTATCTTGGTCTACACATTCCCCTAACATATGTCTTTGTTTTTGGATTACTTATCTTATTCATTGGACCCACTTGACTCTTGTTTGGGCATTGGTCTTTACCTAAGACTCATCCTATGAGGCTAATAATTATTGTTACAATGCATTCCCCCTTAGGAATAGTTATACACTTACAACCTTTCTCATATTTATGCCCTTGCATCCTTTTTTGGGGAATCATATTGCTTGTAACTCAATTATCATACTAGGCATCCCAACCCCTAATCATCTTGACTATTTTTCCACCCCTTGTCTCTTTTTGAGTGGCCATCCAATCTATTCCTCCCCACATGCCCCCTCTAGGGGGCATCATACAACCTCATTTTTAATAACTCTTCGAGTATTGGTTCTTATTTGAAAACCATTACTCACACTTCATCCACTCACAATGCCCTTTCAAAGAGAGGCAAAATGTATGCATGCTAATCTACTCACCTTAATCATTCATCTAATCTCGTCAGCCATATCTCTCTCTATATAGGGTGCCCTCCTACATCGGCCCTATGTCGGGGGAGTACTGACTCTATTTAGCTGCCCTCGACCTCCCTATACCCCTATACCAATAGTGGTGATTTCCGTTGATGGGGTTCACTCATTCTTTGTTGATGGGGTTCGTTCACTCTAATTTAATTTAACTAACTAACCTTTTTTCTAATTAATAATCTAATACCCCCTCCCTCTATTTATTTCTTACACCATACCAACCTTTCTACATGCCCCACATTATATTTATCCATCACTTATCCCATTAACATAATAATCCCACTTGCTAATTTTAAATTCAAACTATACTAACTACCCCTTACCCACCTATCTAAAGCCTTCCCTACAAACCTGTTTCTTAAATCCTATCTAAAACCCCTATCTAATCCTCATTAAATCCTAATGAAGTCTAGAATTCTCTAACTCTAGAAACTTCCTCCAACCTCTCCATTCCCCTAGAACCCTCTAATCTAGAGGATTCCTAGGAATTTTAAATTCTTTTTATTTCCTCCACCACTCTTATAATTAGCCATACAAATCTCTTGGATAGACTAATTGGAAAAATCATAAGCTTGTATAGCCTTCATACTCTCTTAGTTGTCACACTACATCTATATTCCTTGTTTGCATCCATAGTCATTAATATTTTGCATCCATTTGAAAGTCTTAGAGCCATCTTGTCTTACAATTCATCATCATATAATCAAAGTGTCTTGGAGAAGCATTTATGATCTTGGAAAGAAGACTCAAAGAGGCAAAGTGATGGCAAGATTGCTCTAATTAATTTTGATTGTTTCCTCATTATCTCTTTTGGAGGTTTTGTAAATTTTGAGTAGATTATAGCTTATTACGTAAAGTTTAGATCTATTGCTCAAATTTTACATAATATAATATTTATACAAAGAAATTATCTTTTTTTAATAGTTCACCTTGTATATGAGATCATATTGATTATAAGAAATGATCTAAAATTTATATCATAGGAAAACAAAGTCAAATTTAATTTACATAAATGTTATTGCATTCTTATGCTAATAAATGATGAATTGTAACAAAAAAAATAGGTAACATTTTATTGAACACTAGATTATATTTCAGAGAAAATATATCACCATCAACACTATTGACCAAAAGGTGATATCAAACATTGTTAGGACATGTGTCCAAAAGAAAAAAACTAAGTATTATTGGTCTTGACATTGATTTATTTAAGTCATTATTTATGCTTTCTTGCTAGAAAAATCATTATCAATGGTCAAAACTATATAATAAAGATATTAATATTTATAACATGTATTATGAACTTACGATTTGTGAACAAATGGTGCTAAAGAATAGTTATAGTCTTGAATGTAAATATGAACCAAAGCATTATTAAATATGATAAGAGAAACCAAAAATCATATAATGATTTGTTTGAAATAATATAAAATATAATGTAGAATTAAAATGACACTATTTATCACACAACTCAAATCCAAAGAGGAAAGCAATATGTTTAGGATGCATATAAGATGTGGCTGATTAAATTTGATCCAAGTATGAGGATGGTGGATGGAAAAGCCCCATCTGTGCATGAAGGTAAAAACAAACCAAGAGATGAAATTATGTGTAAATAGAAATTCAACTAAAAATATTTATAATATTATGGCAATAAAAGTATACATTTTGAAATAAAATATTATAGGAATTTTTTTTTTGTTCTTTGTAATGGAATATTTTATATAACATAACCTTTGATATATGGGATTACAATTCTTCCTCTTTCAAAACAACATTATTACTTTCATCCATCCATTTAAATTGAAAGACCAGATCACATACAATCCTAAAACTAAAAATTAGTTTAACAATTATTAACAACCAATTCATAAGACAACTAAAACAAGCTAAGTGCATGCAAACTTGATCTATATTCAAGCAATTGAAAATAGGGGTCAAATTTCAACATCGGTGATGTTTTTCTATGTTATTGGGTCATGTGATACAAAACACTATATGTTGTTAGTATGTTAGTTTTTATTGTTAGTTAGGACATGCATCTCATGTGTGATACAACCCCGTAGGAATTAAATAAATGTTATGTTAGATAAATGCTAGGTAGTATTTAATAGTAACCATTAATTACTTATATTAATAATATTAGTGGATAGTTAATATAATATGTAGTTTGACCCATAAGGTAGTTGAAATTTGGTGAAAACAAAGATTATTTTAATATTGTATGTAAAATATTAAACAATCAATATGAAGCCTAAATAATTTTGATAAAATATTCTTTGAATATGTAATACGTAGCTTTTCTGCATTTAGCCTATGTTATTTATCTTACCAATGACATCATAGTTGATAGTGGTAATGGATCATTAAGGAAGCCAAAGCCATGAAAGAGTCGTGAAAATTTCCATGAAGCATGAATCTATGAAGGTGTTTTTCCTAAAAAAGAAGTTAAAAAAAAATTCTTTATCTTTGCCTAGTATGTGACGTGAAAGCTCAACCTAAGGAAGTCGAGATAACATTGAAATGTTGTTAGGTGTTATTAAATTTGGCTGAGAAGTTACTATTTACCCAGGGGGCATTGAAAAATACTCGTTAGAGGAGTGAGCCATTATTTCATTGCGTGGGACATGTATTTAATTTGCTAGGGTGTTTTAATTCATGCAGAGGCATTTTAATTGATGCATGGGCATTATTTACTCAACTTGGAGAATTAAAAATTTCTTGGTAGCACTCAAAATTTAGCCTATGTATTGAAAACTAATCAAAATCATGTCAAAAAGCATTGCAATGATTTTTATATTATGAAAATCATTGAAAATTCTCTTGTTGGGCATGTTTATTGATTAAAATAAGGCACCAAATTATTGTTTTATGTGTTAAGTATGGTAGCTACACAAAAGAGGCATTGGAATGTCAACATGTGTTTTTCAAAGGAATATTGAGTTGTGTCAAAAAAGAATATCATTAAATATGTTTGATTAAAATGTCTTCTTTTTTTAGATTTTCCCAAGTCAAAAAATGTGTTGGGCATGATATATGATTGATAGATAAGAGAAAACATTTTTTTAACAGACTTAAAAAATTGGTTTATATAGAAAATAAGGTTATATGTATTCATAAAATGCATAAATTAATTCGTTATTTTATAAAGTGAAGACATTGACAAAATAGAGGTAATGGGGTTCAAGTCTCATATGTTAATATTTGCATGTAGTGCATAATTTCTAAAAATAGCATGCAAAGCTGAGTTAAGTTTAAACTTTGAAACGTCAATTCTCAAGTGGTTATTAAGAGGAGACAACCAAGAGATTGTTTCTAAAGATTTTAGCTTGTAAGAGGTAAGATGTTACATGCATAAAGTGCAAATCCATTTATTAAAAATTCATAATATCTAGTGTTATAGACTATGCACATGAGATTTTGAGCATTTTTCTTTTCATAGAGAAAATAGGCATGTAACTACTTGATTTATATGTTTTGGGAGAATATGAGACCATTTAAAAGGTTTATTTTTTATTTGGAGATATCTCATTATGGTTTTTAATAAAAATGTATTAAAAAGTGGATAAATAAGGAGATTAAAATGTATAATAGGTGCATTTTTGATTGAATCTAACACCATATTATTGCTCCAAGTTTGAATATGGATTTATCTGTGAAGAAACGATGAATGTAACCATTTTTATCATCATTGGTGATATTAGAGATAAACTTAAATTTTGGGGTTTACAAGTCCATAAAGATTAAACAGGTTGATATAGCTAATGATCTACCCACCCATATTAAGTTTGGTTTTAGCTTTGAGATCAAGTTTGTTGTAGTAGCATTTTTTTATAGACATAAGTTTGATGTTTTTTGTTAATTTTTTTTGAGGTATATGATATCATTGATGAAGAGAAAAATAGTTGTCTAGTGATATTTTATTTATTACATGGATTATCACCTCTTTCCTAAGTGAGGAATATATTATATTAGTTTTTGATCAGTCATCTGTGATTATGTAGTTGATAAGGGATTATTAGTGCCAGTAGTGTTGAGCAAAGTGCTCAGTATTGTTGGGCATCTAGGTAGATGTACCATACATAGTTTACCAAATCATCACACATACATGGATCTATGTGGTTGAATATGCCCATGATGATTCTCATCTTCATGTAAAATTAGGATTTACAAAGTGACACTAGTTGATCAATACTAGGATGTTAGAGGGCCAATTGGCAAGGTTTGGTAGATATTATTGGATGGATTCACAATCATATGATCTAGATCATTTTTTGGTCCCATTTAGATCAAAGGGTTTTTTTGGGTCATGTGATCTAAAATATAATATTTTTTTAGTATGTTAGTTTTTATAGTTAGTCGGGGCATGCATCTTGAGTGTGAAACACCCCTTTAGGAATTAAACAAATGTTATACTAAATTAATGTTGGGTAGTAATTTATGGTAGTCATTAATTACTTATATTAATAATGTTAGTGGATAGTTAGTATAATGAATAGTTGGACCCATCAGTAAAGATTAAACTTATTTAAGTTTGTATGTGATATATTCAATAGTCAATGTGAAGCTCCAATAGTTTTTATGAAAGCTCATTTGAAGAAATAATATGTAACTTTTACAAATTTAACACGTGTTATTTTCCATAACACATGTAGAAGTCATAAAGAATGCAAAATGAAAACTAAATAATCACATATAAATTATTTCCTCTCCAAGTTCTTAACTCAATGTCAACTTCCAACTTAGCATGGTTACTCACCTCAATCCTTGGCAACAAGTTAGATAAGCCAAGGAGAGATTAATGGTTAAGATGGAGTTGCATGTTTTTAACAAATACAAATTATATATTTGTACTTAAAATATAGGTAAAGTAAAAAAAATTGCACACAGTGCCTTGTCCATGGATGGTAAGAAGCACCTATCTTTTACTAATTTAAAAATTATCATATGGTTGGAAAATTATTTTTGTCAACGAAAATGAGAAAAAAATTGTGAAAATTTTAAAAAATGTTCATTTGTCAAAAAATTTACTGTGAAACATAGGAAATGATCACTATATGTGCATGGTTGACTTTCTTTCTCATTTTGGTTATCTTGAGGAAACTATAAACTTTATCATAAAAATGCAAATAAAACCCATGGTGGTTATGTGGGCATGTTTCCTTGGTGTGTCTAGAACACATAAGAATATATGGTTGTATAATAACTCCTCTTTTTAGTGGGATCCTAAACTATGTTCTTACATAAAAAATCTATGCGAAAGTGAGCAAATAGGGCAAGGCTCAAATGCTAAGGAGATTATTAAAAGATTAATGAATTAAAAAGATAACTCAATGTAATTATATTGAAGATGATAAAATGGTGTATGAATTTTATGAGGGAAAGATACATGTTTTACTTGATTTCTTATTAATTAACCTAAACAAGATAAAAATTTCTATAATTTAGATTATCTAGGATATGTCTAAACTAAGAAAATATGAATGTTACAAGCATATGTTCAATTACACTTTACCATTTGTGGAAAGTACTAAGAGGAATAGGGTAAGTAGCTTTTTCCATATTTGTGCATCACCAAAACTATGTGTAGGTGGTAAAAAGGACATAAACTAGATCTAGAATTGCTTAGCCCTAAATATGAAATGTTTGGACTTGCTTGGATGAATGCAACAACAATTTGATGCTTATGTCAGATGAAGGTGTTTGGATCCTAATGAAACTGTCATTATGACCTGCACACAACCATTTCATCAAATATCACTATGTCTCCTTATAGACTATTGTTTTATGTAATATCACAAGCTTGTTGTGTAAACAAGTCCAAAAATCCTATCTCTTTAACATTAAAACCCTAGCTCCACTTTTGACACTAGGTTTGGGCTTGAAAAATAGGAATAAATATGGGTTGAGATGACCCCAACCAACCCCATTGATTAATTGAATGTTGCCTATGTTTTTAATGCTCTGAGTATGGCTCAAACCACACATAATTCTCTCAGTTAGTTGAATGTGTGCAATAGTGATCCTCTAATATGGATGTAAATTTTAGCTTGGATTTTAATTTTTGACAATGTGAAAACTTGACTTAGCTTGGGTTTTTAAAAATTAGTTAGGCCCTATTATATTGAAGGATTACTAATTTTGAAGCTTTAAGGTTATTCTTCTCAATGTGTGGGTGATATAAGTCCTTTTGGTAGGAAATACATAACAAAATTTCAAATAGGGAATAGGATTATACCTATCATGTATAAATAAATGACTCTTTGAGTAACTTATAAGGCTATCGATATGCAAAGCATACATGCTAACCCATAAGGATGATTTGATTTTATAAAATGACCATTAAATGGTGCATGGATGAGTCCAACACAATTAGATGAGTTTGACAAATGGAGGCATTTAGGTGAACAAAGGTATTTTGGAAATAAAAATAGTAATGTGATGATTAGGAGATAGCTTGATTATGATAATAAGTAGATTATGCAAAAATTAGGAAATTCTTGCAAGTGAAGTAATATGTATACATAAGCTTGCACTATAACAATGTGAACCTTGTCATCCATGTCATGATAAAAAATGATTGTAGTATGTAATTCAGATAAGTAGCTTTATATATTGATAACTATATATACCATTTTCTAAGTCTACAATTATTATAGGTCTTCACCTGATCATCCAAATATATGCAGGCTCTATTTTATGACCTTATTCAAGTCCTGTCTACTGAGAGAAAGAAGATAGTTATAGTCATCCTATCCCATGCATTCAATCTGGTGAACCGATGCGAATCTTATCCCACCTCTTATTGGATCATTTTCATGTTTTAAAATTTTTTCTTAACATTTTTTTCACTATCATCATACATTTTAGTGAGATTTATACTCCATGTCATAGGCCTTAGATTTGAAACCATTTCCTATTGAAATTTGCATGTATATTACCATTTTCAAGGTCCATAGTTATTCTAGGTCCTTACCCAATCATCCAAGTATACATAGACTCTAGTATTATAACCTTATTCAAGCCCTAGTCTATTGAGGGAAAGAGGATAGTTATAGATCATCCTAACCCATGCATACATTATGGTACACCTGACATGAATATTATCCCATCTATGGTTGGATCATATTGATATTTTTCATTTTTATTCTCAGTGACATCTTTACAAATATCATATATTTTAGTAAAACTTTTAGCCCAATTATCAACTAGGCCTAGTTGATATAGGAAAAACTATATTCAAGACCAATATGATCCAAACGGTATCAACTAGGCCAATATAGTTTCTAGTTTTTACCAACTACATCGACCAACCTATTATAGTTTTATGTTTGTGTCAATTACATTGACCATCCCAATATAATTAATTTATTTTAACATGTTGTATTGGCTAGCCTAATACAACTTATTGTTTCATAATCCATTTCGTAATGTATCTACTAACCTGATATAGTTTATTTTTAACATACCTATGAAACCAACTACATTGATCAATTTCATATAGTTTTATTTTTATATTTAAAAATGTAGCATATTTTTCAACAATATGAAGAGGAAACTATCTAGGATTTTAAAAGAGTTTATGACAATAATCCTAATGCTATGGAATTCACTAATCCTAGTACGTTTTCTAAAAAGACTTCCATGCATTCTGATTTTGTTATGTCTCAAGATCATGCTACTAATAATTGTAATATGGATTCATAAATATACATAAATTTGGTCATATGTAATTTAAAATGATAATTATTGTCATATTCTTAACCATGTGAATTTCAACTAATTACATGACTCTCATTCACCATTCCTCCAAGCCATTCGTCTATATGTGAGTTTGACTCTTTGTTTAGTATTTTCATTACACATAAATATAAATGTAAAATTATCATTATATATAAAATAAAATTTAAACTATTCCTTGAAAAGTAAATTTTTTAGTGTTCCTCTTAGATAGGTTCAACCTAAGAAAATAAAAGTGCACTACAACCCTTTCTTCTTGGGTCGATCACTTTATTTGTTAAATAATGACTAGTTTCCAAATTCTAAGTTATCCTTTTGGGTCTTCCCATATGTTTCATAAGGTTAGTTAGATGAAATATTTAAAATTTTCACTTATAAATACTATTTGAGGATTTTCAATGATGTCTCCAAGGTGATAAAGGATGTTGATGAGGTGTCAATATGCTATAATGATAATGACAAAGTGTGCTTCAATGTGCCTCGGAGTTCCTACATGGTTCTTCAGTGTTTGACTATGTGAGGTGATTAGGGATGAGTATAGTGATATTAGGATGTTAAAATGGTTATATTATAGGTAAATGATGATTGTATATATTATGTGCATAATTGGAATTTATCTGATAGTCTATAGTTTTCATCTTGATATTTTGGGTCTAGTGGCAAAATATCTGATTAAGTAGTTTGATGACATCATAATTACCATGTGTGGATTAGTTAAGGGGAGTTGGTCATTATTTGTGATCACATTTGTACCTAGTTTATATGAATTAAATCTTAGGTCATGTGACTAAGCATGAAAAAATATATGCAAGTTCAAAGTTGGGCTCCCAGGCAGTTTGGCAATGTTTTCCCATACATAGCCAAATTTGCATGAGGCAAGAAAGAGCCAAGTAAGTAGTTTGGTGATGGAATATATCACACATATGGATGTTTTAAGAGAATTTAATCATATTAGTTTGTTTATTTTTTTGCTTAGTTGATATTTGATAAATTTTAGGTCATGTGAAGAAGCACGTCAAAATATATGCATGTTCAAAGTTGGCTTCCCAGGAAGTTCTTGACATAGTTGGCTTTGTGGCAGAAGAAATTTGAGTGAGTAGATTAATGGAGTTATATCTCACACATGTGAAGGTTTCAAGAAAATTTTGACACATGTTTATATTTTTATATGTGAGGATATCATGTTTTCCAAATTTTAGATCATGAGTCTAAGTGCAATAAAAGTTATTGTGGTCCAAAGTTGGCCTTCTAGGTAGATAGCAATGGTCCCCATACTTAATATATTTTGCACGATGTTAAAGATTAGGACCAAATGAAGATCCAACATATCAAGGGTGATAATACAACACTTATCTAATGGTTCATATTGAATTAGATGTTTTTAAGGTGTCTAATGGTTAACAAAGTTAAATATTGAGCTCCTTATAAAAGGATCAATGGAGCATGTTCATTATAAGATGTTTAGAAGAAACAAGATGAGGATAAGTGTTCAATGTTTAATGTTGAATAGTAATAAAGATCAAGTTTATTTCAAGGACAAATGGTGAGTGGGTGTTTTTATTAATTGAGATCAATAGTGCATATTAAATTCAAGAGGTCAAAGTGATAGTTGTCTAGCATTGTTAAAGCAAGGATAATCTTGTAGAGATCGATGGAGCATGTGTGATCAAGATTACAAGATTGCACGAGATGAGGCCAAGTGTTTGAAGTTTAATGATTAGGAATTGGCACACTTTGTGTTAAATTTTGAATAATATCAATGGTGAGTATTTTATCTAAGCAGTGAGGAGACAAGATGATAGCATGGTGACCAAAATTTAATAGTGACCGTTTGAATCTAAATATTTGAATTTAACGAAGGAAAAACTAGTGCTCAATTTTTAGGTCATATCTTTCGATTTATGAAATTTTTTCTCATGGTGCTAAAATATAATTTGTATAAGAATATAAGGTGAATCTATAAATATAAATTTGAATATTTTAAAGTGTGTATAGTCAAATATATTGAGCTTCAAAGTTAACTATGTGTTTGACTGTGTTCTACAAGTAACTTGAGAAAGATGTTTGAGCTTGTATTGATTTCATTCAGATGGTTTACAATGAATTAGATATTGGAGAGTGTTTTAGAATACATAAGGATAATATTTATTATAATTATAGGTTTGACCAATCTTTATTTTTTATGAAAAAAGACATAGAAGTTGACTATGTTTGTTGAATGCACGGGTAGCTTGAGTGACCATCTTGCAGAGGCAAGTTGAAGGTGTTCTGAGTAGAGTTGAAGAATAAAATGAGGATGGAGATGTTATATAAGTATATAAGGATTATGATAAGGCATTGGTTGTCATTATATTCCTTTGATTAGATAAATTAAAAATTGTTTGACTATATATGACTAGTTTGAGTGGTCGTTTTGTATATGTTATTTTGAGTGCTTTGAACATGTGTTGATGTGTTTAAGAAAATAAATCTATAGATAAGGTCCTGAAGGGTTAACCCATGTGATATAACAATATAAATATGTGAAATAATTTAGTATTTGGTTCAAAATTTTGAGACTATGTTTTCTATGGATGAAGACTTGAAGAGCTAGGAGACCTAATTGGTAGGTCCAAGTGTGGAGTTAGTGTTCTAGATGGCATGAACCCATGTCGGAGTAAGCAAGGGGATATTAGAGATATGTATGATATGTTTAAATCATTGGTAAAGGATGAAGGTGGTCCAAGTAATCTCACATTTAACATGTGAGTGTGAAGGCCTAATGGTTTTAGGTCTCACCAAGACCTAATGGTGGTTTGGGGGTAATGAGGCATTAACCGACCTATGGAATATGTGGTTATTACATGTAATATATATGAGGACATATTTTCAAAGGTAGAAAAAGTGTGGTAAGTATATTTTCTGACCAAGATGGGTTATATCAAGAGCATGATATAAGTACAAGGCCTATTTGGCCTATTTGTGTTGGTTATGTGAATGTTGAGCCAAGAGAAGGAGAGAAACTTTGAAAGAGAAGGTACAGGTTAGTAAGGACCAACAAAGAGTGAAGAAGATTAGACATGCTTATCTAATCAAAGTGATGAAGGTGATCACATAGGTCATTGGACCTAATAATCCTAAAAGAGGTAGAATGAGTGAGTATGCTCAAGAGACTATTTAAGAGAGTGTGTATGGTTATCAAAGGCAAGGTGAAGGCTGTGTGTGCCTGGTAGATGGGTTGAAGGGCAGAGTGGGTTAATGATGGTGTGTAGGACCTGTAAGTCATATTTTTGATGTCATAATAGTGATCTTGTAGGTTTAAATATTGAAATTGTGTGAAGAGGTTTGAGTATATATATGAGGGTAGTTTAAGTGAAGAAGGAGAGATATTATGGTATGCCTATGTGAGAGTCCTATATGAAATAGAAAGGGAGTTTTTATATTAGTTATAAAATCAAATATCCATCATTAGGTGTTGAAGACATTAGTTTTAAGGTGGGGTGTTCACTTCATAGGAGGGTCTAAAGGACTTGATCTTCATTAAGGGTAGTTGCTCCTTATAAAACATGTGTTTCAATAAAAGCATTAGGTCAAAAGGACTTGACCAAGTTTGCTAGTCAGAACGAATTGAACAAAAGGTGGTTAGAAGGACTTGATCATCTTAGGGGAAAGTTCTCCTTGTGAAATTGATGATTCACTAAATCCTAGTCAAAAGGATTTGATCAGTCTCTAGTTTGTAATACCTTATAGGACAAGTAGTCCAAGTGTTTGTAGGCTTGAGAGTGGGTTTTACTTCCCAAGATGGTTTCCCACATATGCCATGTGTTATGTCCTTAATCTTGCATCATCTTTCTTGTTCATTTATATAAATGATGTTTATGCCTCATGAATGTATGTATTGAATGATTAAGAGTTTGAAGGAATTAGAATTGTAATTGTATTATATGGACTCATTGATTCGCCCCCCTCTCAGTGATTGTACCTCTAATAATTGGTATCAAAATAAGTCCTTTGGAGGAAGATTAATAGCTTGAAGGAGGTCTTTAGTTGGTACAAAGATGGATAAATAGTTGAAAAAAGATAATCAATAGTGGAAGGTTGTGATCAAAGCACTTGAAGAACATATATGTGCTTTGAATAAATATTCCAAAGAGGATGAGAATGTTATCAATGATCTCAAGGTTCAGCTATTAGATGCTAAGACAAGTTTGTGTTCAAAATAAAAGGACATCATGTTTAACAAAAAAACTTTCCATAATAGTAAATAAGATGACAACAAGGAAGAAGAAGTTGATATAGAAGCTGAGCTCATGAGTGCACTTGGTGAACTAAAGGAGTAGAAGAAGATGAATCATAAAATGAGGAATATGATCAAAGGTCTTGAATCACAAGTCAATTCTCTTGAGGGAAGTTTGTTAGGCATTTCCAAGAAAGAAGAAAAGAAGCATCAAGAATAGATCAAGTCTATTGAAGTGTAAGCATATATATTAAAAGACATGTCCAACAAGGCCAAAGAGGATGAGGAAAAGATCAATATTCTTGAGGATCAGTTAAGTTCTAAAAATGCAAATCTAAAAGCAAGAGAAGATGAGTACACTTAGTTAAAGATTGAGATGGGGTCCTTGAAGAGTCAACATGAGCTTGTTATAGTCAAGCTGGATAAACTTGAAAATAAGCATGAGAATCCTGAGTATGTCAAGGAGAATGAAAACTTTAAAAAGAATGCAAGAAGGTATGTTAGATAAACAAATGCTTCAAGTTGAAATAAAGTAAGACAAATTACCAAATTTTACAAGAATAGTTTGAAGATGAACTCAAGTTTTGACAAGAATAAATATGCTCCTAAAATTCACTCAATGGTATTGAGACCAAAGACAATGAAGGATAATCATGATCAAGGTGGACTGCTTGCTACAACAAAGGAATCAAATATGAAGAAGATACATGATTTCTAAGAGAATTTGTCTTCTATACAAATATAAAAAGAATATCATAATCATCATCAAGAAAAAGGTATGAATGATCTTGTTTGTTTTAGTTGTCATAGAGTTGGTCACATTTCAAGGTATTGCAAGAATAGGTTGAATGAGTTCCCAAAGAAAAATAAGGTATATGGAGCTCTTAGTGTGTAAGGAAGAGGTCAAAAATGGGTATGGAAACCTAAGCCTATTAGAAGAGATCAGATTGAGACAAAATATGGTTTATTTGCCATGATAGAAATGAATAAAAATCAAGTGTTTTCATTGAAAACATTTATTGACAAATTTGAAGAAAAAAATGAAGTCAAGGATTCATTCAAAGTTAAGCAGGACTGCAAGTTAGATAAGATTATGGAGATATGGGACTCTCCAAAGTTTTGGGACTTTTAGTTTCTCTATGTCAAAGGGGTATCTCTCTCTAAGATTCAAGGAGACACTTTACAGAAAGAGGAAGCATGGTGGATGCTGGTTGGGTCTTGATTGATGTTGCAAGACAAATAAGGTCATGAGAAGATGTATTAGCTTACTATGAAGGACTTTATTGATTGGCAAACCTATGTGTCAATATTATTTTTGGTTGATCAGTTTGCACTGAGTTTTTGAAGAACTATCCCAAAGGATTAAAGGTAGTGACTTGAGGGTTTGCTATCTACAAAACCAAAGGTGGGTGTTTATGATGCTAATGATTTAGTTTTAGTATATGGAGCTAATTGAACATCAGGTGGAGGATATGAAATGTTTTCATTAGTTGGTGACATGATTGTAATGCATGGTTGAGTTTAGTTTAGTGTTCTTTGTCATGAAATAATGTTGGTAGTGTGTACAAGGTCTATAAGTAGGGAATGGTAGTTTTTAGGTATTTGATTAAGGATGATGTGGTGTGAAAATATTCTATTACATAAGAAAGATTAAAGACAAGGTTGACGTGGAGGATGAGGAGAATGTATTATATTATATTTGATATCATGAAGAAGGTCTCTAAGTTCTATAGATGACAAGTTGTGTATGCCATAGAGTTAAGGTTATCTAACTCAAATAGCTTTAGTGGCTTGAGGAACTATATATAATGTGAGGGGTAACATATGTGAGATGTTTCAATCATGGTGGATTTTTGAAGAAGTCTGCTATAGATGTGAACTCAAGTATGTTGATATGATGACTTGATTAAATCAAGTGAATTAATTTGGTAATGTATTCAATCTTCTTGCATAAATAAAGGGGGAGCTTTGTAATTGGTCAGAGGACTATGTAGTTGGATCTAAGAAAGAAGGTATGAAGGAAATTATGTTGATTCATCATTGTTGAAAATGGTCTGAATATGCTCAAAGAAAAGGTACCTAAGCTCAGGTGACTTAGGGGGGGTCCCTCTTAGTGTTTTCATGGTAAGTTCATGCAGTTTCTATTGTTCATGTATGTTTCATAGAAGCTATGTATGATCAAAGAAGAGTGTTGTCATGGAGCATGTTTGAGAAGGTCAAGGTGAGAAGAGTTTTGATAAATGTTAAGGGGAGTTTGTATCATCTCTCAGAGATGGTATATTCCTATTTTTGGTCCTTGATATCTTTTCAAGTCTGATTAGAAGCTTATCTCACTTTGTCATTGTGTCAAAAGGGGAGAAAGAACCTGAAGAAAGAGACAGAGTCTGAGCATAAGGTTTGTATTAGTATTTGAAATCAATGACAAAGGAGGATATTATTGGAGGATTATAAATGATATCTCCAAGGTGACCAAGGATATTGATGAGGTGTCATGTGTGCTAAAATGACAATGATAAAGTGTGTTTTAATGTGCCTCAGATTTCCTGCATGGTTCTTTAGTATTTGATTAAGTGAGGTGATTAGGGATGAGTATGGTGATTGTGATTTAAAGATGTGAAAAGGGTTATATCAAAGGTCAAGGATTATTGGAGAGCTTATGTGTATATGTGTAATTCATCTAGTAGTCCATAGTTTTCATCTAGACATTTTGGGTCTAGTGGCAACAAATCTGAGTAGGTAGTTTGATGATGTAATAATTGCCATGTGTGGATTATTCAAGGGGAGTTGGTCATATGGTTGTGATAAAATTTGTACTTAATTTCTATGCACTAAATAATTAGGTCATTTTATTAAGAATGAAAAAATATATTCAAGTGCAAATTTGGGCTCCCAAGTAGTTTGACAGTGCTTTCCCATACTTAGACAAATTTGCATGAGGTAAGAAAGAACTGAGTAAGTAGTTTGGTGATGGCATATCTCACATGTATTGACATTTAAAGAGAAGTTGATCACATGGGTTTGTTTATTTTTATGACTAATTGATATGAACTAAATTTTATGTCATGTGATGAAGGGAGTCAAATGATATGCATGTTCAAAGTTGGCTTCGTAGGTAGTTCTTGACATAGTTGGCTCTGTGGTAGAAGAAATCTAAGTGAGTAGATTAATGGAGTTATGTATCACACATGATAAGGTTTCAAAATAATTTTGACACATGGTTAGATTAAAATATGTGAGGAGATCATATGATCCAAATTTTAGATCATGTATCTAAGCACAACAAAAGTTATTGTGGTCCAAACTTGGCTTTCTAGGCAAATAACAATGATCCCCCATACTTAGTCTATTTTACACAATGTTAAAGATCAGGACCAAATGAAGGTCTAATAACTCACATGTGATCATACAAGATTGATCTAATGGTGAGTATTGAGTGATATGATTTAAAGATGTCCAATGGTTAATGAAGTTAAATATTGAGCTCCTTATAAAAGGATCAATGGAGCGTGTTTATTCTAAGATGTCTGGAAACAGTGAGATGAGGATAAGTGTTCAACGTTTAACATTGAGCAGAGATAATTATTGAGTTTATTTCAAGGATAAACATTGAGTGAATGTTAATACTGATTGATATCAATGGTTTTTTTTAAATTAAAGAGGTCAAAGTGATAGTTATCTAGCATTGTTAAAGCAAGGACAATCTCAAAGAGATCGATGGAGCGTGTGTGATCAAGATTGCAAGATTGCATGAGATGAGGCTAAGTGTTTAAAATTTAATAATTGGAAATTGGAAAAAAATATTTTAAAGTTATAAGAAGATATATATTACATATTTTATCTCATAATTGAGGACATGCGATGATATCATGGTGACCGAAGTTTAACTGTGATAGTTTGAATTCAAATATTTGAATTTAACAAAGGAAAAACCAATGCTCAATTTTTGGGACATATCTTTCGATATATTAATAATTTTCTCATGGTGTAAAAATAAAATTTGTAGAGGACTCAAAGGAACATATGGAAATATAAATTTTAATATCTTAAAGTGTGTATAATCATATATATTTATTTCTAAAGTTTATTGTGTGTTTGACTATTTTTTGCAAGTAACCTGAGAAGGATGTTTGAGATTGTATTGATGTTGTTTAGATATTTTATGATGAATTAGATATTGGAGAGTGTTTTATAATCCATAAGTATCATATATGTGGTAATTATAGGTTTTACCAATATTTATTCTATATGAACAAAGACTTATAAGTTGACTATGTTTGTTCAATGCACTAGCAATTTGAGTGACCATCTTGTAGAGGTAAGCTGAAGGTGTTCTGAGCAGTGTTGAAGAAGAGAATGAGAATGGAGATGTTATATAAGTATATAAGGATTATTATAAGGCATTTTTTATCATGATATTCCTTTGATCAGATATGGAGAGTCAAAATTACTTGATTATATTTTGACTGTATATGAGCAATCTGAGTGGTCATTTTATGTATGTTATTTTGATTACTTTGAACATGTATTGATGTATCTAAGGCACATGGAGGTATATATGAGGTATTTAAGGGTTAATACATGTGATATAATAATATTTATATGTGAAATATTTGAGTAGTTGGTTTAGAAGTTTGATATTATGTTTTTTAGTGTATGAAGACTTGAAGAGCTAGGAGAACTAATTGGTAGGTCCAAGTGTGGAGTTGGTGTTCCAGATGGCATGGAACCATGTGGGAGTAATCAATGGGATATTAGAGATATGTTATAATTATTGGTAAAGAATTAAGGTGGTCTAAGTAGTCTCACATGCAATGTGTGAGTGTGAAGGCCTAATGGTTTTAGTTCTCACTAAGACCTAATGGTGGTTTGGATGTAATGAGGCATTAGCCAACCTATGGAATATGTGGTTCTTACATGTAATGTGTATTAAGACCTATTTTAAAAGGTGTAGTAATTTTGGTAAGTATCTTATCCAACTAAGATGGGTTATACCCAGATCATGGTATAAGTATAAGGCCTATTTGGCCTGTTTATATGGGTTGTGTTAATTTTGAGCTAAATGAAGGAGAAAAGCTTTGAAAGAGAAGGCACATGTTAATAAAGACCAATATATAGTGAAGAGGATCAAACATTCTTGTCTAATCAAGGTGATCACATAGGTCAATGAACCTAATAAGCATATAAGAGGTAAAATGAGTGAGTATGCTCAAGAGGCTGTTTGAGAGAGTGTGTATGGTGAGTGAAGGCAAGGCTATGTGTGCCTAGTGGGTGGGTTGAAGGGAAGAGTAAGTTGATGATGGTGTGTATCACTTTTAGTTAATATTTATTATGTAATAATAGTGATCTTATAGATTTGAATATTGAAGTTGTGTGAAGAGGTTTGAGTGTGTATATGAGGGTAGTTTGAGTGAAGAATGAGAGAGATTGTGGCATGCCTATATGAGAGGCCTATGTGAGATAAAAAGAGAGTTTGTGTAGTGGTTATAAAATTAGATATCCATCATCAGGTGTTGAAGACATCAGTTCTAAGGTGGAGATGTTCACTTCATAGGAGGGTCTAAAAGACTTGATCTTCCTTAGGGTCAGTTGCTCCTTGTGAAACATGTGTTTCACTAAAAGCCTTAGGTTAGAAGGAATTTTAAAAAAGGTGGTTAGAAGGACTTGATCATCTTATGGGTAGGTTCTTGTGAAATTTATGTTTCACTAAATCTTGGTTAGAAGGACTTGATCAATCTTTGGTTTGTAATACCTTATAGGAAAAGTAGTCCAAGTTTTTGTAGGCTTGAGATTGGGTTTTATTCCCTAAGAGGGTTTCCCATATATGTCATGTATTATGTGCTTGATATTACATTGTATTTACTGTTATTTTCTATAAATGATGTGTATGCCTCATGAATGTATGTATTAAATGATTAAGAGTTTAAACAAATTGGAATTGAAATTGGATTATCTAGGCTCACTGATTCAACCCCTAGTGATTGTACCTCTAAAAAATACATGTTAAGAGTCATTTATTTTACCCACTTGTTATTCACTTGGTAAAATCATTTACACTTTTACACATTGAAAAAATTGCCTCATTCTTCCCAAATTTTATAATATTCATAAGAACTAGTCATAAGCCAAGTCAAGAGCCTTCTAAATCAAGTCAATAGCTTTCATTATCAAGTATCAAATCCATCTTATAAATGCATACATATTATCAAAGGAGCACAATCACACATTCACTATATGTGGGAGAACTATATGGGATTTATTTCCCTTCTTAGAGTATTGGATATGTAGGTAGTGATCAATCATTAAAGGGGTGATTGAGATCAACTCAAACCATCACCATCCCCTATTTTTATTGTATCTTTTCAAATTATCAAAGTGCCCTAAGAGTTTCAAAGAAAATATAAGTCATATAAAAATTTATAGGCAACAAGACCTTGAGTGTTGAAAGAGATATAAAAAATCTTTAGCCAAGAACTCTTCAAGAGCTCATTACTAAAACCATAGATGCTTTAACATGCACACAAAGAACTAACTCTAAATAAATTAATTTTTATTCAGAAAATCATATGAAAAGGATATGAAAAATATTTTAAAGTATGTATGTTACAGTGTAGATCCCTTGCTTAAATAGGCAAGGAGAACCAATATGCAAGCTAAACTAGGCTATGTGGGATAAATCCCTACACAGGAAAAAACTAGGTAAAGACTAATAACCTAGTTAAAACCTATCAAGCATGAATGATTAGATACTCTAACACCCCCCCTCAAGTGAAGCTAGGGGCTAATAATAGATGATGTAGTGTGAATCCATGTGTCCCTATGGATGCCAATCTATCATGCCAGAGTACATGGATGTCGAGTCATTATAACTACCAAGTCAAAGTAGGAATAGTGCTAAATATGAGGATCACTAAACACAAACACTATGCTCCAGAATACTAGGTATAATGATGAACCCAAGGAAGCATCACTTGAACACCTTCCAAAAATATGGTGAGAAGTGAGCACAAAGACTGATGGGGCTACCATATTGGTGTCACTGGTGGGGATACTACATTGATGTCACTGGTGGGGATACTACATTGATGTCACTATAAGAATCACCAAGAAGCCCATGGAGTCAAGTAATAATCTTCATATGGATTTTAGAAAATAAAGTGCCTAAATAAGATACCCATGTACAAAGGATAAATCCATGTTACACTAAAAAGGGTGCAAAATATACATATAAATCTCATAAAGTGGAGAAAAAGGAGAAAAATCATAGGAAAAACTCCCTCCAAAAGAGAGAAAAGAAGAAGAGAGATAAAAATCCCCCCAAAGATGATGTTGAAGTAGTCTACACTCTAAGTAATCATAATCTAAGAAGGAACTCAACTTTCATGAGTGGTTCAAATCTAATACTCGATCACAAAAACAATTGACACTAGGCTTTACTAGAATAACTTCAATTAAGAAGACTATCAGTGGTGATAAAAGTACAAAAGAGTACTACATGTATAAGGAATGCTCAACATCTAAGAACCAAAATGTACATCACACCCCCCCATACTGCTAATTGGGTAGAGTGGATAAAAAAGGTTACATGAGTGGTCTAAATCCACTACTTGAATAATGAATAAGTTGATAATGTATACACTATAATAGCTCCATATTATGTTGAAAGAGACTGTCAAACTATCAAAAAAGTAGTGTCAAAAATATAGATAAGGTCTTTTGAAGAGGATGGCCCATAGTGGTGATGGAAGAGACAAACAATTGAAGAAGTGAAAAGGTACCCATAATGGAGCACAAAAATGCATGAAGGTAGACAAGGCTGAATCAACAAACACCCCATGACACTTTATAAATTAGTGTAAGTACAATATAACCCATACACAAAAAACACAAGATGGAAACAAGGAAGATATTAGGCATCACTAGAATAAATCCAAACAAGGAGACTATCAACTTGTCAAAAAATCCATCAAGAGAGATGTGCTCCAAAAATAAGGGAACAAAAAAGTGTCTTGATAGAAGAAGGTGAGGTGCTAAGAAAAGGGCCTTGAAGAGACATGACACAAACTACCAGTATGTCAAAGTACTAATGCATATCATGGGCTAATGGAAGAGTGTGAAAAATGACAAAAATAAGCCGTCATATATGTAAAACACACCAAAAAAGTATCAGTAACAAAAAACAACCTACAAAGCACATGTAAAAAGGATGCCAAACTTAGCCAAAAATGCATTCAAGATAGTGCATTGTGAAGTACAATGTAGAGCCCATAGCATAGCAAACTCCCTAGTAGTGACAATGCAAATCAAAGAATAGGACATCAAAATTATTCAAAAATGCATCCATGAGTACAAAAAATGATGGCAATGTAATCCAAAATAAGCAAGAAGGAAGTTTGTGTTGCCTATGAGGGGGTCTAACCTCCTGCCAAATTGGACCTCACCCTTTGATCTTTGATAAATGAAATAAATAAGGTACATGAAAAATAATAAATATTCCCTCAACAAATTCTCACAACATAGAAAATGTGTCACCACTAAAATGTCACCACAAACTATAAGCACAAGGCAACACATCCAATGTGAAGAGACCCGAAGAGACCCCCCAAATTTTGGCACTTTATATTTTAGTTCAGTTTATAATGTAAATACAAATAATGCATGTGAAATGAAAAAATATGAACTTTTGAAAAAGATGGCACTCATTTTAGAGCTACCGATTAAAAGTTATCAAGTAATCAATTTCTTGTAAATGAGGCCTATTCAATAAATTTTGCACTAAAAGTTTAAAAAAGTAATGCAAATAAGGTGGACCTAGCCTTCCAACCACTCATTGGAACTGACATGGAACAAGAAAAATCTTAAAATAAATATATATCAAAAAATAATCTGCCAGTGACCCCTATGTGTGTGCAAGTGAATTGGACTCCCTCTTTAAGGAAACAATATAGATTTTAAGGAAAATAATGAATTTTTTAGCTGTGATGAGAGGGAAAAAAGTGGATTATAGGTGTTTAAAATAATCCAATGCCACAAAGCAGATCTACAAACTCAAAAACTCCATACAAACTCTATAATCTAGATCTTAGGTCACTCAAAACTCTCCAATGCACCTGCTAAATAGGGATGCCAAGGATAATGGTGCCAAGTTAGACTAAGAATAAAGAAATATCCATAAATTAATGGATCTTAGATTTAGAAAATGGAACATAGTCCAAAAAAGGAGCATGCAGATAGCAAATGAGGGAGAAAATAATGAAACATAGATCTCCTCTTCAAGTGGTATAAGCTTCAAAATGAAATGTTCTCCTCCCACACTCCACCTATATATAAAACTCAACATAAATACCACTTTCCTCCACTACATCCAAAGCATAGGCTTAAGATCTTACTAGATCTCTAATTCCTCTGGTCTTTTCTCCAACAGACACTGGCTGAGTATAACTTTTTGGTCTAAAGTCAACACATCTAATGAAGATGAGCCAACATATCAACCAACTTGGAAAGATTCCTCCACATGATCTACATATCAAGCCACATAGTATCTAGTGTAACATTGGGCTATGAAAAGAGCATCAATAGATGAAATGGTAATAGACTATAGTTAAAGGCAATGATTGATGAGAAGGAAGACAATGTTAAAAGTGCCCACCATGTTTGTGACCTCCTTTACCATTTGAGTAAGCTCATTGCCACTCCTAACCAAATCATAATAAGCAAGGGAGTTGGTGTTAGTGAAAATTTGCCACATTATATCTAATATTATAGAGGAAATGGCATGGGTGACATTAATAACAACTGTCTCATGCATTCTCTTCTCCCAAATGGAATACATGCCCATGTGTAACTTGGTTTAGGTCTAAGGAAAACAAGAAGGTTAAAGGTGCATCCTTGATCATAAGATACATGAAATACCAATCAAAATCTTGATAAGGATCAGATCCATAGCATGAGTTTGTACACCTAATCCCTCACATGATATGATAGATAAACAAGGAGATAAAGTTGAGCAAGGGTGATCCACAACTATTGGTAGAAATGGACAATATAATAGATCTAACCAATTAAGACTTTAGCCTCTAAAAAATAGATCTAATGCAAAATAGACTCAGATGCAGGCTTCAAAATGATAGAATGCTATAAATAGAACAATATTTTTGAGAAGTGCAATGGATACAAATCGAGGACTACAGGAATAAGCTTGAAATAAGAAATGTAGGGTGAATACATACAAGACAAAACTCACTAAAAAAACTACCAAACAATTCAAGATCGATCCTCCAATGCACCCATAAAGACTCAAGAGGGATTTATGACTTCCTCAAAAATGCAATCCAAAATTCAACATGCTCTAAAATGAAGATTTTTCCATATCAAAACAAAGGTCCAAAAAAAAAATTTCATATATACAAGCCAGACTTGAGTAATGGATGTTGGAGGGTGGCTATAATACCATGAAAGAGTTATCAAAACTCTTTAGCCAAGATATCCCTAAGAGATCATTACTACAACCTTAGATGCTTCAACATACACATAAAAAACTAAATCTAAACAAACTAATTATTATTTAGAAGAACATATGAAAAGGATATGCAAAATATTATAAAGCATGTATATTACAATGTAGATCCCTTCCTTAAATAGGCAAGGAGAACCAATATGCAAGCTAAACTAGGCTATGTGGGATAAATCCACATAGGAAAAAACTAGGTAAAGACTAACAACCTAGTTAGAACCTAAAAAACATGAGTAATGAGATACTCTAACAAGTGTGATATCTCATATTTCTCCTCTTTTATAATTTCAACAAGTGTTTCAATTAGTTTGGATGCATAATTAATACATACAAGTCTATAGTCTACAGTCAATAGACTTAGACACACTACATCATTGTTTGACTACTACACTCCTATCCATCTTCATCTTTTACTTATGATTTTGTTATGTATTTTCTAAACTCATGATTATCTATCTTTCCATGTCTTATATCTGCTACAGTCAACCAAGATAATTTTGTAGTCACTGAACTTGAATGCACTATGGCTTTGTCTTCTTACTACACTCTTGTCTAGATCCAGTTTCTGATTCTATACCTGATATTGAGCATGGATAGTCATATCTTCTTCTAATTTACATAATCAAACAATTATAATATTCAATAGATATCACTCCATGAGCTAAGTATTGTTCCTTCTTAGTACTTTTCCAAAATAACAACATTCTATATTTAACATCTTTGTCAAAATCACAAAAGTTCATCTTTGTCAAAATCACAATAATTAATCATTTATATACCTTTAACATTTCTAATATTACACCTATATAATACACTTAAACACTTATTTATTTATTAATTCAATTCAATTATTATTTTATCATAAATAAGGTAAAACATATTGGTGAATTTGAACCTTTGATTCTGAGCCTCTACTTTCTAATTTTAATTTTCTTTTGCTTGGTTTTCTTAGAAACTATGGTCCAGTAATTTTAAAACTAAGTTGAAGACTTTCATGAGAAATTTCACCATTCCTCCTACTAAAAAATTCTTATAATGGATGTGTGCTAAAGTGGGTCCCATTATCTTGTTATTATTACAAAAAAACATGTGAGTAAATTTTTCTTTTGGGTAAATGACTACTCATGGAGGTCATTTGGGTAAATGACTAAAATATACACGAGTAAAAATATCACTAAAAAAATTAATATCTAATTTTAAAACTCATAGGAGATGTCATTTTGGGCAAAAAAATTAACATTTTTCCTTGCCCCATGGTGTGATGGGTACTACCCCAATACTCAAGCCATTGCACAACACTATTTATGGATTTTAGTTTCCACGTACCTCATGGTATATTAAAAATTCATAGAGTTTACCTTTCATCCATAAGAAGCCTTTGGTTGTTTATTCTTGTAGTACATGAGTAATTGGTTAGCCTCAAGAAGTTACTCTCAACATACCCCACAAGATGGGATAGTGTGGCTACGGGAATGGTGAAATACCCTATAGTTAGTGCCTGCATGGATATATTCACTATTTATGTCTAGGATTATATGTCTAAGAGCCTACAAATAAAACACACCCTTGACTAGTTTCACCCTTTTCTCTTTACTTGTAAAAACCCCAAAAGTTTCAATTTTTAATTATACTAAATGTATCTATTTCAAATATTTTAAAGTTAAGTATCACATGTTATCTTAATTTTCAATATGTTATTCATGATTTACATGCATTAATTAGATCCAAAAATCACTTAAGATTAAAAGTATTCATATACAATCTCAAGACTTAATAAACCTATTTTGTTGCCATAATACACCTAAGATACAAACATCAATAAGATCTATTTTTCATCCTCTCGATGGACTTGTTATTGTTTTTGAGACCTATAATGTTAATATATAAAAAAATAGGAGGAAATTGATGACCAAAAATTCATAGGATATCTTGATGCCAACCCACATAAGATTGATGGATTCTTCTACATTACAAGAGATAAGCAAAAGAAATTAGCTTAAACCTCCACTCTTAATTCACATGCTCTAGTTACTACTATTACTATTAATCCTATATCAACCCCTATAATTACATATATGCCAACATCATTGGGTATAAGGGCATCACTTGGTTTATAACATATTAAAATGCCTATTTTGACACATGCATTGTATACACATCCTATTATTACTATATAGGGTTTAATTCCAACTTCACCTAATGTATCTTCTCTTGAGAAAACTATTATAGCTTTTCATGCTATAGTGTTACAATTTAGACAAGGTTTCTCTAAAGCCACTCATTCAATTGACTGATTTTGATACTTTGTTACATAATATTTCAGCACTTGAAACAACCTCTTACCCATTTCCAACAAGTTTTACATCACCTAAGCTACCACTCTAGGAGGGTGAAGGGGATCTTGATCAATTCCTTCATTCATTCCTTACAACATGTTTATATTATGCTTACAATGATAAATTACACATTGAACTCTTTCCAAGAAGTCTTAAAGACTATGCATTTCAATTCTTGTATGATATCCCACTTCAATCATTTAGAACATTTAACCCATTGATAGATCAATTCTTAGCACATTTCTCAATAAATATAGGTGACAAGTTGTTTTATGCATAAATTACTAAACTAAATCAAGGGCCAAATGATAAAATCAATGACTATGTTCTACCTTACAAAACTATGATGGCAAAAATGACAATATCTATGATAGATAATGAATTATAGGATATTTTTGTTATCACAACTCCATGAACCGATCATGTTTGATAAATTCAAATATTTTGGTGAGTTATGGCATATAGTCAAAGAAATATAAGTTAATCTTATAGCATTGAACAAGCTAAAATATCCACCAAGTGACCCCATCTACATCAAATGTCAAGTTTCAAAGCAAGCCAAATTATAAGGTCAAATCTAATGAAAGCAAAAATGAAGAAAAACTAATAGTTAATGCAATATCACAACCATCAAACAAACTTCAATTTAACAAATCCACCAAGAAGGCAATTTACAAGGTTACCATAACCTCCAAATATCTTATTACAAAATATCATTGATTGCAATAACATCATTCTAGCTCCTCCATATGATCTTAATATGACCAAACCTCAACCTGTTTAACCCTAAAAATCTAATGTTTGGGTATCTAGGGTTAAAAATGTAGAAATGAATAAACACAATGGTGCTAAACAAATATATAGTAGGCCAATTATTTGTGAAACTCAGATAGAACATATACTAAATTTATTATATTGAGATATGCTAAAAATGGAAAGTTTAACTATGTTAGACATTGTAATGATAATGAAAATAAGTACTTAGCTGATTCTGATATTAATACAGACCTAGATCTGGAGTAGGTAGGAAGCTAACTGGAAGAGTGTTCTAAAACAGTCACTAAATTCTAGATTTAGTGCCTCTATAGCCTCAAACACTTGCATAATCCTAGGAAAATTACATTGATAATAGTGTTTGGGTTAGATGTAGGTGTCTTATATGGAATACATGATGAAATAAGATACAACCACCTAGATGCTTCTAGGTTTGTCATCACCTTCACTCTTGCACATTTAGATCTAAGTCATGGATTATCACTCTTTTTTTAATGATCAAACCCTTATTCTTCATACTCATAATGGTTGTGGGTAAAATGGGTTAGTGGGAACATAGTGTCAAGCTACCCTAAAGGACCTTTCTATATATGAATGCTACCTACATAGCCAATACTCCAAAAGGGGTCTCAGAATTATGTAGTTCTCCCTTGCGTGTTGGCTTGTGTGTGAATCATGCAATGTGATAAATAAGTACAATAGTGACCTATCTTGTAACTTATAAAATATAGATCTTAGGTTGCTCCTTCATTACTTTAGACCTATGTATGTGTTGTTCCTATGATTGATATGAGAATATTAGAAAATAAGAAAGGTTTTATTTATTGAGTGATTGATTGAATACTTTTGATAGGTTTCCTTAGTCTGTGATATGTGTGGAATGAATGAATGTTAAACTTATATTTATATCAATCCATTTAAATAAATAAATTGCATTAAATCACTTAGGTCATCCATTAGGATATGTTTCATTTGAAAATTAGATGACTTTAGGGTACTGGATGCTTATGTCGAAATAAGAAACTAGTATTGACGTAAGTATCTATTTGGAATACATGTGTCTAGGGAGTAAGAAAGTAGTTATAGGTTAAAAATTATGGAGGCATAAGATAAGTTATTTTAAGCATATTAGGTAAGATAAAAGGCTTGGGTCATCAATATAATACTAGTCATACTAAGAGATAGGCCAAGGGCACAAGAGAGAACATATGCAAGACTTTACAGAATTAGGAAAGGCTTAAAATAAAGATGAACAACCAAGGTTTGAGTTTTCCAAGTGTACAAGACTGAGGTACTATATAATTCATAAATAATGTCTGCATTTTCCCACCTTTTAATATAGTAACAAAATTACTTGTTTAAAGGAAATAAATGCGTATTTGGGTGTGTATAACACACTTTGTCTTTGGTTGAGTCCAATTGGAGTGCTTTACTAGGGACTGACCTACAAACAAAATTATGTTATAGTGTATAATTAGTGCATATAATCTAGAATTTAAAGTATTTAAATGATTTTAAATTGAAATAACAAGGTTTAAGATGACACGTGTGTATCAATGCAACCATCTTGCCTATTGGCAACTTGTTTTAAAAGATAGATCATTATGAATCACTAAAAATATGATTAGGACTAGTATAAATCTAGAAATTGCATATAAGGGGGGGGGGAGAGAGAAATAGAGAGAGAGAGATAGGCTAATTCCCCCTACCTTGGATCAAAGGTGAATTACCACTTGGCAATTGAGACTAGCTCAATTATACAACCTAATCATGTTTATAACCTAGTGAGTGAGAGTCAGCCAAGTCATCTAACACTACCAAATCAATTAGGTTAGATTATAAAATCAAGTCCAACCTGAAAGATTAGCAAGATTGAGTGATTTAATCATGTCAACCATACTAAAAAATGAACCAACTATTTTAGTAGATTGACTCAATATAGTTTGTAAAAATTTGAATTGGTGGGTGGTGATAGCCCCTGAGAATGTTTTGAATATGAAAATAATTTATATTTTACAATATTAGGTGCAAATTTCATAGCATATGCATATTAGATATGTCTCATGTTGAGATTGTGTATAACAATGGTACCAATGTATATAATTTTACCACAAATGTGTATCTAAATCATATAACTATTTGTTTTGGCCAATTTGGAAACTACGTAAGTGTGGAGAACATGCTTCCAAAACATTCCCCCACTGTACATGGAGAAATTTAAAAACTGATATAAGTGTCAATGTTGATAAAATGTTTAAAAAACATGTCCCCATTGTAATTTGGGTATGCTGAATACTAAATAAGTGTGGATAACATGTTTTCAAAACATGCTTCCACTATATATCTAAAACTATGAATATGTGTAAGTCATGTCTCTATGACATGCCCCCCATTGATTATGAAACTATAATATGTTTGGAATCCATGCCTCTATGACATGCACCCACTGATATTCCCCCTTATAAGGTGAGGGAAGAATAGAAATTGGTAGTTACCTCACCTCAATAGGATAAGATAAACATATAACTATGAATGAACCATGTATGATATAGGAGAACATGCATAGGTAAATGTATCATTGAATCACATAGAATGTGATCACATCAAGTCCTAAGATGTATGATGAAGATCATGACAATCTCTAGATAGTAATAGTACAAGCTTAATAAGCAAATCAAACACACATACAAGAGCACTAAAAAACAAGTCAAAAAGCAATGGTCTAAGGATACTACAAACAAGGGGCATGTTCAAATGCTACATAATCAAATGGACATGACTTAGTCAAATGTCCATAAAGTAAGAAATTACATATTCAAATTTCAACATACAACAATCAATGATATATTTTAATGTCAAAGAGGCAAACATATAACAAACAATGACATATTCAAATACCCACAAAAGCATGGGGACAAAAAATAATGGAGCTTATTCAAATGCTCGACAAACAATATAATATTAAGGCTAGACACTCAAGGAAGTGCATAAAGGAAAACATAAGAAACTATCATAAACATATCATAGTATCCCATGGATCAAATGTGTTAGGAAAAAATCTCAAATACATAACATCTCAAGTACATTTTGATAGATATAAGCATGGATAAAGGGATGTGTAAGTACATATCTGAGCTCAAACATGATAATGTAAAGTGACCATAGAATGATATACCTTGGATGTATCATGATTATAGAGGTGGATTCCACCAATTTATTGGTGACGTGAATAGAGGGAAAAACTAACATTCATAAGTGCATAAATCATGTATCTGTGTATGCCTATATCACACTCAACTAGAGGCATGAAACACATGTGTATGTAGAAGTAACTGATATGTTATTCATCAACATGAAACTAATACATAGTTTCCAAGGATCTAATAGAATATGTATGTGCCAAAAATATTTTTGGATTTTTTAATGTTTTGGTTTTTTGGTATTTTTGGAATATGGGAAAGGAAGAATATTATCCTATTATGCCATCCAAAGGGTGGTCATAAATATCTCTCCATAGTGATCCTTGTGTAATAAATTGGTGACATTGTTGAGGATCATACAATGGTGCAATATTTATCACTGTAGTATCTAGGATGCTCTGCATATGTATAATGGGACTCTGTGGTTGTGAAGAAATAATATGATTAATAGGAATAGGGTTCATGGAACCCATCATTGAGTGTTCTATGGTTTATTAGGAATAAAAATAATAGGAACATGAGTAGGTGCTCTAGATATATGAATATGGTTTGTAATAAATGTGGATTCCATAGAATCCATTGTATGTATTTAATGTAATGGTATCTCAAGTAATTGATACCTAGTAAAGGGATTGCATGTTTTTTACCCTTTTGTGGTGAATTAGCATTAGTATGTTTGATAATTAATTATCTAGGTATAAAGTTCTCTTGCTTAAGAGGATGCTCATATGAAATTTTAGAAACTGTAATTACCCAAATAGCATGAATGTACTGTACACACCCATTCAATATAGAAGGTATTACTTGAAGATTATGCATCTAAGGGAATCCCAATAATATGTCAAAGATACCCATGGAAGGTATAATTGAAAAGTTACTAGCCACATGTGTAGTACCCATCTATAAAGGTAGGTCAATTTCACCAAGAGCCTGCTGTGAGGTCCCACCAAATACTCTAACTAATTTGTTAGAAGAGGTAAATCATGATGAATATAACCCAAGTTCATAAGTAATGTCATAGTGAAAACATTATTTCTTTCATAATTATCAATCATAACACAACATATATGGTTTTTATCAAGGTATGCTCAAAAGAGTAAAGAATGAAGAAATGAATAATCATCCTTAACCTCATAATCATTAAAAGTAATAAATTTTTTGAACCATATGAGGTATATACCATGTATAATTAGAAATAATACAATCCATGGGTGCCCATATTGTGATGAAGGAGGATGTGCATTGTATTCCATTTGCACTTTTGGTTCTTTCTTAGAATGGTCTTGCAAAGGATTGTTATATATATTTTGTTTCTAGTGATCACTAGGTTTTGAACTTGATTCCTTTGGAGGAGGATCATCAAATTTAATCTTTGGTCATTGATAAGGTATTGTATCTTATGATTCAAGGTAAAACATTTGTTCATTAAATGCCATGGTACCTAATGATAATCACAATAAGCATTCACATCATATCTTTTGGGTAGAGGTAGACACATATCAACCTATATAAGATAAGGAAGAGATATAAGATGACTGTACACTAGCCATGGGAGTAATGAAGCAGGAGGCTTAGGTAAATGTGTAAATTATCTTGATACATTATATAAGCTAAGCCGATTAGGCTACTGTGAAACTACCTTTAACCATGGTGGTTGTTTTATTTTTAGTCTCAAGAGGTTTTACCTTATAACTTGGTTTGATTATAAATTTGGCATTAGATGTAGATGTAGTCAATTTTTTTGATAGACACTTAAGTTTGTTCAGTGAGATAAGTTTCATTTCATGGTCTTGAAAAACATGGCACAAGTCATCAAAGGATTTAAATTTTTTGAAAATGATGGACTCATGTAAATGATTAAGTAAACTCTATTTGAATATGTCTTGAATTTCTTTATCTTAAATAAGATTGGTCATTTTAGCCAATATTGTCTTGTACCTCAAGATATATTCATTGATAGGTTCATTGGTTCCTTGTTTTATTTTTGTAATTTGGGTATATGAAACATTTTTGGTAATATTAATAGAGAAATGTACCAAAATTTGATTTTTTAGAGGTTTGAATGCTTTTATGGATTGAAATGTCTATCATATAACCACATCAAAGCATAATCGTTGAGGCCCCTTGAAAATAATTTGGTCAAAAGTTTATCATTGGAGGCATAATCAAGGCATTCCACATAGAAATATCAAAGATGATGCTTAGGATCACCCTTGTCATCATAAAATGAGAACTTAGGTGCAACAAAAATAATTGGAAAATGGTGCAAAGATATTTAAAGTGCCAAAGGGTTATGCAACACATCTTGGGAATCAATAACACGAGGAGAATTTAAATCCTTTTGTTCGATATTTATAACCTTGTCCTCCAAGGTTTTTATAACTTAAAGGAGTGTTTTAACTATAGATCCATTGTGGTTTAAATAATCAAGTTGAATAGTCACCAATGGAGAAGTGAACATGGTTTGAGTAGTAATATGCATTAAAATTGGTATTTGAGTTGAAAAAATTGGTAATTCCATAGTAGATGTAGCAATAGTATTTTTAGGAAACAAAGGTTAAAATACATATCCCATGCCCCCATTAAAAGTATTAGATCATAATGTATTGAAGGTGAGGGTTATTGGTATATGGGTATGACCCATAAATCTAATAGCATGATCAATAGATGGACTTACTTGGTCATCTATGCTTTTTGATTTTTTAGTTTCTACTATAGTTTTTAGGATTTCATCAAGACTTTCAAAGATTTGATGAATATGCTCATGAAATAAAGCAATAGTTTGAAGTTGCTCAAAATCTATTTGTTCATGTTCATTGGTTTCATTGGATTCATGGTTTTATTTTTCAAAATATTTCTCTACGATAAATGTTGACACCTAAATTACATTTAGTGTCAAAATAAACCTAAAACCTATTAATTATTATTTACAAATTCAAATTAAAATTCAAATTCATGTCATTTCCCTCTTTTTAAAAATAATTGAATAAATCAAATTTTATTAATTCTGCACACTCTTAATCTAAATTTAATGATTAAATACAAATTTTCCACCTCACCCAACATCCTCCACCTTTATCTCTCTCAAATGTTGACTCACCCAACCAATCCCATAACTTCCTCAACTACCCTTGAGTCATCCCTTGACTTATCAAACAACTTGACCCATTCTTGCTAACTCAGCTAACCAATTCCCAATTTCTCTCAACCATTTAAAATAGTTATCATCCTCATGGATGAAGACTCATTAACCACCATAGATTATTTAGATAATTTGAAATATTCAAATAATCCTCCACCATTCGATCTTTCCTAATAAAATATATAAATAGGCATGCAAGCCATCACTTTCATCCGTCATGACTTATGTTAAAGAAGTGCTATCAAATTCACAAGCCAATCAAAACCACCAAAAATTATTTTTGCATAATTTTTTTGTCCATTTTGCCTTACATTAGACAAGTAATCAACCACAATTCAAAGAGAGCTAATCAAATTTGAATCACAATAGAATAAGCTTTTTGGTACTAATGTATTAGTTTATGTTGTTTCTTTTACTTTTAGCTTTATCTTAGGTTGAGTTAGTTTAGATTAGATTTAAATTATTTAATATATTTCATAGCTTAATTTGTATTTCTAGATTTCCTTCATATATTTTGGCATGTACAATGGGACATTCCCTCATCTTTTTCATCTCATAATCATTATAGGTGCATTTAGAAACATTTTTTAATTGATTCTTTTTTTATTACATATACATTTAATCTTGGTCTTGGTAGTGTTGTTTACAATTATAGGTCAATTTTTGGCATTTTACATTCAACTGTATAATTTTTTTGTGTAACTATGAATTTGGGGACTTGGACAATGAAATTGTAATAGGAAACTATGAAATCATCATAACCCATGTTTTTATGACCTTTTTGATCATTTTCTCATTTTCATCATCTTTTTACTTCATTTATGCTCATGCCTATTTTTTAAAAATATCTATTTTTTTGTAATTGTGAAATCAACAAGTCTGAATGTGAATTTGGAACATTTAACTGTGAGATCAATTAAATTAACTGTGAAATCATCATTAACATTTTTCTTTATTTTATGCTTAATAGTGAAATTATTCATGTCAGTTGTGAAATTGGTGCTTCTAACTTTGAAATCAGAGACTGTAACAATGAATTTGGTGAGTATAATTGTGAAATCATTTCATAACTATGAATTTATTTTGTGCGTTTCCTACATTCTATCTATTTTTTATTTCTAACTAGTAACAATTTTGTGTTTCTATTTGATTGTGTATTTGAAAATTTGTAATAGAGGTTTATTTTTATCTTGCTATGGTTTTTTCTTACATTATTATAGGTTACCTTGACTCTAATCCAAAACAAACTTTCTAACAAATCATTTGTAGGCTGCTAGTCAAAGCAAAACTACAAAAAGGTTAAAATAAAACCAAAATCTTTCCATTTTTGTTACTAATGTTTTTATTTTTAGTTTTAATTTTGATTTCTAGTAATTATCTCACACTTGATTTATTGGAGTTAATTCATTTCTATTTTTAACATTTTATATGTGTTATAAAATTATGTATGCTCTTCCCTTGGCGTCACATTGGTGATCATACTCAAGAATCAAAAGCAATTTCATAACTCTTTGTGATATATAAATTATGTTTGTGTGTATGATCTTCCCTTGAAATCACATTGGTGACAATACTTGGTTATCAAATACAAGCATTATCTTTTTATTTTTATTTTTCTAGGGGATCTATTGACAGTGGATTTAATCACCATGCAATAGGCCAAACCCCATGGATCGATGAGGTATATAAATTAAAATCTAACTATTTAAATGGCCTACATATTTATTTGTTTTAAGCACACCATGATGTGAGGGGATTTCATGCTCTAATACCTAGGGTTTCAACATTTGCCTTAAAATATAATTTTACTGATTATCAACACATTGAGACCCCTATGGCTGTGTTGGGTATGTTGGGATAAGACCCAACAGTGTGCATCCACTTAATTGATTTTTTCCATGGAATCGGGCCTTAACATATCGAAAGGTATATCAAAGGACTCCCCTTTAAATATAATCTTGTGAAAACCTTAATCTTAGGAAAGCCTATTTGTAATTTAACTTTGGTGCATTGGTTAGTGGTTAGTGCTAAGAAGTTACCTTCCACACACCCTTAAAACTAGACTTAGTGGGTCATGGGAATGAGAAGATCCTCCTTGATTAGTGCCTTAAAATATTAAGTCAAAGCTAAGATCATGGATAATTGAGTGACATCGAAAGGCCTAAAAGTTGTTCATGATCTTAATCCTAAATTTTTGTCTTTTTGTACAATTGTGTGATTATTTAAAGTAAGACTTTATTTTTTATTTCCTTGTGATTTACCATGTATGGAATTATCCTTGAGTGAAGATGAAGTTCTTCTGAGTCTTAAAACTATCAAAAATCTTAAAATCAAACTTTCTTAAAGTTAAAACTCAAAAGTAATTAGTTAGCAATCAAAATTTTTAGTCACTTTGGTTCTTGTTCTTAGTTTAATTTTTCTTTTCTTTCGATCAAGTTATTTTTCCCTAGTTATGTCACATATCACAAAGAACATGAACATATTTAATAATCCTAATGTAATGGATTTGCCATTTGACAATGGCCCTTTTCAATTCAAAATCTAAGAGAATCATGTAGAAATACATGAAATTATCAATCAAGAGGAAGAAAGAGAGGCTTACCAAGATGAGGTTATCCCCAAAGCTATATTACCTCCTACCTCATTTGATCAATACATCATGTCCAATAAAAATGAATTATTATTTAAAGCTTTAGGCTTAGGAGAAAAATTCCCATTTGATTTTGATGTACATAACTTACAATACTTGATTTCAAGTAAAGAGCCTTCATCTTCCATTCATGATCAATCTACACTGCAAGTCTCTTTATAGGGTAACAATGCCCTCATAGTATCCTTAAATCCCAATCCTCGCATCTCTCAAGACAAAGGGAAATCTTTCTTCCATGAGGAATCCTCCCAAGTAAGTCATGGGTTTTCTATAGAAACCCATGCACATCATGTTAACCAAGAGATTATACATCTCCAATCCCATCAAGAAAATAATATTTTTGGTAATCTAAATCCTAATCATCCTAATGTAAGTGTGAATACTAATTTTCATTCACATATCAATCCAACCAATTCGAGTTTGAACATGCATTCAAACTCACCAGTCATAAATCCAACTAATAAAAGCTTGAATCTTCATTAAAGTTTGCTAATCACACATCAAAATAATCCAAAATTTAATATACATTCAAGTTTAACAATCTTAAATCTAATCACCCTAGACTTGAATGTAAATTTGAGTTCACAAATCCATGATCAAACCAATCTGAGTTTGAATGTTCATTTGAACTAAAAAATCAACCCAAATTTAAGTCTCCAAGGCTCAACAATCATTGTCAATTCAAATCAAAATCAAAACTTAAACCATCAATATAGCTCACCAATCTAACCATCCAATCCAAGCTTTAGAATTACTTCACATATGCTCAACAATCCTAATCCAAATAGTAGTTTTCAAAATCAATTTTCTCATTCTAATTCTCTTGGATCAATTCTATCCAATCGAAGTCTAACCCTAGCTAATGTTAATTCACTTAAATCCAATTCAAACCATTCCTTTAACCCTAACACCCATGTTAATCATATGACTAGCTCACATCCAAATCAAAACATAAAACCAACTAATTCAAACAACCTTAACCTAAACACAAACCTTAACCCAAATAACTTAAACTTAAACACAAATCCTAACTATATCTTTAACCCAAACCAAAACCAATTTAACCCAAACCAAAACCATCTTCACCTAAGTCAAATCGACTCCAACTTATACGTGAGTTATAACCCATCCAACTTAAACTTTAACATTAATCCACAAAAACTTAACCCCAAATTGTTCAACCAATCTAAATTTAGTTATAACACTAACCCAAACCACACAAACTTTAACACCAATCCTACACCAATAAACTTTAACTTTAACCCAAACCCAAATCAACAAAACCCAAACATTCACTTTACAATCAACCCCAATCCAACAACATCAAACTTCAACACTAGTCCTAATCCAACAAACCTTGGTTTTAACACTAATCCCTACCCCTTTGTGAATACACAAAGCATTAAATTTCCCAACCAAACTCCTAATAACTTCAGCCCAAAACTTAACCAATTTACACAAAATCAAACCAACACAAATCCATTCATAGGTCAACCATCCGAATTCTATACTTCCTCAAGTTAAATGAACCAACTATCACCATACTTTATACAAGAATTTCAAAACATTAAAGATAGGGTTCAAGGCTTGCGAGATGATTCTTATTCTAGACAAAAATAATTTAAATTTGAGGAAATTTATTCATATTCCTATGACTTAAGTACTATGAAAACACCTTTTCCTAAGTACTTTAAACTCTAAAAATCTGACAAATACAAAGGTAAAGGATATTATAAGGAATGTCTTACAAGATTTTATCATGCATGTAGAAATGTTACTTATAGTATAAAGTATATGTTATGATTATTTTCATAAAGTCTGGGGGGTCAAGCTCTTGAATGGTTTTCATGCCTTCCTAAAGGATCGATCTTTAATTTTGAGGACCTTTTTGAGAAGTTTGTTTGTTTCTTTTCCTACAATATTGAAAATGACTTTACCACATTGGACTTACATAACACCAAACAATGCAATGGCAAAACCTTTGCTTCCTTTTTACAATGATGGCAAGCAATGACAAGTTATTTTACATGGTCATTTCCCAAAACTGAACTTGTGGATACATTTACGAACAATCTCAACTCAAATTTAAGACATCACTTATTACTCCTTGTCTAAGTTCATTTTATGAAATTATTTATTGAAAAGAGGTCCAAGTTGAATGAACATTAATTAATAGAGGTGTTATCAAGATATTTAAACCTGAAAACAATTCCTTAAAACAAATTGAAAAACCTAAGTTCTTTACAAAGAATAAAAACATTTTTGGAGACAAAGTAACTAATGTTACACAAATTCAAAACCCACCAAATCAACAAAAAAATTATACCCAACCCATTAATAACATAACCATTCTTGGTGTGTCATTGAAAAGTTTTATGTTCTACTTAGTAACTTTATACTAATTTTAAAACCACCCTCTATGGGGGATGAGAGCGCAGACGCGGATGCGGCCCTGAAACCCTCCCTCTATGGTTGCTCCCTTACTTGATGGAGTCCAAGTCTCATCTTGTGGATGGTGGGATCTTGGATGTTGGGACGTGGCACAGAATGTTTCATATTTTATTGCACATTTCAGAGTCTTCACCTTGGTTTTCTGTCTTGCAGCTGTTGCACTAACCACAACCCCGATCTGAGCAGATCATGATTTGTTTTTATAGATTTTGAGCATGCCATGGCAGTAATTCCTCTGGGAGTTGGGGAAGATCTTTGCAGATTCATGGGTGGAGGGGCTGGGCAGTGGTGGCGATAGTTTCAGGTGGAGTCTCTTTGTTGGAGGTGCTTTCCATTTTGGGCAGCGTGTTTTACGCAGTGCTTAATGGTGAGATTTTTCTTCTTGCATGTTTTTTACTTTGCTTCGGTCTGCTGCATTGTGGATGGAACCTGGGTTGGATCTCTAGCCTGAGTTGGATGGCCATCTAGATCTGGTAAGTGAAGTATTTGTGTTAGTTTGGGGGAAACTCTATTTTCTCAGTGGTTGGTGTTTGAGCTATGGTACCCTGTAATGGGTTTAATGGAAAAACCTAAAACTATGGAGGAGCCTTGCTCATTAACTGATGGGCAAGGTGGTTCTACCTCTCCATTTTGGTGAGGGTTTTAGGTTGTTTACCTAGTCTTGTTTAGGTTCCAGGTCCTTGTAAAACCTGGGAAGTTTCAACTAGTTTATCTTGCTAGTTTCAGGTCCCTGTAAAACCTGGTTCTATCACTGTCTTTCAGTGTTTTGCCTCCTTTGGTGGTTTGTATTGTTTATCTTTCTTGATCTGTACAGGGTTTTGGGGCCCCTTCAAAACCTATTTTTACCTTAATCTAAAACATAACCATTCTCGGGGGTCATCCCTAACAAGGAAAACCAAAACATAAGTTGACATAATTAGGTGATACTTATAAAAAAGTTTTTCAAAATTTGGCCCATGCTAACATGATCACTTGGCCAATCACCAAACCTTTCAATGAGAATGTTCCTAAACCTAAGTGGTATAAAGAATATTAATACTATGAATACCATAGGATAAAGGAACATTCTACTAATTGGTGTATGTTCATCAATCACTATGTCTAATACCTCATTGATCAAGGGGACATAGCCATTGAAAACCAACCATCCAAGACATCCAAAAACTAAAATTTGGGGATCTACCAAGATCTATTCCCCAACCATGAGCAAGGAAAAGATAAGCAAAAATAAGAACATCCTGAAGCTGGTAATGTCAACCAAGCTAGTCATCTTTTCAACTCTATAATTAATAATGTTGATTTTATACACAATCATGTCAATGACATTACTTTGTATCCTCAAGAGTGCATCATTACTAAAAGGCATGCAAAACTTACCATTCCTAATGCATCATCATCTAATGTTGAATTTTTTACAAAATTATTGATGATCTTGAGAATACACTCATAAATATTTTCATATTAGACCTTCTCAAGATGTCACATGTATATAAAGTCATTTTTTACAAATTCCTTCAAGAGTTTAGCATCCTGTAAGACATCAAACCCTAAATATGTCAAGCATTAGTAGGCAATTTTTCTAGTAACAATCATGTAAAATTTGACCATTTTGATGTCTCGCTTTGGGATCTATTCACAATCTTCCATTGTATATAGAGATTATTATCTATTGGTATAAGGCAAATAGGGTGTTTATAAACAATGTCTCAATGTTAAACCTATGTACATTAAGGCTAATAAAACACTTAGGATATTCAATAACAATATGAAAAACTAATATTATCACAATAAAGGCATATGATAATAATGAATGGCAATCCATGGATAAACTTTATCTTCCTTTGAGGGTGGGGTCTATTATAAAAAAAATTAGTACATGTGACTGATCTTGATTTACCTTATAACCTAATTCTTAGACGTTCATGGATACCTTCAATGAATGTTATACCCTCCACCCTGCACTAATGTTTGAAATTTCACTTCAAGGTATGGAAATAACCATTTAAGGTGATCCTCAACCCTTTCAATATTGTAAGCTATTGGAAGGTCAATATCAAAAATCCAATTATCTCCTAGTTACTGATGATAACTTCACTCCCATCAAGGAATCACCTACTCTTGAGAATTATTTCCATCCTCAAACTGTATTTCAAATTCCCCCTCTTTGTGTTTGGATCAATGCACTAACTACTTCCATTTCCATATAAACACTTTCCTTTAATGAAGCTTCCAATCAACCATTTGTAGAATAAGCTTCTAATCAATTTTTTGTTAAACAAGCTTCCAATCAACCATCCAATTCTAAAGCACCTTTAGCCTCTTCATCCCATTTAATGACCATTGATAAAGGCATGAATGAATACATAATCTAAGATTTTAATTATACAAGCACAATCCATATAACTCCACATAATTAAAGTAGGCCCCACCATACAAAAGATACTCAAGTGTTTAAAAGATTATAAAAAATGAAATTTATATCAAGTGGCTTACTTTTTTATGAACATATCAAAGATTCAAATCCTTCCTAGCTTTATTTTTATGAATTAGCTACTTGCTTCACCAATAATAAATACCCTATTGCAAAATCCATTATGTGTAATATTATGAATCATAAAGGTAAATGTCTCATTTTTCATGAATATGGATCAATTGAACCCATAACATTAAAATACAATGAATCCACTCATGGAATAGGGTTTAATCCTCTTAATGTATATATCACATTTCTCCAAAGTGACTCTTCTAGTGAGTTAGAGGATGATTCTTCAAACAATGAAATAGGTTCCATCCTTAACTATTATTGATGTGGGTTTTATGCACACCTCAAAAGAATGAATGGGGTAGCCTCTGACATTTCAAGATCTCTATGGAAGTGAGGTTACACTTCATGGTACAAGTTATAGGTATGTGGTTAAAAAAACCAGATGGTGGAATAACAGGTTGAGCTTGCAAGTTGTTTAACTAAGTTTGTGGATGGATGTGTGAAATCTAATAGAAAGCAATCACTAAATGAGTTGGATGGATATATAATTAATCTATGGTGGGTAGATATTAAATAAACTCAAAAGAGGGGAAAGGTAAGGCAATAAAAGAGGCTCTGCATTCTTGAAAGGTCACTTCTTAGCTATTTATTTGGTGGGTAGATATTAAATAAACTCAAACGAGGGGAAAGGTAAGGCAATAAAAGAGGCTCTACATTCTTGAAAGGTCACTTCTTAGCTATTTATTTCGTGGAAAAGTATCTCCAAGACCAATGTTTGCCACTTATAACTATTACACACTCATGAATAAACACAGTTAGTAGTCTAGGAAAACAAGTATAGGAAGCTTAATGATCTCAATTGAATATTTCTTTACTTATAGTTACTATTGCACACCCTTATCTAATAGGTTACAACTCGAACCAGGAAGTTTTCTAGAGTAGCTAGAGCACATGCCTAGAAGACTATACCAAAATAAATACTCTTACACACCTATGATTATCAACTCAACCTATATTAATTACTTAAACTAACAAAATTTACCGATCCTCAATAGTTTTTGCACATCTAAGATCAACATTCATCAATTAAAATAATCAGATTCATCTGTAACATTAACACACTTCAAAATTATTGAGTTGATATAGATAATGAAGATAAAATTTCAATAACATAGAAAAATAAGAAGAGAGAAAAAACACATTTGCATGAAAATCAATTAATTTATTTCTTCTTATATATTGATAAAAAACTTTAACCCTTTTCCTTTTGTCTAGAGTGCAACTTAAGCCGATATTTATGAGGTGTGAGTTTCTTTCATCACCCATATTTTTTAAGCTGAACTTGGACTCATTAACCTTGAACTACCTTTGATACTATGATCAAGGATCCATATCAAAATATCTCTCCAAGGATACCATTCCTAATGGGAGATGATTTTCTTTTAGTTAGATGACATCCTATTCATCTAATTCTTCATGGTACCTATGGCTTCTTTCCTCATCATCAATTATTTGGGACTTGAACTATCTTGAATTGGTAAAAAACCAGATGATCTAATAATCATCATCAAACACTTGAAAATTTTTAATGTTGTCTATCACTGATGGACAAGGTACCAATTCAATAGAGAACTTATATACTTTTGACTCCTGTAGAGATGCCAAATTTACTATTGAAGTTACTAGTGAGTCAACAACTTGGTTTTATTCCCTTAGAATGGACACTATATTTGAAATCCTCAAATGACTCAATTAAATCCTAGACTCTATGCTTATACTTATTTAAATATGAAAATCTTCATTGATACTTATTCTTGACCTAGTTGATCATAAGTTTTGAGTCTCTGAATACTAGTAGTTCCTTGACATTATTTTTGAGGGCAAACTACAATCCTAAAATTAGGGCCTCATACTTTGATCTATTAGTGGTGCATAAAAATTAGAGCCTATACACTTCTAAGAATTCATTTCCTTATGGACTGAACTAATTTAATACCAACACCTGATCCTTGCTTGGATCTCACTTCGTCAAAATGGAGGGTCCATAATTGGGAAAGGCCTTGGACTTCTTCCTACATTTCATGCTTCATGGTAAATGTATAAATTATAAGACTAAGAGGCTTATAACTTACTTCTTTGTTAGCAGTGTTATACTCTATAATAGGGTGCTTCATCCTTAACTCTTGATCAATCTTGATCTAGTTGACAATACCCCTCCATGGCAACCAAATGCGAGATAAGTCCATGGAAAGATATCCATTGAGCATCATAGACCAATCTCTGCTCAATAGTAGCCCATACCCATCATGAATATCTACTACTAGTATGTTGATAGTCATCTATACTCAAGGTTATAATGTAACTTGGATTCTTACATCATTAAGTTCTCCTATCATAGGCACTACTATTTTATCTAGCTACAAAATAGTCCTCTTGATTGGACTTGGGGTCAAACCAAGCTTCTAAAAAATAGAGGTTGGCATCATAGTTGTTAAAGCTTTAGAATCTACCAAAAAATTATGTATATTCTTTCCAAATGGATACATGGTTATTAAGAATGGGGGGACCTCAGGCTTGCTTTTGTATATAACATTTGTGTTAGTTATTTTGTACCTTTTTGCAACAAACTTGCCTATGATAGACTTCCATAAGAACTCCTTCTGCTCTATGATTTGTGCCAGTTCATGAAGAGTGATATTGGCCTTGATCTTCTTCATATCCTCAATAATGTTATATCCTCCCTTTCCCTATTATTCTCTATGTTGAGGATGATCATTCCATTTTGGGGTAGGATTATTATCAACTTTAGTATTTAGAGCAATAATTATATTATTATGAGTAGAAGTGGGGAGAGGATTTTTGTTCTTTAGATTGTAATTATTCTTGTTGAACTACTAGAATGCTTTCACTTTATCAAAAATATCCTATGGAACATTGCCATCTTCACTAGGAAGGGAAACTCGTAAGTTTAAAAGACCATATATAAAATTGAGGGGCCACATTCATGAGGGAGATCTAGAGGATTCATCATTTTATCCTATCTGATCATTTTACTTTGAAGGATTTCAAAGGATACACAAAAATATACACAGTCTAATTCTCCATGCTGTGATGTGTTATGAACTCTATACCAATTAGACAAAGTCATCTCCATGATATTAATTTATGGTAGCTTAGTGGGCTGTTATTGCTCTATAGTATTGGTGGTTCTGTTGAGAGGTTTGTTGTATCTTAGAAATCCAAAATTTTGGTTATAATTCTCATTGGTGGTATTACCCATCTTTTTTTGCATATTCAAGAAGCCATTGCTCAAATTTTGGACCATTCTTTTTATAGAATCCAATTTAGCTTTGGTGGATTCAGAACCTTGAGTGACTATTATGTTGGTGTGAGCTAGATGTTGATTTTATTGGTTCTGTTGATGGTTATTCCTTTGTTCTTGATTGTTTAAGAAACCATAATTCTAATTTGTTGCTTGTTGCGTCATGGGAGGAAAAGTATAAAATTAATTTTGGTTGAATGTAGGGACATTCTAATTAGCATGCAATATTGGATTCAAAGATGAAAAACCATTATTGAACATTTGGCCCCCTAAAATTTGAGGATTGAGCTATGGATTGAGATACTTGTTAATGTTAATAGCTTCTCAATATGACAACACTAAAGTATTGGTTATGGTATCTCTCTACAAAAACACTATAGTGATGGGGTTCAGAGTGTTCTTGTATATCTCGAGTGATAGATCCACATCCATCTTGTATGTGACATTTAATTGAGTGTATATCTTTTGAAACCTTGTATTGAAGGCCTAAATTGATTCATTGGGCTCCCTCTTCATGCTAGTGAAATGTTGATACACTAGACTTGGATTAGTAACCTACTCAAATTGTGTAAGAAAATTATTTTGTCATTCATTCCATGTTGTGATGGAACTTTCCTGAAAGTTAAGATACCAATCATAAGTATAATCTTGTAGAGTATATAGGAAAAGCCTACATGCAACATACTCATGGGTGACATTCATTAATCTTAGAGTATCCTTGAAATATTTGATGTGTTCTTCTACTGTCCTCCCACTTAAGGGGGATAATATAGGCAAATATTTCTCTAGGTTCCTTGGTAGATCATGTTAGTCTCTAGGGATGACAAGAGTAGACCTGAATAACCAAGGTTGAGCCATATGATGATTGATAAGCAAGATGTTTCTTAATGGGGAAGGTGTCCTAGCTTGGTGTACCTTAGGGATGATAGGTACTAGTCTAGGCCTCCTATGATTTAACAAAGGTGAAACCAAAAGGTTAGCTTGGGATCTAGACCTTGTCACTCTCCTAGGTATCACCAGTGCAACTCTACATTGTGACTAGCCTATACTATAGATAAAACACACAAGTGTATCCTCATTCTAATGCTAACATTTTTTGATTATTAGATACAAATATGTAATTGCATGGATGTATGATGACTTGCAGATATTTAATTCTAGATTAATCACCCATATAATCCCCTTTAAGCTAGACCACAAGCCATTTAGGCAGAGGTAAAGACCAATTAATCCTATTATAAAACCATTGATCTAGAAGGAAGTAGAGAGGTTGCTAAATGCTCAAATAGTATTTCCTATCAGGCATTCAAATTGGGTCGATAATCTAGTTCTAATCAATAAAAATATTAGTGAAATTAGACTATCTGTTAACTTCAAGAACCTTAATAAAGCTTTTGAGAAAGGAAACTATCCCCTACCTTAATTAGATGATATGATACAAACTATGAGTAGTTATAGAATGATGCCTTTCTTAGATGGATATAATCAAGTATTAGTGGAATCAGAAGATAAAATGAAAACTACATTTACTACAAAATGGGGAACTTATGCATATAAGCAAATGCCATTTCGGTTGATTAATATTGGAGCTACTTTTCAAAGAGAGATGGATCATGCATTTTAGGGACTGATAGGAAAATGCATAATTATATACATGGATGACCTCACTATTTTCTTTAAGAATAGGGATGATCATATAGACCATCTCTAGTCCATCTTTTAAAGGTGTAAGAAGTTTTTTATCTCACTGAACCCCAAAAAGAACATATTCAACATTACTAAAGGCAAGTTGTTGGGATAGATTATCACCAATGATGGGATCACTATTGACCCAAACATAATTCAAGGAATTTATAAAATAATTTTCTTAAACAACAAAAAGGAGCTCAAGTCCTTTGAGAAGATTATTTTTTTGAGAAAAATTCATATCACAATTTGCAAAGATTTTTAGACCCATGAACACAATCCTCAAATAGGATGTCAAAGTGGAATGGATACCTAAAGCTAAGAAGTCCTTCTAAGACATTAATAAGGCTATTTCATAGGCCCTAGTGTTGGCAATCCCAAAATTTACTAAGGACTTCTTCTTGTACTCATTCTCTTTAGCGCATACCATCATTGTTGTACTTACACAAAATAATGAAGACAATAAACACCTTATCACTTTTATGAGCACTAAATTAAAAAGCACAAAGCTTAAATGCTCCCTAATTGACAAAAAAATCTTTGCTCTTGTCAAAGTAGTTAATAAATTTAGACATTACATCCTCAAGAACAAGACCATTGTTATTGTACCATAACCTACTATCAAGCTTATGCTAGAATAAACTAATTTGGAAGAGCGTAGGGGTAAATGGATGACAAAATTGTTAGAGATTGATATTGAGATTAAACCTACCAATATAATTAAAGGAAAAGGTATTATTTAGTTGATGACTAAACTAGATCCATGCATCACCATTGAAGAAGTCTACCAAACTTAAGTTTCTCAAGAGGAATAGTATTAAGGCATTATTCAATTCTTACTCACTAAAACATGTCTCCAAGAACTCAAGAGAGAGAAAATGAGAGCCTTAAGGCTCAAAGCTACTCATTATATGATCTATAAGGGTATTCTCTACAATAAAAACTATGAAGGCATATATTTAATATGTGTGTCATGTGAAGAAGTCTAGGAGATTCTAGAAAATTTGCATCAAAATATTGGTAGTGGCCATCCATCTAGAAATACCACAACCCGTAAAATACTTAAAATGTGTTATTATTGGCTAACAGTCTTCAAGGATGCTCACTCCCATGTAAGTATGTGCCATGAATGCCAAGTCTTTTGAAAAGAGAAGTACATGTAGCAATTCCCTTATAGCCTATGATTGAGGGTTAGTCATTTTCCCAATGGAGCTTATATTTCAATGGTGTTATCAACCTTAACTCTTCAGCTAGGCAGAAATTTATTGTCACTACTATAGATTATTACACTAGATGGATTGAAGAAACAACCACCAATAATTAAAGAGCACAAGATGTGATCAATTTCCTTGAATAACATATCACAACTAGGTTTGGTACTCCTATTTCCTTGGTTTGTGATAATGGCCCAACATTTCATTCAATTGAGTTTATAGAATGGTCCCATGATAATCAGATCATAATTACATCATCCTCCAATCACTACCTACAAGGGAATGGATTGATTGAATTTACCAATATGAAACTCAATGATGTTATCAATAAATATACTATAGATAATCCTAGAGAGGCATATATTACTAAAATATGTGCTTTAGGTAGACCAAAATTTATATAAGAAGGCCCTTAAAGATTCACCATATTTGTTGGTCTATGGGAAATAGCTAGTGTTTCCAAGCATGCTAAAGTTACCAACATATCATTTCATGTAGAAATACATGAAACCTAGTGAGAGGATTGATTCTATATTATTGGATATCATAAAAATTTCAATAGGCATCAAGAAGTAGTCAAAAGATGGTTTGTTAAAAGAGTGAAATCTAAAGCATTCAAAATCTCTAACCTAGTACTTCTATGGGAAAAAGTACATGAAAAGAAAGGACAACATGACAGGTTCACCCCACCATGGATATGACCTTATCAAATCTTTGATATCTTGGGTAACAATTCTTTTCACTTGAAAAATCTCCAAGGTAATGAATTGACATATCCATTTAATGGATAGTTTTTGAAGCATTACTTCATGGTTGTTCCATCTGGAGATGTCTCTAGCTAATAATAAATGTAGGGGTAGGTTAGATTTACTTTATTAGTTAGTTTCCTATTTTTAGTCATTTTCTTTCATTAGAATAGTTCACACTTCCTAGATTAGTTATTCTTGATTTTTGCATTTTGCTTTGCTTAGTGTAGTGGTTTGTTTTAGGTAGTTTCCTATTTTATTGAATAGTCTTCCTTTTGATTTCATCTCATTTTATTGATCACTCCTAGTGTAATCAAATAATAGCCTGTGTGTTTTGAATCTAACTTAAATCAGTGGGTGTTACATCTTGTACATCAAAATTAATAATCTAGGTAACTATTGAGAGACTTAATCATGATGATGTTATGAATAAGATGATTTCACTATGTATATAAAATTTTCTCCCACAACTCCATGCAATTTTAAAAATCTTTTCTTATTTCATTGGATCAAATGCACATTAAATGCTAATACTTGTTTAAGGTAATAACCATTGATGAGATTAAATTTGATAGGGACATTATGATGAACCCAATTATACCAACACCAGCGCAAGGTAGTCACCTTTTTTATTCCATTCAAAAACAAAAAAATAAAAATAAAATAGGTATAATCCAAAAGTTTAAAATAAAATCAAAATGGATTGAAAGCCTACATAATGAAATAAGATCAATGCATCATGCATCATGGAAATATATGACAGAAGGAAGGAAGGGAAGGTATCTCTATCAAGGCTATGGATGATTGGATGGCATTAGAGTAATACATGGTATCCACAAATTTATACTAACTTAACACCTAATCATAATGAAACCTAAAACACATCACATGTCTTTGCTATAATCCTTTGACAAGGAGGAAAAATATCACTTTCACACACATTAGTCTAAAGTATGGTTAAAGTAAGTATGTTGTATTGAGTTATTAAGAGTCTCTTTCATATTTATGATCCCATCATTTCTTTTATAGTATGGCTCATTATTGGTATTGGGATTTCAAAACCATGGATTCTAGGTTCTTTAAACTCAAGAGTATTCACCCCTGTGAGTCACCATTTGTTGTATTCAACACACCCCACCTCTAATTTTCTATGAAAAAGTGGGGACCCACTTTGTTTTTAGAATGCTTGTTTATTATTTGGGCCATGCATGTGTGTTTATCTAATTTCATTATCTATGGAAACTAGACATTTTAAACATTGGATCACTTTGGGTGCACCCATTTTCTCCTACAACCCATTTCTATTTTAAGGACTTATTGAAACTAATCTATAAATTGAAATTTGATAAGTTTGTTGTGTATGATAGGAGTTTGGATTTACTTATTTGGGTTTATTATTTGGGCTTACTTATTCCGCATTATGGATATTTTTTGGGGCTTTGGAATTTTAATTTTTGAAAACTTTTCAATCTTTGGCACTTTAGTTTTCAAAAGCTTTTGTTTGGGAAATTCTGTTCAACACTTTAGTCTTTAAAATACATTTTGTCTTCGGTAACTTTTAGTTGAGAACTTTCTTTCAGGCATTATTTCAATTGGTAACTTTCAGTCAATAAATTTCCTTTAGATATATTTTTTTATACCTCTTATGCGGTGATTTTATTTCAAAACTTTTGGTCTTTAGAAAGATTTTGTTTAGGAACTTTCTCTTTAACAACTTTCATTTGGGATTTTTTCAATTGAAACTCTAAATTTCAAAAACTTTATTCAACAAATCGTCCCAAACAACAATTTGGTATTTGGGGAAAAGTGTTTGATGCCTTTTCTTTTGATATAAGTTTCATGAATCTCCCCACAAAAAAATTAGGTCTTCAGAGACTTTATTTTGGAACTCTAGGCCTATAAAGTTAGATGATTCAACTCGAATGGGAATGTTGAATCTTGGCTAAACCACATAGTGAAAAGTGTCAAAAAGAATAACACCATGACATCCCCAAATGAGTAATCATCCTATGTGGCATGACCATTAGGCCTAGGTAGTCATGTTCAAATTGAATGAAGGTGATGAGCTTGTAGACATTGGTGATTAATGGCACACAAAATAAACATGAATGATAAAAAGATATAACATCAAGCCACTAACGAAACTCACATCCATTGAATTACATCGAGCTCAAGCATATATTTCTTCTTACAAAGTCCAAGCCCTAACTATATTCAAATAAGTTAAAATTTGTGTAACAAAGTGCCACACCACCATCACCAAGAGCTTGAATCCTACCAACACCTACAACTAATGATGGCATCTTCATTTAAAGCATATAGGGTAGCCTAAGAACCATCTAGGTTCTCCATCAAGGATTCAATAGAATACCTAGATATAGTTTTTGATACAACAATGTTTGGGGATTTCTATGCTAATTATTTAATAATATGGAAGGGCATAGAGAATGTTGACCCACTCACTGCCAAGGAAGATGTCTATATAGAATAAAAATAAGTTGTACCTAACATATTACCCTTCAAATGTCAAGCACTCCATTATATAACTGCTAAGCTTGAGGTCATGCCATGCATTAACTTATTATGAGACCTATTCTTTTAAGGGAGGATTTTAGATAGTAGTTTCCTCCATTATGTCAACAATAAGACCATCATCACATACATATTAGGTGATAAATTCATGAGGTATTCATGTTTACCCATTCTAAACACTACCTTTGATTTGCACAATGTGGTTGTTCAAAAGAATAATAATAATAATATAGAACAAGCAATGAGGAAGTGGCTTCTCCTAGGAGAAATCTTCACACTCAAAGAAACCAACAAGAGCCCTATGCCCATTAATAGGTTTTGGATGGGAATCAACATTGGTATGGCATTACTAAAATATCTATTTGGCCGCTTGAGCACCCAATTCCTTTATTTTGAGTGGGTACTACTGCTCAGTTTATTGATCACCTTAGAGGGGACCTATGTACTGGGGGAGATTACTAGTGCCCACCTACAAGAGTTGATGTTGTATAAGGAAAGGATGTCACAAGGTGGAAAATTTTATAGGATGTCATATCTTTTGGATGTAGTCATGAGGATTATTTATAGACACAATGAGGCTCTTTGGAATCCAAACCCCAAGTACATCAAGAATAAAATCTATGACTTTTACTTATTCATGCACATCTATGCATATGTGAGGAGCATATCAAGAATTGTAGAGGATTTTTATCCTCAAGTCTAGATGGAAATTCATGGTGAACCTCTAATGAGGATATCTAAGAACATTTTCAATACATTAGGTGATTATTGGTTGTATCTAGACTACACTATCATAATGGTCATTAGACACAAGGTCAACCCTCTTCATCTCCCCAAATATGTCCCAGATAAATTTTATGATAAGGAAATTGCATTTTAGTTGTGGAATTGGATAGATGAGGACCAAAATAAGAGTAATAAGAATACCTTACATTGATCCTATATCACAATTAGGAGGATGCAATACACATACTAGAGATACTTCAAAGAGGCTGGTGATGCCAAGAAGGCCTATTCCTTATCCACTCTACCCCACAGGGATTGGGACCTGTTGGTGTTCTAGATTTGCATCCTAGCTGAGGAGGGGATTGTTTAAGTCCACCCAACATGGGACTAATCCTAGGTTATGGGTATCCTAATAATGGATCATACCTCTAGATAAGGCCAACTTCTTTTTGGATCTGTCACCTATACTAAATATAAACTAGCACTTTGCTTGGAAAAGGGAGAGAGATTTAAAAATAACTTATGAAAGCATGAAAAAGAGGTGATGCACCAATGATTTGATCACTCAAAGTTGCACAAGGCACACTATAGGATTTATTCAAGACTAAATAAAATTAGTCCCACATAAATATTTCACAATAAGGCATTGATTAGTTATCAAACTAGCATCAGAGGGTAGATATCAACTTTCAAGATAAACACCAGACTATAAATTACACTTATAATGACTTATGAGAGCTACTAAAAAATTAATTAAGGTGATAAAACTCAGACATAAAAAAGTAACATACATTCACTTAACCATAGTACATGAGTTCATAATACAACACTTCAATCTAGCTTGCTAAATGATGAAATTTAGTCTTTATTACATCAAAAGGTGTTATAGTATAAATTTTGAGAGAGTTTAGTCATACCAAAAAAGAGGGATCCATTTCAAGTCTTGGAAGCCTATATTTATAGAGAAGGGAAAGAGAGAGAGATAGTTATTCATTGAAAGAGGCCTAACCAATTTTGATGGATTAATACCAAGTCGAGGGCACTAACTCATGACCTTATCGATAAGGAACAAATTATATAAAATAATTGAATACTCATTGTCCTTATCCATCCACCCAGTGTCCTTAGAAATCCATGCCATATTTACTTGATCTGCTTATGAGGACCAAATATTCATATCTTAGAACTGACAGAGGCCTGCTTGGTCTCACTGTAGGTGGTGGTTTGTCGAGGGCATGGCCATGTCTAAGGATGAGATGATCCTCCATTAATTGAAAATATTTTCCTCTCTTTAGGAAATGAACCTAGGTCTATTATAGATTAAAACTAATGAAAATATTAGTTTTCCCATAGTCTTAATGTTGATAAATGAAACTTTCCAAGTGTTTGATCTTGTTTTGTCAATGAGCCACCACCCTTTTGGTCTATGCTATGTCTAAAAGACCTATTTTATTTTTATGGAGCTCTACTGATAATGTTTGGTCCCATTGGTTCAACCTAGCTCATGTTTAAGTATTGGTCCCTTTTTTTTTACCTTGCTTGGGTCAAATAATGCCCTATCAACTTCTACTAAAAGCTCCCTAACTCACCTTTGTTTGATTGGCCATCAAAAACTGACTTAGCTTATTGACATTTTGAGCCATCTTGATTTGTACAAATGAACATTGATCATTTGATCCTCTACCATTCTAACATGATTGTGTCAATTGTCCTTCATGAATTTGCCTTTGAGATTAGATAACCCCTTTGACCTTCTTCTCATCATTAGATCTGAATTCATGATTGAACACAAGCCACTAGATTTCCTTAGACCCATTATCCTATTAGTCACCACTCACCATTGGATATTATTTTGATTAAATGATAATCATTGATCTTTAATATTTGAAAATAAATGGCTACTTCATGAGGTTTTACTTTGACATCTACATGCCTATATTTAATGTTTGCATGAACATATTTGACATCCACATGATCATCTACAAGATTTATAAAATCAAATAGCTATTTTCCATAACCTCAATTTTATGTCTATGTGTCTTTCATTTGACATCTATAGGAATGCCAATGACATCTGTGAGACTCAATATTTGGACCCAAGTGGATGAATATTGAGCTTTAATTTGACATTTGTGTGAATGTCTCTAGGATATTTAAAATCTAATGGATATTTGCTATGGCTTAAATTTTATAGCTCTGTGAACATATTTGACATCCAAGTGACTATCACTCCATATTTGAAAACCGATGATCATTTTTTGTACTCAAATTTAACACTTACGCATCCATCATCTCTCTGCTAGATCAACTTTTCCAAAAAAATACAATTTCCCCAAGGTTTTTACATCAGGCATATTGTCATGGATAATTTTTTTGGTATTTTTATTTAGACCACTTTTCCTAAAATAAACAAGTATTTGACACTTTTGTTTCAGATAATTTGTCCAAAATAATCAAGTCTGTGGGGTTCCTATTTAAGACAATTTATCTGAAAGAAATCAATACTTAGTTTTTTTGCTTTAGACATTTTATCTGAAAGAAATTGGTCTTCAGGGAAATTATTACAAAATAATTTCCCCAAAAGAAATACTTATGACTTACACATCTTTTCTAAAAGAAATTAGACTTAGAAAAAATAAATCCCAAAATATTTCTTAATTAAGGACTTAGCAAGAAAGTTTTTGCACTTAAATTTTTAAATCCTGAAATGCTCAAATGACTTTCCAATGCTTGTGCAACTTGTCCCTAACTTTTAATCTACTTGGTTTCACCATGAAACCTAATCAAGAATCTTCTCTTTGCTTTGTAGACCTGTCCATCAAATATTGACAAAAAATATACTTAAAGTAACCTTAAAGTGTTTCAAAATATTTTCAATTTGCATGTGATCCTTGGATCACTCATTCCATCCAAAAAAATTATTCAAACCTTGATCCATACTAGATCTTCAAGACACTGCACTACATTTAGGAAAGTTTGCTATGTGGGCCAAAATTGGCTAATAGGACCCCCATGGGAGAGTGAAATGAGTTCACAACCTAGGCATTCCATATAAGCATGAGCCTTTTTATCATGACTTCTTATTACTCAATACAAAATATGATGTAGAAGTTAAAGAAAGGGCCAGGACTGCTGGTGTGAGTGAAGACTTGCTAAGGGTAATTCAAGTGGATCCTTCCTTCACACTTATATAATAAAAATTTAGAATCCCACCACCAGGGGGATGGACCTCATTAGATATATAAAGTAGCAGACCCTTCCAATAGCCACAAGATCAAATCTAAGACCCATAAAACACAACTACTATGATGACAGCTCCAGAGTGAAATCAAGAGCAAGGTGTAGGGGAGACATCAATTACTGGTGTGCAAGAGGAAGAATAAACTCCTCAAGTTCAAATGTTGATTGTTGAACTAAGGAAGGTAAAAAAAGAACTAACATAAGAATCAATTTGGGTGAAGGATAAAACTATTGGGGGAGAGGAGGAAATAATTTGTTTTGAGTCCTCTAATGAGGAAGAGATTGCACCTACTATGGTAGCTTCAACAACCACAAAATCCAATATGAATCTTCCCCTTCCTACCCAAAAAATGATTACTCCTCAAGCTAAGAGGACAATAATTTGTTATAAGAGAAAAACTAGGGAAGGGTACAGACACCATCTAGAGAGGGACCAATTAATCAGGTTTAATATTTAATTAAGGGTAAGCCAATCCATGAGGTAGACAAAGAAGAATTATAGTGAGCCAAGCTTCCAAGCTTGAAGGGATTAAAAGGAAAGGCACCCCTTAGTGGTGACCAATCAGGTAAGGATGTTTCAATTACTACTCCATTAGGCCATCCTCCTATTATTTCTTACCATTTATCTCTTTTTTTCTATTACCATTTTTCTCTTCTTTTCCTATTGTGTCATCGCCTCCATTAAGGCCTATTTTCATAATTGTTTCTACAACTGCTCCACTAGTCTCCACCTCTACTTCCACTATCACTAGTCATCCCAGCACTAAAGTGTTAGCTTCTTCCACTCAATTTAGCTCACCAATGCCCTCATTAAGAATGATGTAAACCATAGCAATGGTGGACAATAAAATAGCTTCTAAGAACAAACTAGTCTACATTTTTCATCCCATGCCACATCTAGGGAATGTAGATTGGTCCAAAATAATATGGCCTTTAATGCCTAAGCTATCCCCTTATATTGAGCCTACAAAAGACACTCATAAAGAGGCATAACCATTAGATCCATCAAATTTGACTCATACAGATTGGGCCAAGGAATTAGGAGCATCAGATTCTAAGAGGCCAAACTTGAAGATCATCAAGATTCCCACTGTGAGCTCACTCTTTGATAAATCAATTGAATTAGTGCAAAGGGTGAGGAAGAGGAATATAAAAGACATCATTGGGTGAGGTCTAATTTTGGAAGAAAGAGAGGAAATCTACTCTATCAAAGAGATAAAATAGAAAGAAGGGTCAATCCCCTTATATTGAGGACTTTAAGTTCTACATGGAGACCCAAAATGGAGTAATGTTAGCAATTCATGAGGGCATAAATTAGATAAGAAAAGAATTAGAGAAGGAACTAGAGACCCTCAAGGAACAATAATAGGTAATACACATTCCCTCTAGGATAGAACAAGATGTCCAAAGTGTAGCATTAAGATTAAATTTTATATTAGATACTATTCATTATTTGAGAGCACAATTGGCTCCCCATACAACCATAATAACTAAATTATTTAAGGTTCTCAAGGAAGAAAAGAACATGCTCAATTTTTTGGTATTGTATACTAATAATAAGGCATTTACCCATTTGAATTTGATGACCCCCTAAAGGTAACAAATGCATCAAATCTAGTAGTCATTAGGACCCAAGAAGCTCTTGAATGGGTAAATGTTGTTGATGCTTTGGTTATAAAGATCACCAAATAAGAGAAACATGTAGTGAAAATTTTGAATGAGCTAGAATTGACACGAGTATGCGATAGCATTGGGAAGTTGGTGGCCAAGTCTATTTTTGACCAGATGTTAAAACAAGCTTTGAATAATTTCAAGAAGAGTTTACAAGGTTTAAATTTAGAATATATTAAAGTAAAGTTGAGTTTAATGAAGAAGAAGGCCACTAAAGTAGAAGTATTTTGGGTAGGCTTCTGAGCTACCAAAACTGAGCATGTAAGGTTGATTGCACAAGTGAATAGGGTGAACAAATCATCTCTTTTAGACATGAGCATAGTGAAAACAAAAAATGTTAGTGGATACAAACACTATTAGGAGATAGAGGCCAAGAAGAAGCTAGCTATAAGCTCCAGTTCAACACCATCTACTAGTTCAATAGATCAAACTCCACCCAATGTCCTAGTCTCAACACTACCTATAACTCCAGTTCCATCTACCACTTCAGTACCTTCCAATTCAACTAGTTCAACTCTAGCTACAATCTCCACTTCAACATCACCTACTAGCTCCATAAGTTCATCAACTCAAGCTACTAGTTCAACTCTAGTTATAACTTTAGTTCTAGCCACAATAATGAGTTTTGCTAAGCAAGAATTAAGCTAGCCTTAGTCGAAGGTTAATTTTATATATAATTTTTGCATGTAATTATCATTAGACTAATCATGGCTAGTCAAGTCTTGTTATATTTGAATGAATTATTCTACCAACATGCACATATGCATGACTGATGCAATCTCTGAGTTATAACATATAATTTTGTATCAAACTAGAATTTAGGCTCTAGTTATCCTGATGTAATCTGAAGTTTTTGATACACTTAGAGGATGAGGCAACCCCTTACCCAAGTAATTTATATACATGTAAAACCCTTTTTCAAAGGGTTAGAGTTTTTGATCAATTTATAGGAATAAATCAATTAATTGATTGTCATGCAATTGTGTTTGTTCTCTTTTCTTCCTTTACTATGTATTGAAATTTTAGCTTCATTATATTATCAACTTAATAATTTTGAAGAATGTTAATGCTATAGATGAATCTGACTATTTTAATTGATGAATGCTGATATTAGATGTGAAACAACTATTGAGGATTGGTAAATTTTTTAATTTTAAGTAAATATTATAGATTGAATTGATAATCAGAGCTATGTAGGAGTATTTCCTTTGGTATAGTCTTCTAGGTGTGTGTTCTAGCTACTCTAGATAACTTCTTAGTTAGAGTTGTAACTTCTCAAATAAGGGTGTGCATCAATAAATCTAAGGATAAGAACCTTCAATTGAGATCATTAAGCTTCCTATACTTATTTCCCTAGAATATTAACCATACTTGTTCATGAGTGTGCAATAGCAACAAATAACAAACATTGGTCTTAGAGATACTTGTCCACCAAAGAAATAATTAAGAAGTGACCTTTCAAGAGCACAAAGCCTTATTTTCTACCTTACCTTTCCCCTCTTTTGATTTTATTTAAGATCTAACCACCATAGATTAACTCTCCATCCATCCAAATAATTTAGTGATTTCTTTCTATTAGATTTCACACATCCATCCACAAACCTAGTTAAACAACCTACAAGCTCAACCTGCTATTCCACCATCTAGTTGTTTTAACTTCATACATTAAACTCATGCGTTGGAGTGGAACTTTGCTTCCATAGAGATCCTAAAATGTTAGAGATTACCTCATTCATTCTTCTAAGGTGTGCATAAAACCCACATCAATAGATGTTTTGAAGACCTTTCCCTCACTAATATTTTCCATGAAAATACCATTTTCACACTAGACCTCACATATCCATACTTAATAAAGTGGGACTAACATGAAACACCTCCACTCAATCATTTCTAAAATGATGAGGTAATTTTAGAATTCTTGAGAACACGAGACCACCTTATAGTAGGGGATAATAAGAAGGGATTTTATATCTAGTTAGATAATTTTGCATACTTTGGGGAACAACACTCATATCAACACATCAATTCAACATCTACTTCAAATCAAGAGGACCTAGAGGAGGAATTCAATCTTCCTTCACCACCCCCAAACTATAAAGAGGAGTCAACTCTCCTAGTTGAGGATATTATTCCTGTCAACATTAGAATAGAGTAAGATCCAAAAATTGTCAAACTTATAGTCTCCCTTACTCAAGAAAAAAGAGAAATACTTATGCTTTTTATAAGAGAAAATTTTGATGTATTTACATGGTCTTATATGGATATTCCAGGGCTCTATCTATCACTAGTAGTGCATCATCTCATTATACATCCATATGCCAAACCCATCAAATAAAAACTTCATAAGATGCATCCCTAGATAACACTATTAGTGAAAGAAGAGTTGAAGAAGTAACTAGAAGTTGGTTTCATATTCCTTATCAACTATTTGGATTAGATATCCAATATAGTATCTGTTGACCAATTTTGACCCCCAAGGTCAAAATATCAACCCCTATAGGTGAAAAATTGAGTTTCATGTTTTGATAACCTTGTTCATATCCTTTTCATGCCTTAGTGGTCTTTAAAAAGTCTTCATATAGCCTTATTAGCATTATTTAAGGTTTATTTGACGAAATTAAGGTAAGGTCTTGTCATGGTCTTGTGCTGGTCTAACCATGTCATGGAGTGATGAAACTTGGTCAAGAAGTGTCATAGGTTATTAGGTGTCCTTCAAGGTCTTTTCATGCCTTAATCACCTTCAAATAACCTTTCATGCATGTTTGGAAACTTTAAGGTTCTTTCATGGACTTTAAGGTAGTGTTTCATAAGGAAAAAGGTGATTTTTGGCTACTTTTCATGTATGTCAAAGATCCCCATGTGAAAAATACATAAAAAACACTTTAAAAGGACCTTGGAGAAGTTAAATAACTTCCACACCTATCAACAAGTCAGAATCTTGGATTTCAATGCCAAAGAAGGAGTTTCACTCACTTATATGGACTTGCAAAGCTCACTTTCAAGTAAAAAAATTTAAGGAGTATCATTTAAGATTATACATGTCATAATAAATAATTAAAGGAATTTTGAGGTCTAAAAAGTGCAAACAAATCCTCTCTCCCATCACTCTCTTCACAAACTCATGAAGGCCATTTTCAAATGCATGGTACAGGTCGTACAGGTGGAGTTAAAGGCTAAGATTTTAACCAAAGTTATGGGGAATAAAATTAGTGGAATTGGTAATTTGATTAAGATCCTTAGATTTATGAAAAATTGATAAGGAGCTAAGGTACTTTTTTGAGACTCAAAACCCCATTGTCTCAATTTTTGGGCAGCATAGTTACAGGTGTGAATTAATGTAGGAAATATGATAATTTTAGAAGCTCTTAAGAGGTTTACACAACCCTCATACAACATTATTCATCACCATCTAGCCATATATGTACTAGTTAAGCAAAAAAGTTATTCTCTTACATAGCGTGCAAGTGGTTGTCAGTGTTTCTCCATTGTTTTAGAGTTTATGCAGGGATAAAACATATTAAAGTGATGGTTACATGTTTTTTTATCATATTTACATCTCTCTAAATATCACATATGTCTGACAATTCCATACTAGCTCTCCAACTGGTAATCATGCTTGAGGACTATGTTAGGGGTTGCCTATGCAAATATGATCTCAAAGGCCTTATCTACATAATAAAGCGATGATCAAAAGGTTTTTATAAAGGTTATAAATAAAATATATTAATATTTTAATAATCTCTAAATACTATCAAGTGATTGATGGAAACAAAGGAGGTTCTTACATAGTTATAGACCTAGATAGTCATGTACAAGCTTGTTCACTAAAGTATGTGTTTGATGGGAAAATAGAGGAAACCAATGATGTTTCAAGGGGATTAATGAAAATAAAAATCTATGGAAATATATTTAACACTGTCTAAATTTTTTCATGATGATAAATACCTTGTTTAATGATCTAAGCCTTCAAGTGGACAATCAAATAACCAATATGGATACCTATAGGCCTATATGGACCAAATGGACAAGTTTAAAGTCACTTAATGTTTGGAAAAAGAGTTTACATAATGTTTTAATAAGGTATTAAAGCATATCATAATATTTGACACAATCTCTAGATAAAAGACTCAAGGGCCTATTTTCATCAAGTCCATATAAGCAAGAAAGAGGCATACAGGTTACAGACATGTAGGTCATCTTTTGAACAAAAATAATTTGTTATGACAAAAAGAGTTGGTTTTAAACATAAATACTTGTAAAATTAGAGGTTAAAAATAAATTCATAGACTCATTAAATCATCTAGGTGTTTGAGAGCCAATGAGAAGGTTTATGACTAAGTCTATAGGCTTTAGTACTCATACACATGATCTGTGTATGGAAACAAGAAAGCAAATAGGCCTAAAAGATGTCATAAAAGGATAATGGAATTTTTAGCATGGTGAAGAGAACCATAGATGAATTTATTCACCCTCAAATGTCTAGAGAACTAGTTGATGAGGTCAACTTCCAAAGTAAATACTTAAACCCTCCTTTAATGACCACTTACAACCAATTTGAGAAAGTGAAAAGAAGATTGTGTGATGTTTTGGATAGTTTGAGGAGATTTAAAACTTTAAATAATATAACATATTCATTAAATGTGTCTAAGGATTGTCAATTAAAAACTTTGAAACTCAAATGTAGTCAAACTTCAAGAATTGACATCTATAATCAAGTTTAGAGAGGAATAAGGAGAAGACTATATGCTTGTGGAGTCATAGTGTCCTTAAAGTGCCATGAGGTCTAAATTAAATTCATTGGGAGATATAATATTGAAATAAATGTAATTTAAAATAAGAGTGATCAAAAGAGACTAGTTAGGGTTCATGAAAACCTTGCATATATAGTCATGAACCTACATGTCTACCTAATTTTATGAGAGTTTTTGCTTGTTTAGAGAGGGGTAAAGGTTTGTGAAAGGTTTGAAAAAATTAAAACCATTTTAAGATGGTTTCATGATTAATAAGACCTCATTTATAACCTTAAAACCATGGTGACAAAAGTGAAACAGAGATAGAAACCCTGTCTAGCCTACACAACCTAACCCACACATAGGCCTGCTTGCCTAGTTGAGGGAAGGTCACTTGCCTAGCATTAAAAGAGAAAGTATGAGAGAAGGAAAAATCATTGAGAATGTTTCATAGTAATGGTATGATTTCATATAACTCTTAGACCTCTTATTTGAATATGGTATCAAGAGAAACTCTGTCTAGGCCTGTAGGTCCTAATTCCTATACATGTAGACCATATTATAGTCATAGGAAAGGTGATATAAAAAAGGTGACATGAGAGTCTAAATGAATTTATAAGTGTGAAATATTGACATAGTCCCAAAATACCATCCAAAGGTAGATCAAAATAAGAAAAGTGCCAATTTTGGCCTTAAGACCTCTTTGAGCTACCTTCATGCATGAATATCATCCAAAAGGTAGTTTTATCTCACTAGTTGTAACCTTAACCTAATGCATGGAGTTAGGTGGTTTTAAAGGATGGTAGTGAGGTATTTAAAATTCATTCTTATGGTGTCAGTTACTATATTAGACCTATAGACATCCACTTTTGGCCACAATTAGTATCTGACTAGACTTTTGATTGATTCCTACCAACCATTGCAAATTAAGCCTAGGAATCACTAAACATCAACAATTTGTCTATAAATCATTCATAAAAATTCATAATAATGTTTAGGTATCAATATTTTTAATACTATCCTATACACAATAATAACCTCTCATAGATTCTTCGTTAATCACCGTATAACATAACAACTAGTAGTTTGGCCTATCGACCCTTAAGTGGGGTACTTGATCAAATATTAAAAGAGTTAAAATGGTAATAAAATTGAATAATATAATTAAACAAATATTAAATTCTTATTTGAATTATCTATTTGAAATTAATAAATATCTAAAAATGGAAATTCCAAAAAACAAAATATCAAGCCTTTTCATCATTGCCTTTATGAGTTGTCAAACTCTCTAAAATATCCCAAAATATATAATTTGAGATCCATGCCTATTAATTGAAAATAATAATCACATGAAATTTTTTGACTTAAATGGAGTTAGTCTCAACTCACCTAGAGTTGTTTTGACCCCATTCCACATTTAAACTCAACCTTAACTCACCTTGTATGAGAGTTAATTCTTGAGACTATAAATACAAGCCCATATCCCTTCATTTCTAAGATTGAATATTATAGAGTTATTATGTATGATTTAGTCCATAAGCCTCATACAAGTAATGTTACCATGCCCAATTCTTAAGCCAAGAAATCAAAGCCAAGGTGTCAAGGAGAGATGGAACCAATCAAACTTCATTGTCAAAGACTTCTTGATGTACATTCTGAGCAAGCCATTCAACAAGCCATTCATATCCCCAAGGAAGATAAGAAAAGGTTTTATTTTATATTTTAGTTGTGTTTTCATATGCGTGATTTTTACCTAAGCTCTCCCTAGTGTCTAGGCTAGAGGTGTTAAGGATTTTAGTGTGTTTATTTGGTTTTTATTTCTTGGACTAACACAAGACTAACCTCCCCTTTACATATTTATTGTCCACATGATGGCATGACTGATGGGACCTGTACCCCACAAATTTATTCCCAAGGCATTTTAGGAACCCTCGTAACATTTTTCTTATCAGAATCTAAACTTGCTGATCAAAATAAGTGAAAATTGAAGGCTCAAGGACATTTTTTGGAAATCCTGAAGTCATTCTATGCACTCTCATTTTTTCTCTCTAGAATCAAAATATTTCATAATATCACTACTTTTATAGTCATGGTTTTGTTATTATTTATGCATTTTTTCACTATCATGTTTTTGTGTTAATCCATCATGGTTTTCTAACTCACGTTTTATGTTTGTAGTAGAAATCATGATATTGTAATATCATGACTTTATAGCCATGATATCACTTAAACTTCTTTAATATTACAATATCATGATCCTACAAGTTGAGATATTGTCATAACTTTCATGATATTACTTAGTCATGACAATTTTATTACTAACCACATTGTCTTGTAGGTTAAGTCACATTATTAACCATAGTTATATGATATTGTAATATCATGACTCTACAAGTTGCAATATTATCCTTATTTCAGAGATATTATGTTAAGAGTAGTGATATTGTGATAATACTCTATTTGTAGGCAAGTTAAGGTATTATGCTAACAATCATGGTATTGCTCCATGTTTCTGTGATTTTACACTATGTGTAAAATTTTAGAAACTTGAGAGAAAGAATTCAAACTTTATTTGTTTACTCATGATTTGATTCTAAGAACAAGGACCCCCTAACATGTTTTATAGGACCCAAAGGCCATATAAAGACATTTAAAACATTATAAGTTGAAAATTTCACATTTCAAATTGGTGTTTTAAAAATCTTTTTGTTTAAGTCATTTTCATTTTTTAAAAGTTTTTAACACAAACACCAAGGGGCTCAAACTTCATCACATATTTTGTTTTGGTGTTGTAAAATTAGCTTTCACATTAGTTACATACTCATAAGAGTTTCATTTTTCATGCTTGTTTGTTATAGTGTTTGTTTAATAAAATGAGTGTCATGTGTATTCTCCCCCCATCTCCTTTAGGGAACTCAGGTGATAAAAAATGCTCATTATTTGCATTTTTCACTTTGGTCTAAAAGAGTGGAAGGAAAGTCACTAAGGCCCTCCCCAAAATTTGTATGATTTGGGTGACCCAAATTTGACCCTAAAGTCCTTCCACTTATCTTTATTTCATGCATTTTGACTTATGGGTGGGAGTTCATCACCTCCTCACAAGTTCTCTAGGGAAGCATTGACTTGAGAATTTATCTCCTAACATTGTTTCAACCCCACTCCATGCTGGGGTATATAAATTAGGTGTGACCCACTAGGATGCTTGTTTTGAGTGGTTAAAACAATCTCTACTAGTGGTACTTATCCTCAGAATGTAGGGGCAACTCAAACATCACACTACACTGAGTAATTGATAAATGTAGTAGTTGTGAAAAGGACAAGACCTATTCATAACAAGCTAGTTTACACAGATCCAAATGACATGATTATGACCTAGTTTTTGCCACACATATGGGACCATCTAGAAACTAATGAAAATTGATAGTTTAAACAACCCCACTTGTTGTAAACATATTGTTGATGTTGATGAGTACCCTAAAGTTCCATGTCACTATACAAACTCTTGAGAGAAGAGGGGGCCTAAAAACCCTACTTTTCATGCAATTTTAATTTTTGTATTAAGAAATTAAAATCCTCTCAAGATATATTATATGTGTTTTTGTCATTTTATCCTCTTTACTTGCATGGTCTTAAGTCAAAACTATTTGTTTATCATACCACATCCAAAAATGAGTCTTTTTTATGAATCAATCATTTATTTAAAGAGGCATTATGCCATTTATTTGACACCCACCTTTATCTTAATTGTTAATCAAACCTTTGTGTGTGTATGTCACTTGTTTGAAATGGGCATCGTTACACTACCAATTTCATTCCAAGTTTTGTGCCTTTGAGTCTTAAAATAAAAAAATTGTCATACCTTTAGAGCATGATAACATTATTACACTAATCAAATTGTTTCAAAGACTTGTTGATTTATGTCCAAAATTGTAATTTAAAAACCACATGTGCCTTTTTGGATCTATGCCTAGTATGTCATGTTGTTCATTCTTGTATATCTTATTTGTTTTAAGAAGTCTAGTTTTCTAAACAAAGTTTGAAGTTATCCTTGACAAATTCAGATCTAAAAATTGATTGGTTTATATCTAGGCATTGTGTAATTTTTGCTTAGAACATTTACCTTTCATTTTTGGGTTTTGTAAATTAGGCTAATTTCTTGCTTCATTTGAAGACTATTTTTGTGCCTAGATTTGGGGAAGTAATATATCTTCTTAATGCCTAAAGTTTCATGTATTTTTCCAAATGATCAAATGTTTGTTTAAATCCAAATTCCTAGTTTATGTCAAAGTGTTTCAAAATTTATAGATTAAATCTTTTGCCTTTTAGACCTTATTTTTTTTTAAAGTCTAGCTTTTGTGCCTTTTCCAAAAGACCTGATAATACCTATTTTAAACCTAGCTTTTGTGTCTTATTTTACAAAAGACCTAGCAACCTTTTTTTATTTAGCCCTATTTTAGACTTTTTTGAAATAATTTGTACCTAAGGTTTGGTATTTTTGTTTTACTTCATCCACTTGACCTTTTTGTGTAAGATATTTAGTGTTAGACATTTGACATTAGACTGTTTTAGCCCAAGTTTTAGCAGAGACCTTTTTTGGAGATACATCTCCACCTTGAGACCAAGTTAGACCAAGTTTGGACCATTTGTACTTTGGATGTTGTTTTTAAGATTTTGTATAACTCTAGGCCTATCTTTTGTGGAACATTTATTATCAATTTGGATGTCTCGTTATACTCGTAATGGAGCCATGTACAATCTAGGTTATGATAACATGGTCACACAAGATGACTTTGTTCAAAACCCATATGGTGATGATGTTGTTTGTGATGTGGATACTTATCCTCATTATAATAATCAATCTGGGGAATAAATCTAATATCCCTTAGCCCACTATTTGGTTAACATGCCTTCATACTTAGAGCAGGACCAAGAGCAAACTGTGTAGTATCTAGATAGCGTACCATCAATTGTAGATCAAGCTTAACAATAACCATATTATGTTATTATGCCATCAATGTATGATCATTATTTTTTTGATTATCACTTTATTGAAATTAAGGATGAAGTTTTAGTCAGAGCCATAAAGGTAGGGGACAATTTTTTAGTGGACTTCCCCATGAAAATTTACCTACTCTAATTAGAGTGCCTTTCAACATGCCTTATAACTAAACCATTGAAAATGACTCTTATATAAATATTAAAGCACTCATGTTGATGTCATATAAAAACCCCAATATTATTTTCAAAGGAAAGGGACTCATAAAGGACTAATTTATACAAATGCAAACAACATATCAAACCTATTTGAATCTAGTGCATGATTTTAATAACATGGCCACGCCAAATGTTCTCCTCACAGAGTTAGATCCTTCAATAAGAGTATTAATTGAATTGAAAAGACAAGATAATTTGAGTATAGACCCATTTTTGAAAATCACTTTAGTTAGAGACATGTTCAATGCCCCATTTATCAAAGAAGTGTCTATTACTTCTATGCAAAATAACATGCCAAACATAGTGGATAACATGCAAGTATCATCCACTCTAGGCCAAAGTAGTTTAACTACACAAAAAAATATTCCAAAATAAGTGCCTTTAGTTAAAACCACGAGTGTTTTGAAATAATAGGGGGAAATAACTCCTACATCCCAACCATAAAAGGCTACCTCTAATCCTCAACTAGCTACTTCTTCAAGCACACAACCACAAAGATTAAAAACCCAAGTGTCAACTAGTGCCTTGCCTAAAAAAAAATGTGATGAATGTTACACTACCTCAATAGGTGATGACTAAAATTCCAAAACAATAGGCATAGTCGAGTATACCATCATATTAGAGGCTAAACACTATGCCACCTTAATAAGGGGCAACTAATGTTCCACCTTGTCAAGTAGTGACAAGTGCACCTCAATAATTATAGATCAACATACCTGTATAATAAAAAATGTTGTCTAATAAATAACATATGTCCATTGGTCAAATATAAATGCCAAACACTTTACAAGCATCTAATCCATAATATGTATTCACATAACTAAGAGATACCCCTATCTAATAAGTATTAATTAGGCAACAATTATATTTTATTCCAAATGTTCCATAGATTCAATGATAGGGCCTTGGTTCATAACAAGTTCCCATTATTTAGTTAGGTTTGACTAGTCAGTAACAAGTCCCTACTCAGCCTTAGTAAGCACAAGACTTTATCTCAATCCATATCCTTCCATCACATCCATAATTCCCTCAAAATTAGGCCTATTTATTAAATCCAAACTAGAATATCATACCATAATGCATGAAATTCCAACAATCCCATCCCAATCCACAGATGCATATTCCTGGTCAGTTCCCTAACCAAACCAACATTCCAAAATAAACCATGTATCCATTATACCCTGGTCAAATCAATCCACCTTTGATCACCCAACTCTACCTCATGACAATGTTCTATAAGTTTTTTGGTAAAATAACTACAACAAATGAAGGATGTAATTGTCACCATTCAAGTAGGTAAAAAAACTAAGAAGTTCAAGTTAGATGATGTGTATTATTACCCATTAAACATGAAGTATCTACAAATACCATTTCCTCCAGGGTATGAACCATCAAAATTTGACAAATATAAGGGTAAAGGAGACCCTAAGGCCCATTTGATAGAATTAATTATTGCTTACCATCTAGTCACTTATAGAGACATTCATTTACTCTTTTTGTTTCCCCAAAGTTTAGAAAAAAAAGCTTTGGAGTGGTTCTTAAAATTACCAAATAATTATGTATATAATTTTGATGACCTTTTAGACAAATTTGTGTAACATTTCTCCTACAATATCAAACATGAGATTTCATTGGTAGATTTGACTTAGGCCAAGTAAAAAGTTAGTGAAATATTTGCAAGCTATCTATAGTGATGGAGATCACTTGCTAGTCATTTCACCCACAACATACTAGACAAAAAATTAACTATTATATTTATCAATAATTTGCACAATGAGATATCTTATCATTTGGAGCTTCAATGTGTGTATACTTTAAAAGAGATCACTAAAAAAGGTTTGATAATTGAAGAATCCATTATTAACAAAGGGATCATCAAGTTAACTTCATCAAGCAAAATTAGAACCAAAACCAAAGAACAAGCCAAAATTAAAACTAAAACCAAGTCTAAGTACAAGTGTTAGTACCAACCTAGGCTAATAACTATGAAACATCTAAGTAATTCAATTATAATAAGAATGTTATTAGATATAGATTAACTGATTTACATCATGTCCAAATAGTGTAAACACCATCTACTCAACCCGTACCACAAATACAACTTACTCCTCATCAGTAACCCATTTAGAAAGCGCAGCCTTCACAACAACCTAAACCAACTCAATAAATGTAGCAACTATTACCTTTGTAAACACCCCTTAAAGGAGAAATATGCCTACTCATTTAGTTTTTATAAACCTTGTAGAACCCATTGAATCCATGTTTTGAAAACTAGCTACTGTTAATTTGATTAGTTGGCCAATTCTGAAGTATTATCTTGAGGGCATTCCTTATCTAGACTAGTAAAGAGAGAATGAGTTCTATGAATACCATTATGTTCATGGACATAATCTATGCCATTGTGTGTAGATCAAACATCTCATTGAAAATATTTTGGAAAGTGGGGGATTACATTGGATAATAGAGCATCTAAATATAATTAGCACTTGGATATCTATCAAAACCCTTTTCCACAACATAAAAATAAAAACAACCAATAATGACAACAAAGGCCAGAAAAATAATAACAACAGTACAAACAACCATGAAAACAACAATAATTTTATAAACAACAACAAAAATGTTAAATAATGAGAAGAACCAAGGCCAGAATGATTCCAATACCCAATAGACTTACCATGTAGTTACACATGACTACACCAAAGTTATAGGTCATATTATGGGAGGTCACATTTCTACCATCACTATCAAACCAAGATCAAGAGATAATATAACATGACCATTTTTAAATAACTCCAACCAACTAATCTATACTAGTGATCCTTCCTTGACCTAGGATTGCAAATAGGTTCACCAAAAACTAGGGATTACTATTTTAGGACCTTATACTAATAACTCATCATTGCCCTATAACCACAAAAAAACACTGATAACTAAGACATCCTATTTATCCCTCTTCCACAATCATTTTATTGTAATAACAACCCTGTATCTAGTCCCCATTATGCAATCAAAACTTAATGGTCAAATATTACCATTCTTGGCCCACAACCCTTTGACACCAAACCCATCCAACCTACCATTCTAGATAGGAACATGCCATTTACCATTGTGAAGGAAAAGACATTTGACATTATGGAATAAATTTAGAAGATGCCCACACAAATATCCATTTTAGATTTGTTACGTTTGTCTACTATCCATAAGAACATCTTAACAAAGTTCTTAGGCCAATCCGAAGTTACAAATGAAATAAGCCTAGATAAATTATAAGATTTGGTTGGACATCTATCCCTAGGACAAAAATTAACTTTCAATCAAATCCATATGTCATCCCTTGGCCCTCTCCATAACAATTCGTTGTATATTAAAGTTGTCATTACACAACATAAAGTGAAACATGTGCCTTCATAGACAATGGATTGGGCCTAAATATTGTGTCTCTAAAACTCATCAAGCATCTTGGATATACAATAGCCAATCTTTAACCAAAAATAATCACTATCAAGGCCTACAAAAATGAAGAATGGGAGCCACAAGGCACCATCAACTTGCCAGTTATCATTGGGCCTTTAACCCAAAATACACTTTGCCATGTGTTGGACCTTGACCTATCATATAATTTGCTCTTGGGTAGACCTTATAAACATGAAATCATGCAATATCTTCAACATTTCACTAGTGTCTTAGGTTTTCTAATTCAGGCATAGAAGTCACCATCAATAGATATTTTCATCCTTATGAACATTGCAAACATTTGGAGGCTAACTATGAAAGTTAAAATTACCACTTTGGCCTAGATATAGTGCCTAAAAGGGATAGAGGCAAATAAAGACTTGTTGACTTACTAGAGACCAATTAAATCAACCCATATAGTCTTGATTCATCTTCCCATATGCCACCTCCTATAATGTCTAATCATTTTACCATCTCAACTAATGGCCTAGGAGAGTATTTGACCCATGACACATTTCATATCACCAAGCTTCCATAGAACCCCAAGTCTTATGGAAGACCTAAAGCTAAGACAACTTATATGGAATAACCATTGAACAAGAAGAGGATGCACTTGAAAATGATGAAACTTGGTTTTATGATGACAAACTATCTGATTGTTACAAAAATGCCAATACCCTATTCCTAATAGGATCATGGATAATCAGGCCTATGAAGGAGGAGGCCTTGAGCCAAATTAGTAGGGAACACTAGAACCCATCTTAATAACCTAGTACAAAGGAACCTATGGTCTTAGATTTAGACCACTTAGGGGTGACCCCATATATCTTATTCGTGCTCCAATGCTAACGACTAGTGATGATGATAGGAAAGTAGAGTTTGATCATAGCATTTATAAAGACCTTGCCAATACCAATCTTTTCAAACCCCATGACATTTGTAACCTTACCCTAGTTATTCATAATAATTCACTTCCTCTATATTACCCTTAAATTTTATCCTGGGACCAACAAGAATCCATAGTGCCTATAGATGAGTTTGAGAATGAGGCCTTTTGTGATTTTCTAGTCCTAAGTGAACATGTTCCATTAGGAGACCATAAACAAGGGTTCTCTATCAAATTGGATCTTGTAGTCTATTTTAGAGAATGGGTGAACACACTTAGCCACAAAAAAAAAATTAAAACATTGAGGTCCCAAAGTGAGAACCTATTTTAGGCACTTTTAGACTAGGGTAAAAGTAAAGAGAAAGGCTAATCTTCTGATGAAAACCTATTTCAGGTTTTACCATTAGATGGGGGTGTTCACCTTTGCTCAAATGAAGCTTAGGAGACCACCAATAATGAACTTGATTTCAATTCCAAGTTTAGTTCTAAAGAATAACATGCCTTTGACTGAATTAGCCAAGAGTTTCCAATAGTGTTTGTCATGTGGCCATCCCTACCATTGGGAGATTTTGATTCATCTTGTTTAGGAGAACTTGAAGAACCAGTCCAAATAAAGGACTTTGTAATTATAGGTCAATTCAAACCATTACCAATAATTTTAGAAGATGATTAACAAATCCTCATAAAAGATACTACATAAGTCAACATTAGGACTCCAGATGACCCTAAATAGATCAAGTTAGGCATGCCTCTCATTGATGAGGAATGTGATATCCTTACAACTCTTCTAAGGGAATTTGTTAACATCTTTGCTTGGGCATATAGACATCCAATTTATATCACCATTGTGATATAATTATTAATCTAAGAAATTCTCTATGATAATGCACAATCTAGGTCAAAATCACTAAAACATGTTAAATCATTCAAACTTATCACGTATAGGTACATGTATTCTTGAATGGGGTAATGCATTTAATATGATTATTATCTTTTATTAAATCATTTTGAGTCAAAATTTAACCACATAAAATGACACTTTGGACCACTAAGTTCTTCTAATTTGGTAGGACTCATTATGCAAATGTGTTATTTCACATCCATAATGCCCTAATTGGGGTATTGTTCTATATGCAACTGACACCTTCTTCTGATTATACTCTAGTAAAATTGCAAAACAATAAAATGACATTTCTGACTAGGTTGATTAAATGTGAAACATATTTCCAAAGAATTTTAGAAATTTAATCAAATCCACCTAGGCAAATTAAACCAAATCAAGAGCCTATGTGAAAATTCCATGAAATTAATTGAAAATTCATTCCTCAAATCTACATCATCCCATGACATAATCAATGGGATGGCATCCATAGGCCATTAATGGAACAAATATCAAGATTAATCCCTCCCATGCCTCATCAATGCCCCATTATTCCAAATATTAATGGGCATATTTATGGCTTATCTTTCCAAAATTGAATTAGTTCATGGCCACACATCTTGATCTTAAGATGGATGGTCATGGCTGATCCTATTTTTTTTAAGAAAGTTATAAATAAGTGAGACAATACCACCATTTATAAGCTTGAATTGTGTTATGTTATTATGTAGAATTATCTCCACAAAGCTTCATCTATTTGCACAAGTTGATCAAAGTTGTGAGCCTAAGACATTGATGCACTAGGAAATGATGGAGGAGCATGTTACTCATCATTGATGTAGACTTGGAGCACCAAATTTAGGAAAATATGATTTTTTGATGCTCTTCAAAGGAGGGATGTTATTTAGAAGGTTTGATAGAATTCATTTCTTAAAAATATCTTAAAATTCACTAGAAACACTTCATGAGGGATTAAGCTTGATGTTTTAGCTCTATATGCTTCTTTATAGATGTTTTCTTGACTAATACATAGACTAACACATCTCATAATATTACTCTACTTTTTGGCATGCCCAATGGGACTTGCACCTCACACAAGTATTTATACCATCTAATTTTACATTTAGAGCCTCTTTGGAGGCTATTTTGCACTTTTTTCTTACATTTTACATTTTTATAGCTTTTAAGACAAATAGCGGGATTGGCTTGTAAAATGAAAAGATCACTTTGGAAGTCAATAGGATTAACCTAAACATTGGTGAGATCACCTAGTGAAATGATGGGAACACATCATGAATGGTAGGATTGATTTATTTGCTCTTAGTATACCTGTGTGTTTTATAATATAGGTGGGATCACACTACTAATCAATGGGATTGATTTTTTGAATGAATAGAATGCACTGTAGATCAACATGATCACTTTGCAGATTGGTAAGATCAACTTATAAAATGGAGAGATTATCCAAGACTAGAAATTGATAGGTGACTATTATTTATTTTTTATTATTTTTTACCATTTTAGTGTAAATGCCCTATAATTCAATAGGAATGCCTTGCTAATCAATAATATCACCCTGTCATTAGGTGAGATCACAAACTAGTGTTTTTTTTGCTTCTATATTTCAGTGAGATCTATCTATAGAATAATGAGAACACACTATGGAATGATGAGATTGACCTATAGAATGATGAGATTGACCTACATTAAAAAAAAGACTTGAAATAGCAAGCTGGAAGTTTATATAATGATTTCACACCCTAATTTTAGACTTATAACACCTTACTTACAGGATTAAGTCACTTAGTCTCCATTTCTTAATAAGTCAAAGGAAAAATTCGTTAAATACTTGAATTGGTTTCATAAAATGAACTCTCACATTAGCTAAATACTCTTAAGAGTTTTATTTTTATACTTGTTTATTTGAGTGTTTGATTTGAGCCAAATGAGTGTTGCATATATGCTATTCCCCATCCCCTTTAGGGAACTTAGGTGACCAAAAATGCTTATTATTTGCATTTGGTGCTTTTGTCCAAATGCATGAAAATAATTTTTTTCAAGGACCTCACCAAATTTGTATGGTTTGGATGACCCCAAAATTACCATAAACCCTTTTCACTTGTCTTTATTTTTATACATTTTGGCTTGTGAGCGAGAGTTCATCACCTCCTCATGGGTTATCTAGGGAAGGATTGACCCAGGAATTCATCTCCTAACAAAATTTCAACCCCACTCCATGTTGGGGTATATAAATTGAGGGTGACTCATTGGGACACTTTTTTTGAGGAATAAAAACAAATTCCATTAGTGATTATCAGCCTTACACTATAGGGGCAACTCATACATTGCAATACACTAATAAATTGATGGATGTAGTGGTTTTGAAAAGGAAAAAAACCTTTTCATAATAAGATATTTGATGCATATCCAAATAACATGAGCGTATCTAGTGTTAGCCACACTTAGGACCATCTAGACATGAAAAAATTTAGTTTTAGATACACCTCACTTTCCATGGACATACTATTAATGTAGGGCAAGTAATCCAAAGTTACATGTCGCTATACAAACTATTGAGATAAGAAGGGGTGTAAAAACCCTAATTTTCATGTGCTTTAACTTTTGGATTAATAATTAAAAATTCTCTCAAGATCATGTATATAGATAGAATTTGATAGTATCATGCAACTTTGGCAGTTTTAGGATTTAGGATGTTACACTGAGGTGTGTTGGTCATTTTATCCTTTACCTGCTTGGTATTTTTGTTTCTAAAACTATTTGTGTGAAATCTAAAACACATCACAAGAGCTAACACTCTATTATACACCATTTTGTTTGAACAAAGAGGCATTACACTGACCAAATTGAAATCACTTCTTGTCTTGTTCAAAATATTCATTTCAAATATTGTGTTTGTATTTTCCCAAAAACATTTTTATGCTATCCATTTGAGTCTAGATCATTTTCACACTTTTAAAAATCTTAATGTCCTTCATTTTTGTCTAAATTTGAAATCTCACCTTTCTAAGTTCTGATTCAAAATGCTATCAGTTTACCTTTTGCACTTGGTTTGAGTAAACTTGGGTATAATTTACCATTTGGATTAAAGGATATTACCTAAACTCATCATCATTTTATTCTCATTATGGAATTAGATTATCTTTCATTTTCTCATGCTCTAAGTTCTTGGACCATTCTACATCTTGTTGCCATGTGGCACCATTGTGCTGCTCATTTAGTTTTGGCTTTATACTTAGAAGTTCTTGTGTTAATTCTTGTTTTAAGCTTATTCGTTCACATTTTTATCTTCCTAATCATAAAGACCTTATTCTAATTTTCTAATCACAACTCATCATAGTTGTATCTAGATTTTACAATATTGAAATATCTTTGACCTAAGTTTATTGTGCTAGCCTGTACTTTAGGTTCCAATGTTATCTTACCCTCTTCTAATTTAATGATTTAAACCCACCAAAGTTGAGTAAATTTTTGACCACTTTCTTCTAGTTATGTGGTATTATGCCACTTCTTTTTATAGTCTTTTTTTACCTTGTATTTTGTTTGAAGAAATCCAAACACCCTGTTTAAATGTTTTAAAAACATATTTCACATCTTAGCAAATTGACGAAAATAATATTTCAAGCATGGCACAAAGGTATACTCATAGGGGGTCTCTTATGGCCCTAGTTATGAGGAAGAGCATTTTTTATGATAGACATGATACTATTTCAGTAATTTTTTTTTAATTTTCTTAGAAGAAAGTGAGTAGAAACTCAAAGAGGGTATGGTAGAAAAACTTGATATGTTGTGCACACATTGATCTAGATGATTGTGGAGATTCCTCTTTGTTTGGGGAGGAATGACCTGTAGATAAGAGAGTAATAAATAAATGGTTGATTAGCTAGGTGTTAGGGTGGATTGACTAGCATTATCTAGATTTAATAAACATAAGCTTCCTAAGGGGCTATCAATCCACACTTTTAAATAATTACATTTTAAAAATGAAAGATAAATTACTTGCATAAATAATAGAAGATATTGAAATTAAATACAAGAAGTGCTTGATGGGAAATATATGAATTTGACTAATTTTAGTAATAAATGATTAAATTCAATGCTAGATGAATCAAACATGATTCAAAAAATAGAGTGATAATCTATGATAAAATATAAACTCAAAAAGTGGAATTTGGTTAGGGTCTGATAAGTCAAATCAACTTGCTATTAAAAATTGATAGAAAATGACCATTGGTGGTTAAGGTCAAACTTTCAATGGGTAGATGACCATTAGAGGTTAGTGACTGTTAGTGATTAAGGTCAAACCATCAATGATTAGGTGACCATCAATGGTAACTGTGAGATGTAGCTTAGGAAGAAAAGTTTGGTTGGGAAGGTTATAGGAAAGTTCTAAAAGGTGAGTTTAGGTTAGATGTTGGTTACAAGATAGAGGGTAATGTTCAAAGATGTTTGGTTTAGGTATAGGGTGTTTAGATAATTGAAAGAGGCTATGTGTGGTCTTGTAGAAGAGAAAAAGTGTCTAGAGTTGTAGAACTCCAACACAAGAAAGTAGGATGGAAGAGAAAATGATACGAGGAATGAAACAAAAAAATTAATTATTGAATCTTGATAAGAAATAGATATTTATCTTTATTATTGTTGGTCTAAAGAATGTTAAGGTTGGATGAAAGCTTGTTGTAGATTCTAGAGCAATTTTGGTAGAGTGACAATACCTTGGCTCTTGACTGATGAGTTATATCAACACTTTTGATCTCTATCTTGATTGTTGGTTCACTGGAAGCTTTCTTAGATTCTTTAGAAGTAAGAAGAATACTTTCATAAGAAGCTTTGATCTCTTGCACCAAGAAGTTCTGATACTCTTTCACCTCTTCTTCCTCTCTTAATATAGGGGGAAGGGAGTGGTAATATAATAAGTCTAAAAAGCAGTCTAATTTTAGCCTAACATGCATTGATTATGCAAATGGTGGATCAAACAACTATTAATAAAAAATTAAGCTAGAGTTTTAGTTAAAGTTAACTCCTAAGGTGATTAAGGACAAACCATCGATGGTCAAGGTTAACCATTAGTGGTTAGGGGTCGATCGTCGATGGTTAGGGTCATAGTCAAAATTGGCTAAACTTAGCCATTTCTACTAATGACTGATGGGGTAAATGATTAGGAAATGGTCCTAAGGGGGTCAAGGGGTGGTCTAAAGGTTAATACAAAATATAGAACCATAGTGTATGGTTTTCTAGTGTCTACATTTTCCCCCTTTTTATTATATAATTTGTATCTACAAGCTGTAAAATAAAAAATAGAAGGTTGGTAGAAGGTCAGATGCCTCGAGTATGGGAGGAGGTGTTCCCCCTCAAACTAGGAATTGATGAGGTGAAATAGAATTGGGTATGGTTTTGATAAGTGGGTAAGTGGGTGACATGAAAAATTTGGTGATCGGTTAGGCATTAAAGCACAAATATGTGCACAAAATGCAACTAAGTGTGATAACATAGATCACACATAGACTAAACTGATATAGTTGAAGTCATTGGTAAAATAGGTGATACTAAAAGGAAAAGTGACAAGTGGACCAAGTGACCACATTTAGGCATGGTGGTTATGGTGCACTTATAAATACAAGTCTCCTAGACAAGGTCAATATGTTCTTAGGTATCCAAGGTAGGATATGATCTCAGATAGACACAAAAATGATTGGTGTGTAAATATAATGCATGTTCAAGTAATGTAAATATGATGAGGTAGTATTAGTGGTTAGGATGACCAAGGTAAGGTTATCACAAAAGGTGTGAAAGGTGGGACAAATTATCTAAGGTGAGGTTAATATGGGTAGTTTACTAGTGGAGAAGGTGATCCCTAATGGTTGGTAGTGGTAACAATGTTGGTTTGAAGATGTTATGGGTGGTGGTAAAAATATAAAAGGGTCAACCATCAACGGTTAGGGTCAACTATTGGTAGTCACCTAGTGACCATCGATGGTTGGATATAAGCCCTAAAAGGTTGATTGTTGAAGGTCAAAAAAGAGATGCCATTTGGTTATTTGTAAACGAGTGACCTATGATGAATGCTTATTTGGTAGTTATGAAAATGATGCTGATGGATATTTTGTGATGAGATAAGTGAGTTGAGTGAGGGTCTTGTTGATTGAGAATTGACTGGGGTGGAGTGTATATTAGAGGTTGACCTGGGGGCTAGAACGAATGGGGGAATGCAACATGATAGAGGTAGAGTGTGGGGTTGAGTGACAATGGTAGTTATGAGGGATCCACCATGATGATGGTCATAGAATAAGGTTAGTGATGTAATTGAAATAGTATTTTGTTTATTATTTGGTTGTTACTTTGGGTGAGTAAGGGTAGGCATTGGAAAGTGAAGGGTGGTTAAGAGTTGGCTATGAAATTGGGTATTGGGTAGGTAGATTTTGGGTGAGAACTAGTGTAGATGATAGTTAGTGTAAGTGTAGGTTAAAATTTTGAGGTTTTGTTGATGCTTATGGGTATTTAGGTAAGCCTTAGGGCTTGTGTGTTATTGATGGTTACCAAATAGTGACCATTAGTGGTCGTTATTGACCATCACTAGTTGATAGGTGATCATTCATGGTCGATAGGTAACCATTAAAGTGGTCAGTGTGGAGACTATCAGTGAATCACCACTAAACCATTGATAGTTGAAGGTTGATTGGTGACAGTTACATAAGGAATCATCATTGGTTAATATTAGACCATTGACAATTTGAGGATAAAGTGAAAAGAGGGTTAAAAAATTAGGGTAGAAGGAATGAGTGGAGTGTTAAGGTTAAGTGTAAGGTTTTAGTGTAGGTAAAATTATGTGGGTGTTTATGTAGATGAGGTGGATAGGGTAAGGTAGAAGGTAGGTAAAATAGGTAGTAGTCATAGGTGACATTCTGATAAGTGAAGTATAATAAGGAACATGTCTATATTTATAGGTGAGGGAGAAGCTATAAGTACAAGATCAAGTGCCATAGCTCCTAGATAGGGTCCATCAAGTGATGATAGACTAGGAGTGGGAATAATTGATATCAATGGGCTTAGGAGGCATAAGATATTATCAATGCATTCCTAGAGATGTGGTTATGTTGGTGGCCCTCATTGAGAGATAGGACCTAACCACCTACATGTTCTTACTACCAATCAAAGAGATGATGATCCTATAGGAGGACATCCATCAAATTATGAGGTTACTAATACAAAATGAGCTAATAGAGCATATAAATGGTGAGGAGTGAGATCAGTTCATGGATGTGCTAAATGGGGAGGACTTGGTGCATGTGAGGTGGCACATTAGAGGCCTCCAATATGAACCCTTATATCATATGGATATGGGAGTAAAATGGTTCATTATGATGATGATGATGGTTGTGACTTATTATGCATTACCAGATTCAAGTAATGGTAGATTTCCCTTTGTATTGTTAAGTGTTTTAGTTGGTATGATGATGGATTAGATAGTGTATGCTTGGGAACCTATCTTACTAGTTTAGATATATCAAGATCTCTAGGGATATAGGTTGCATAGGAGGTATGACATCAGAATTACACTGCTAGGCATATGAACACATCAAGGTTCTTCAACCAGGGGGATTACTATGGCATGGATTTGTGTAGATGGACTTTAGAGTTAAATTTATGTGATGGAGGTATGATTACACTCTTATAAGACCAGGGGGATGGGCATGAGACTTGGAGTGGTACCAAGACAAGTTAGATGCGCTAGTTGAGGGTGATGTCACCTAGAGATTGTATGTTAGATTTAAGGCATGGGTAGGTCATATGAGGCAAAACCTATCATTAAAAAGTTATAAATGGATCTATGGGAGGTAGGATAATGAGGTAGATCTCATCCCATTTGATAGGGTGAGGAGATAATTTTGGCTCATGTAGGGTATCCCAAGTTCTTTATTAAGGTACAAGAGGGAAGATGTAGAATTTTAACTACTTAAACCATAACTAGAGGAGTTTGAGTGTGATTGGGAAGAGCTACCAATGAGGCTAGATATTGATGATGTAAGGGTTATACAAGAGTACCCTATTTGGTTCCAATCACACTACGATGCTATAGTGTTTGGAGGATATGATATATAAGCTAGTTAGTGGGATGTAGATGTTGATATGAAGGAGGGGGTAGGGACCAAATGGATGTGGATGTCCCTAATAGGAAAACACTCATCAGAGAGAGGGATTAGGATAGGGAAACATTATCATTAGTGATATTGGAGAGAGGTAAGGCACAGGGCTAGGTGGGTACCTTCACACAAGAGAGAGACTAGGCATGAGAAAAACTATGGTCACATAGGATAGGGACACCTTGAAATAAGGAGCAACATGGCTATTAGAACTTTCAAGACCACTAGGGATGATTGTAATGTCTAGATACATTGTTATGGTAGAGGAACTATGATATTATGAGGCACTGGTATTTACCCACCTTCCATATGAGCCACACTTTTATGAGTATGTGACATAATTAGGGGGTGGGGGAGATAACATTTCTATACCATGTAAATGGGTAACATCCATAGGTATGTGGAGAGGTCCTAAGGAGTAGTAGTGATTCAACACCTTAGATTCTCATGAGATTCTATATTTTGATGTATTATATGATTTTGATATTGGCTTGTGAGCCTATGTAGTGAGATGTATATGATTTTGAGAGATATAGACATTATTGTTATATATGATGATTATGAGCTCATGATATGGTTATGGTTGTGTATATGGCTTATGGTTTATTGCTCATTTTTAATGGATGTGTTGTTATTTTTATGATGTTGTAATGTTTACTTATGATTAGCATCTTTTTTTGAGTAGATGAATGTTTGGTTAAAAATGTGGATGTTTTAGATTAATGAATATGTGATTCCTTACCTAGCTAGGCATGTGATGGATTAACATATTTGATGAATCATTGATTTATGATATGATAGATGGTGATGATGTGATAGATAGTTTTTGATTAGGTGATGTGATTAGTTATGTAGATTGTTTTAGTGATATGATCAGGATGTGATGATTTTATTTTGAGTAGGTACATGTTTAGGTAGATTTTCCAAATAGACATATTATGGACAACATATGTGATTATTTATTGACTAATGATGTGATAAATGGTTATGATGTGTTAGATCGAATTGGATATGATGTTGTTAATGATGTGATATAATTATGGCTAGTTATGATGATTGATGATTATGTTTATGATGGTATAATATAATGCTATTTGAGATGGTTAATTCATTAAGATGTTCTTTAAATTGAAAACATTTAAACAAAGAAGACAAGATGGCAAAGACATAACAAAGCACATACTTGATATTTAAATATTTTTAATGAATTGCATTTGATTAGATGAAGGTGAATGAATCTTAAAACATAGAGTAAGTTGGATTAAAAAAATAAATGTGAGGAAAGATAAGAAAGATGAAAAAGATGAGACAATAAAAAAGACAAGCATATTTAATGAATGCACCAACAAATAGGTATGAGATAATAAGAAGAAGACACGGTGTTTTTTCTTTGGCAAGGAGGAAAACAAATATAAGTTAGATCAATTTATGATCATAAGCCCTTAGAATGCTTTGTATTAACATTCATTAGGTGGTCAAAAAGTTTCTTGATCACATAATATCAAGTAAGCTAAAAAATCCCTTGTTTATAGAGAGTATAAAAGTAAGATGGATGATAATGGAATCTTCTTGTGAGAGTAGCATGCCTCTTCTACAGGTTACTAAAGAGCCAGTATAAATAAGTCCATGTCACATAAGGTTTATACTAATCGATGTGAGAAGTATAATTATGAATTACTATTGTAGATTTCAAAATTATCTTTGATTTTTTAAATTTTTATAATGGGTCTTTTGATATTTTTCTATTGATTGGGAAGTTGGGAAGTTGATCGATGTGAGAAGCTTCCAAGAAAATGCTATGCTTTGACAAATCTTTTACTCAACCATCCTTCAAGGGAGTGGTCTAAGTTTGTGAGATTTGTTTAAGGATTTTGATAGCTATCCTATAAGGGATTAGTCTACCTTACATTGAGAAATTTTGATTGGTTTTGATAGCTATCCTTTAAGGGAGTAGTTTGTAAATGCTTGTAATGACCTATATAATATATGATTTTTTGCTTTTTTGCTATTGACTTTAATTTTCTTATATAGGATTAAAAGGTTCACCTTCATGAAGGCAAGACTAAATTACAAAAATGTTGATAATGGGTAAAAGAGGTTTAAGTGATAATGACCATGGGAACCCATCCTATAAATGGGCAAAGAGTACCATGAGAATCATGCCATGGGTAGAGCCGTGGTACCCATGTTCAAGATTAGGATAAGGCTATGATGGATAATCACATAAAACAACTTTAATCATTTGTCCTTAGAATTAGGAGATGAAGGTGGTTGAAAATAAGGGGTGAGCTTAATTTTAACAAAAGGTGAGTGTGATCTTATTTAACAAAAGAAAGGAAACACATGCAAAGCATTGAGGGTATTAGGTTTTTATTTCTCTTCAAGAAAGGATAACCAATAAGATCTTGATCTATACTTTTGTATTATGATATAAGGTCCAAGCCAATTAAAATCAAACTTACCCCACTTATTTTTATCCATATTGGTTATATGTTGATTTTCCTTTAAGATGAGATATCTCAATATTTAATTCTTGCACTTTGAGGTGCTTGTTTGATCCAAAACTCAGAAGCTTTGGTTGAAATAAATTCAAGAAACAATAACAACACAATAACAATAATGCTATCTCTAAGAAGAGATATTTTATTCATAAAAATTTATAGATCCAAACATATGCTTATTTCTAAGAAGAGATGTCTCATTTCCATTTTGGGTTACATATTCATTTATACACATTTTGAAGGTAGGAGGAGGATGCGGAAGGTAACCAATCTTTAGGGAGATTAAGTGGTTTTACTTCCACAATTTACAATAATATAGAATTTGAGGAATTATTATTTTAAAAAACTTACTATTTTTAGATTGCATTACTAAAATTGAAATTTGGGGCACTTCCATTGGGTTTTTGGGGGTCAAAATCCATTTAGTAGAGCTCATGCCATCTCATCATGTTATCCTCATTCTTATCTTTCCAATGGTTCAAACAACAGGTTGATTGGAGCTACGGTCTAAAAGTTATGGCTCCCGAAAGTCCTACCACCGATTAGGGTAGAAACATCACCCGAATCGTCACTTGGAATGTTGCCCATATCATTTTTATAAGCAGTGATTGATTCATTATTGATAGACATGAATATGGGTAAGCACAACTAAATGATGTTATTCAAGTAGATCAAGTTGGGCTAAACATTATTGATGATAATCATCTTTACAAATGATATCTTATAGGGATATATGAAGAGAGGGAATTTGGACTTTGAGAGGCAAGAGAACCTCTAATAAAAAAATAAGAGAGAAAGGGGTAACACCTATTGGGGTTCAAATTCTAGTATGATATGCCCATAAGGTGAAGGGGATGTGTAAATGTCAATCTCAAATAGATGCATTAACCATTTTAATTAGCATGTTGTTAAGAGTTTTATTAGAAGCTTTGGACTGTCCATTAGCTTATGGGTGATAAGATGATGAGAAACTTAACTTGATACCAAATGCATCACAAATACCTTGGAATTTCTTGTTCTTAAAATATTTACCATTATCGATGATTATTTTATGTGGAACACCAAAACAACATATAATGTTATGGTTAATGAAGTTGATGATCTTTTCGACCTTGGTTGAAATGAGATGAATAATTTCCACTCATTTTCTGAAATATCATATTGTAGTGATGATAAAATGCTATTTCTATGAAGAATGGGGGTTAAATTTCACAAATAAGATCTAGACCCCATTATGAAAAGGGCCAAAAATATTTGGATACTTAGAGACCATGGCTAGGTGCATGATGTAAATTGGCATGTTATTGACATTTAACACACTTCTTCACATAATCACAATAATCTTAGTGAAGAGTAGGATAGTAGTAACCAAAGTGAAGGATATGTTTAATGACAACTAGACCACTAAAGTGGCCTTCATAAATCTCATCATGCATTTCCTTGATAGTATGAGAGGCCTCATGACTATGTAAGCATCAAAAGAGGAGACCATAAAAGCCAAGTTTATAAATAATTCCCCCCACTATAATATAACATGAGGTGCTATGAGTAAATATTCTTTGACCATTCCTAGAAAGGTCAAAAGGAGTGATGGCAAGGTTGAGATAGTTGAAGATTTACTTATACCAAAGGTCAAATTGGGTCTTCACATTAATTATGGTTAAAGATTCTGATTTGATATAATAAGGCTTGATAAGATGATGAATAATGATAGCTTAGATTTAGAGGGTAAAAATAGGATCTTTGAAGTAAGAGAAGCCATTGCATCGAAAAACTTGTTTATAGATCATGGAGTGGCTTAGATAAGGTAGTGATCAAATGAAATTAATAATACATCCACTAGTTGTTTATATTATTGTAAAACATAATTCTTACACTGGTAAGATTTATTGATTTGATTTACCATGAGTTGAGAGTTACCAAAGATGCTGATTGTTTTGATTCCCAAGCTTAATGTAGTTTGGGGACCTATCACTAGGGCTTCATATTCAACTATATTGTTGGTACAATCAAAATATAGATTGAAGGATAAAGGAAGAGGTTTAATATCAAGGGGAATAAGGATAATACCAACTCCCTCACCATGTTGACACTTTGATCCATCGAAGAACATGGTCACTTGATAGGTGATGTCATCTTGAGAAAGGGTTATGATGGATTCATTGGGAAACTTGAGAGGAGAAGATTGGTTTCCCACTAAGGGTGCTTTGGCCAATTGGTCAGTAATGACTTGCCCTTTACTTAACTTTTTTTGGAGGAACTCAAGATCAAACTCACCTAAAATCTTAAGCCACTTAGCCATAGATTAATTTTGTTATGGTTTGGAGTGCATATAATTGAGAGGGTCAGTGTTGGTTATGAAAATGGTATTGTGGTTTAAAAGGTAATGGAAAAGTTTGGTGGCCACAAATACCAAGGAAAGGTAAAGTTTTTTAGTATGGGTGTATCAAGTTTTGTACTCTATAAGTGTATGGATTATATAGTAGACAACTTGTTCTTTATGTTGCTCATCTCAACACTCTAGCATTGATCCTAAGGAGTGTTTGATGGTAGAAATATAAAGGTAAAAAGGTTGATATTCTTTGGGAGGAATGAGGATGGGTGGAGATAGAAGGTACTCTTTAAGTGAATCAATGACCTTTTGATAGTATTTATTCCTTTTAAAAAATACATACTTTTTTAGGAGGTGGTAGAAAGATTGGTATTGATCAGAGCACTAAGAGATGAAGTGATGAATGGATTGGAGCTTCCCTTACAAGCTATGGAGTTGTTTGAGGTGGGTGGGAATAGGCATGTCAAGTACTATTTTGATTTTGGAAAGATTGACTTCAATTCCTTGAAGGGAGATGATAAAGCCAAGGATATTTCCTAAAAAGAAAAAACCTAAAAATACACTTCTTGGGGTTAAAGAAAACATGGTAATGGGTGAGGCATTCGAAGATAATATTAAGAATGGATAAATGATCTTTATGACATTTAGATTTCCCAAAAAGGTTATCAACATAGTATTTTATGATTTTATGAATAAGTTCATAAAAGATGTAGGTCATAACATGCTGGTAGGTTTCACCAACATTATTTAGACCAAAAGGCATGATCCTATATTAGAAATTTCTCCAAGGGGTGATAAAGGCAATTTTGTGTTGATCTTCAGGGACAATTAAGATTTGATTGTAACCTAAGAACCCATCCATAAGAGATAACATCTCATGGTCAACTATAAGATCAACAATTTGGTCAATGCTTGGTAAAGAAAAGTCATCCTTTGGGCAAGAAAGGTTAAGGTCATGAAAGTATACACAAATGTGAAGTCCCCCTATTATTTTGGTGACAGGGATGATGTTTGAGACCCATTTATAGATAAGAGGCATTAAAGTTCTTCTTTGATGAGAAGGGATATGTGAGGGTACATCTGACAAAGTTTTTACCTAAATAGCTTGGAATCACAGTTGGTGACTATATTATGGGTGGTGATGGAATGATCAATTCCTAGCATGTTAATGTAAGACCAAGTAAATGCTATGCTACAATCTTGTTGGAAGGAAGGGAAATCCTGAAGCTCCATGACATTTAGTGATTAATTGATTTTAGCAATGTGTGGGTTATCTAGAGTACCCAAGTTGATATCCATGGTGGATTCATTTAACATGGTTGAAGTCTCAGGAGGAAGGGATTTGTGGATAGAAGAATCTTTTACACCAAGATAGGTAAGAATAGAATTATCATCCTGACCCCAAATGGTATTAATGCTAGGAGAGTCATCTCCTACCATCTCAAGATGAGTTAGAGGAATGGTTACAGTCTCTCCATCCTTTTGATAAGTTAGGGGTCTAAGGCTGATCATGTTGACAATTTTTTTTTTTAGGGGAAATGATGTCAAAATCCTTAGATGCCGATGGTGGAGTAGATGGTGAGGATGCGACTTCCTCATCAATGATGGTAATGGGAGGTGAGTCTATTAGCTATTTAGGTGGAAAAAAACCAAGACCAAATATTTCATGAAGCTTTTGAGTCTTACATGGAGGAAACTCATGTGATCCATGCTCATAATGTCTTAGACCGAATCTCTTCTAAAAACACCCATGGAGGTATGTCATGGTGAACTCTAGTTTATCCAAAAGGAGAAATCAAAGGTGAATGGTTAAGGAGAAGAGGAGGTCAAGGAGGTAATGAGTGGTTGATCAAGTCTCCCATAGATAAGATTCATTTAGATATTGGAAAGCCCAAAAAAATAGTGGTTTTGGTATTGGGATCATAACCAGGGTTCTAGATAAGGTCCCCATACTCCTAAGGAGTAGGGAAGGCATCCAAGGCTAAGAGGCAATACTTATAAAATGAGAGATGTTGGAATGTGGATTCCAAGGGGTCCTTGATGGGGATTTGGGTAGAAGGAATGGATGATCTATTCAAGTCTAGGTTGGTAAAATAAGTGGAGTCATCATTAGTTGGTGAAGACTTGGTGGAAGGAAGGAGGAGAACATCATTCAATTCGTATGTCATTTTTTATGATGTGAAAGGGCTTGGGTCAGCTTGTATGGTAACTACTTGACCTTGGCATTCAAATTTGATGTAATGATGTAGGGTAGATGGTACACGATTCATGGAATGGATCCAAGGGTGCCCAAGTAGAACATTGTACTAGAAATTACCTTTTATTACATAAAAGAGCTCAAGAATCATATGAGGTCCTAAATGAATGTGGAGGATGACAATTCTTAGAGTTGTTATCATAGCGTCATTAAAGGAACAAAGCATCACTATGGTTTTCAACATAATGTTCTCTAATAATTTTAGGTGGTCATATGTGTGGGAGGAGATAATGTTGATGCTAGACCCTCCATCAATCATAACCCTCTTGATGTAGGTTTGGTTGATGTATATAGTAATTAAGAGAGAAGGATCTAGATATTGGGGATGAACAGAGGGTATTTCCAAATCTTTAAAGGTAACAAGTGTAGAAAGCTAGAGGGTTATAACAAAGGCTATTATAGGTTATGGATCTTCTGGTTGGACTTCTATGGATTGCAAAGCTTCTATCATTGCCTAGTGGTGATGGGGTGAGGTATTTGATTAGTTCATATAAACTCATCTTCACTAGTGTTTGGTGAAGTTGTTTTAGAAATAATCTTTGGATTGACTCGAAAGGACTAGATTGACAAGTACCTAAGATGGATAACTTAGGTTTAGGAGAAGGTGTGGGTGTTTGGTTTTGGTTGAGAGATAGGGTGGTAGAAGAAGGGTATGCCCATGGAATGGACACCTTTTCCTTCCACTTATCCTTTTATTAGGCTTATGATCATGTGACCACATGGATGGTATGGATTTGGGGAAGAGCTGCGATAGAGGGCTACTTTGGTTCCTCCTCACTCTTAGATGAGAGTGTAGGAGTAGGTAAATTTGGGGTGGTGTCTTGTTGTTCCTAGAATGGATATGGGGCTATGGGTGGCTCTTATGACAATAGGTCATCTTAACACATAAATAATGGACTATGACTTGGAGAGCTTTACAATTCTCTATATCATGTCCTAGCATTCTATGGTATGATCAAATCAGATTATCATTAAACTAGGATAGCTTAGGATTATGGGGGTTAAATGGTTTGATGGGAGGCAATGTCAATCAAGAAGCTTGCAATAATATATACAATATGGTTGAGTAAGACTCAAGTAAAGGTGGTAAGGATATTGGATTTTTAGTTTTGACTTTTGGGGTGGAAGCTTTCTTAAGAATAAGCTTAGTAGTGGGAGTTTTGGGTGGTGGAGTATTATTGGTGGTTTAGAGGTAAAAGTTTTAGAAATAGTAGGTTTGGTAGTGGGTGGTTTGAAAATAGAAGGGTTAGAAGTAGGATATTATGTAGTAGAGGGTTTGGAGGCAAAGGGCATGAAAGGAATAGGTAAGGGTGTAGTTGGAAGAGGAGGCTAGGTTTGGGTTGTATTTAGGAGATGTGTTTTTTTAAATAGAAGGATGAGGTCCTAAGATGGAAGAAGGATGTGGTCCTAAAATAAAAGGTAAGGTAGAAATAAGTGGCAAGGTTATAGATTTTGGGATCTTAGGTGGCTCCACTTTCTTGGTTGGTTTGATGTGGGGTTTCTTTGGTGGGTTAGGTGGTGTTAAATCCAACTTTAATAGAGTGTGAGTAAGGCTCTAAGTAAGGAACATGACTATGTTTTTAATGGGCTTGGTAGGCATGGTAGAAGGTGCTTGGGATACTTTAGGTGGAGTCAGTTTGGTTGTTTCAACTATGGCTTGACGGGTAGGGGTTTCTAATGGTTTTGTTGAGATGATGGTGGGTTTAATAGTGGAAGTGGAAGGTTGGGTTGAAAATTATGCAGTTGAGGGATCTTTCTTGGTTGGGTAAGGAACCTTAAGACAGTGCCAAAATGTAGCATGATCCATGTTAGGTTGGGATAGGTACTCCAAGTTTAAAACTAGTCTAGAGAAAGGCTTATGTATGGGTTTGATCCATTTGGTATTGTTATCAAATGACAAACTTGTTGATGTGGGTTTTATGCACACCATATTTGATGAGGTAACCTCTAATGTTTCAGGATCTCAATGGAAGTAAACTCCACTCTAGGGCATAAGTTGCAGGTATGTGGTTTGTTCAACCTATTAATGGAATAGTATAAAAGTGTTTAGGTTGTTGACAAGGGTTTTTAGATGGAGGTGTGGTTCTTACAAGAAGGTGATCTCCTAGGTGAGTTGGATGGGTGACTAGCTTCTAATTTAAGGTGGGTAAATTGTTATAACAAACACAAAAGGAAGGTGAGGTAAAGAAAAAAAGAAATATTGGTGATTGTTAAAATAATCACTTTTGTATATGGTTTTTGAATGGACCTATGTTTTCTCAAAACCAATACCTATTGCTAGCAGTGAGTGTACACTTGCAAATAGATACAACTACAGGATCTAAGGAACAAAGGCATAGGGAGTCTAATGGCCTTAGATAAAGGTTTCCCTTGTCAGGGTACCTTTTGCACACCCTTGATCTGGATATTATGATTCAAACTAATAGATTATCTAAGGTAGCTATGGCACACACTTAGAAGAATACACTAAGAAAGAAAAAATACACATTCAAAAATATATTTCAATACAACTTAACTTTCTCAACCAATAATTTACTAACCATTGACAACTATTGCACATCTAAAATTTGTATATTAATTGAGAAAATCAAGAATCTACTTGCAACTTTGAGCATATTAAAGATTAATTAAAATAACATCCATTGAAAATAACAATTAAAAACACCACATGGGAAATAAATACCCAAAATACTTCACTAGATGACCAAAATTGGCTTTTCCACTTTATATTGTAAAATTTTTTGACCCTTGTTTAAGGGTGATATAATAATATTTATAGATCTTGGGGAGGGGTTGCCTCATCCTCCAAGTCTTTGCATGATGTTTACATAGGGTGGTTGGAACATGTAGTTTTAACTATAGTCTAAAATTGAATGGGAACTATAAATAAGAAGAATTGACTTTAGAATATAATACAATACATGCATGTACAAAAGAATGAATCACTTATTATAAGGACTACTAAAAAACTGAGGCGTATGCTAAACTAAGGATACGTTGGTTGGAGTGCTACATGTGTTTTAGTTGGAGTAGAATTTAAAGGCGTGGTCCCACTAGTAGAAACCTATTTCTTTTTTTCTTTGTTGTCTTTGTAAACCTTTTTTGCCACATCATGCTACTATCAAATAATGTCTAAGTAAAGTAATGAAGGCTAGTAGAGTCTCTTGGTTTGCTCAAGAAGCTTTTCATGGTCATCTTTAGTAAGTTGGAATTTACTTCTAAAAATATCCACTTCAGTCACCTTACTTCTTACTTTGCTTAGCTTTGCTTCAATATTCTCCATCATCAAACCCTAGATGTTCCCTTTAAAATTATTAATCCCCTCTTGAATAATGTTATCAAAATTGATTCTACTAATTAATCTCCCCATAGAATCTTTTACCTTAGATAAGTTCAAATCATTTAAAATTTGAAAGAGCTAGGCTTTGAGTGACTGATAATTTAGAGTCATGGCTTCAGCCACCTTTAACCATTCCTTGACATATTCATGCCTAATGACTACTAAATTCAAGGCATTAGATTCCTCAAATATAGTCATTAGGTCTAGGTGTCTATATAGTGATTTGCTTGTATAGGCAACTAACATTTTAAGCTTCATGTTATCCTAGGCCAAAGAGATGAAAAGTTGATTGGCCAAGCTCATTTGAGGTGCCATATCAGTCTTCATGAATTCTAGAGCCTCTAAGGAGTAGTATCATTTTAAAATGACCTCCCTCACCTCAACCTTTATACTTGTAGAGAAATGTACCATATTTGATCATTCTTTTAGATGCTCAATTTATGCCCATAGTTCTCACAATTCCTCCTTAAGCTCTTGATGAGCTAATTCCATCCCTTCATGAATAAATACAAACACATCCTTATGCACTTGAGCTAGGTCTAAGAGATTTTATTTGAAAATAGATTCTCTTGGCAACCTATTCTACCTCTTTATTAGAGAGACCACTAGTTTTTGCTCTTCAAAGATGGCATTAGCTCCTTGGTTATCTTCAAGCTTTCTCTTCTTGATCCTTTGGATGGAGCCAATGATAAGATAAAATAGGGTAGTCACTGAAGGTAGCTTGATTATCTTGTAAATAGGCCTCTTCTAAGTTTATTACCTTAATCCCATAGCCCAAGATCGGATATTTCCAAGTGCATCAGAGGTTATGACAACAATTTCTTACTCTAGCTCTTTCTTCTCTTATTTTTTTTACCTCTGAGATGACTTGGTTAGTACATTTGGTAGGGAAGGCCATATAATTTTAGACCAATCTACTCCTCCAATTTGAGAAAGTGGATGGACTACCACAATATGTGGCTTTATTTTTCTTCCCCTACTTGTGCTGGTAACCATGGTTTCATCAGTATAAGTAGGAGTAGGGAGTGGAAGGGAAAGTTATGTGGATTAGACATGTAATTAGGGTGTGGCCAAAGTGGTATATACCTTCCTATATGCTTTCTTCTTTTTGTGAAGTCTCACATTAGTAGTAATAGTAGGCACAAAAAGGGTGGTCATGGGAAAGGACATAGTGGAGGTTGTGGAGGGGTCAATGGAAGGAGTGGATGAGGTGGAGGGGATTTACAAAAAGGAGATAGGTGTATCAATAATAGATATTGAGGTTAAATAAAAGGTAGGGAGGCTCAAGATACCTTGAATCTATAGCTCTATGGGAGTACCCTAAAGACTGAGAGCCTTTGCTTCTTTTAATTCATCCTCAACATCTGAGTCCTCTATCTGGTCTTGGATGATAGATTCATCTCCTTGTGATTGTAAGCTGAGAGGTGGCATAGGTAACCCTATGGATACTTGAGTCATTAAATACTTGTGGGGGTCCTTGGTTTTCTAATGTAAACCAAGGAAACCTTACCTTTATCAGGAGAGTCATGGGAGGAAGGGAATATTATAGATTGAGCAGTGGTTACCCTAATTGATGAAACATGAGGCACACGGGGGGTAGCCATAGATGTCATAGTGGTGTCAAAACCCTACCTATATTCTTCATCTGAGTCCAAACTAATGGGGTCTCCTTTGGCTCTTCCTCTTCCTAAAATTGATTCCAACACCTTAGGCTCTTGCTTGACTATTTTTAGCTTTAAATCTAAAGGGGGTTCTTGAGAAGAAGAAACTCCCTATTCATAATTTTTCTGACTCCAAAAATTTGAATGTTTCCACCCTTTAAAAAGGGCTCTTTGCTTATCTAATTCCTTGTTGGAGATGTTGGGATCTTCCTTGATAATACTTAAATGATCCTCTTGTAAAATGGTTATTTTAGCCTATTCCAATACTTCCTCATCAGTTGTAGGATTCAAAAAAATAAAGTCATAACCATATGGCAGGTGGTAGTAGGGGATGTTTAGTCCCCAAATATGTTTCTAGATACACCCATGAGGGTCCCAATCTCTGTGAGGCATTGTGGGGAAACCATATTAGTTTTATTTTGATACAACATCAGCAAGATGCTTCCTCATTATGTATGTTATTCTACCAATGGTGATAAGACTCCCAAAAAAGAAGGCTTTCTTATATCTTGCCAAGTCTTCCTCTATGCTATTACACAAATAGAAAGATATCTCTTGCTTTGATAACTTGTTAGGCACATGCTTTGGAAGACACAGGGGCACTACCTTATTTCTCCAAACCAAAATGATGGTGATGTCTAGATATAGGAAGTAATCAACCTTCCTAGCCAAGCTCTTTATAATGTTTCCCCCAATATGTGGCATTAAGGAGTCATAAATAGCCTACCATATTTGAGAGTACACATCCTCACAAATTCTAACCATGTGCCTCTAATAGGCATATATTTGCATGAATTGGTAATGGTCACATATTTGATTCTTGATGTAGTCTATGGTTGGGGACCATAAATGACCTAGGTATTTATAACATGTACCCATGACTACATCAACTAGGTATGACATCATATAAAAGTCTCGTGTAAGGGTTGGATGTCTATTCCTATGCAGAATTTGCTCCCTTAGCCTAAAGATAATTATTTCTCCCAAGGCATAAGCAACATCATGTGTTAACATCATATGAAGTAAAGGCACCTAATACAAATTTATAAAATGAATAGAGGGCATACCATATAATTTGTTTAGAAGAGCCATACCTATGCAGATACCCATCTTAAATTTATTGATAGGCAATGATCCACTCAGCTTATTACTTTTCCATGCCATGGTTATGTTGGGTAGCAACCATGATTACAGTGCTCCCTAGAGTGAGTTATCTTTATTAAATTGTAGTAGGGTGTAATTTTTAAAGTAGGAATCTAGTGTAGCAAGAGACAAATATATTTGAAAATCATCCTTAGAGATGCACACAACCATTGTATCACTATGAGCATGAAACATATATACATCTTGTGATATTTTTCCTACAAAGAATAAATATTTGAGAAGGTCAATGCAAGGCATGACCTCTAGTTTGGTAGTAATGAAATGTAACCTTTGGCATTTGAAAGCCAACATTTCTTTAATAAACAACTTATTTTCTAGCTTTGTTTCATCATCCACATAAAAAGCATCCATTGCATCTATAACATCCCATAACTGTGAGTAATTCCAATATTAGTTGTCAAATACCTCTATGTTTAACATAGCATCCTTAAACTTTATGGGATCCTTAATCGATAACCTAGAGGGAGGATTAGTTCCTTGTGATGAATTTGATGAGGATTCCATGGATATATGTACATTCTTACTTTTATCAATATGCTACTAGCAATGTGTACTCATAAAATAATGTGATTGAGTTAGCTCTATCTTACCTAAAATCTACTGTATGTTCTTTCAAAATAGAAACTAGGGCTCTTGTATACCATTTGGAATCAAGGATGCTTTGATTACAAGATAACATGAGTGTAAATGATGGCTCAAATAGCTGTGTATCACCTATATAAGATCTTGCATTAAATATCAATTCATGCAATATAAATGTGTAACATTAACTTTGCTCCTTTCAATTCAAATTAATCACCTTAGGTTGGTGGGGTCTTTATTTAACATTAATAGGAAACACTTTACCCTTGTTTAGATGAAAATAAGGTATGGTTAAAATTGAAGGTACTTGGATGGTCATTGGGAAAAAATGTTTGGTTCAATGCCAATGGATTATTTCTTTCAGTGATTTGTTTAGGATAAAACATCTAGGACAATCTCTCTATGTAAATAATCCACCATGGTGAGGAATATGAATCACTAATTTTGAAAGGCAAAAACACTCATTCTAAAAGGCCAAAACACTAATTTCAAAAGGTTAAATTTCATAGTTAAGGACCTTTTCATATTCCTCAAAGGGTGCCTTTGATATGAAGGGTCCACTTCATAGGGCACCTTGGTCTTTGACATAAGTCCCAAAGGATCTAATTTAGAATCCCTGACAGTGTGGCCACTTACCCTTTAAAACATTTGAAATGCCCCTTTAACCATACACAAGTCTAAAGTGTAATTTTAGGGAGTGAGTGGAGGGTAGGTACCCAATATGAATTCTTTTGAATATTGTGTATCAAAAAAGGCGCAAAACAAAAGTTTTGAAGGATAAGGTAAGGGTACGAAACAAAGTTCTAAAGGAAGGGGATGAAGGGCATTTCCAAAATTCTTGAAGGGTACTTCTATATCCCTAAGGGACATTTTCAAAACCCCAAAGGGTAGCTTTGGAAAAATCTTAAGGGTGGATTGCAAGAGTTCTAAAAGGGAAGCATCCTTCAGAAGAATCCCTTTGAAGATTGTGTATTGGACAAGAATGCCCAAAACAATTTTTTTGAAGAAATGACTAAAGGGTCCCAAGGAAGTTCTGAAGGGGTAGTTTGAAGGGTAATTCTAAATGTTTAAATATTCCAAATGATATTTTTCAAAGGATCCAAAGTTTATATTCCCTTCAAGCTAAGGTTAAAGGGGAGTGGATGGATCAAATAAGGAAAGGTCATCTAGGAAGGTTTCAAAGGGTCCATGGGAAAGACTTCAAAGGATCTACTTCATGGCAATGAGTTTCCAAAGGGTCTACTTCAAAAATCCCCAAAAGGGTAAGTCTAAATCCATAAAGATATGTAGTATTAATGATATCATACCAAAATCAAAGACCAGAGTTCTCAAAAAAAGAAGTGGGTCCCCATTTCCTATGAAATAGGGGGGTGTTGGGTACAACAAAACCCATGGGTTGAGAGAGGGGAGTGGTCACCTCATTGCTTTCCTCAATCAAAGGTTCCAAGGTTTGGGAAGGCGAGTCATATATGGGAGAGGTAGGTAAAGTGACCTGTTCCTTAGGAATGATTTCCAAAGGAAGAGTGGATTGATAAATAATATAAGAAAATAATATGGTGTAATGATTACCTCTTTTGGTATGTCTTATAAAGGAGAGACTAGTAGCTCCACTACCTTAACAACTGGAGAAAAGGGAATAATTTTTTCCTTTATTTTGGTTTCTAAAGGAATAGAAGATGAATCCACTACCTCAATAAGTTGAGGGGAAGGAAAGGTGGTTTAGGTAATGGTTTACTCAATAATGAGTTCACTAAGAACCACATTAACAGTATGGACCTCATGGTTGTGAGAGGATTTTGCTCTATTTTTTTCATTATTCACAGAAGGGGCATGGTTGGGAAAAGGTTATTAAATATGTCAAGTGACTGATTTGGGGGTGAATTTAGGTTATCCAACACAAGTTCCCCTTTGTCAATTAACCCTTGGACAATGATTTTGAAAGTATTGCATCTACTAACATCATGTCCAATAACACAGTGAAAGACACACAATTCATTTTCCTTATACCAACCAGGGGTGAGATGAGATGAATCAAATTGTTTTAGGGTTTAATTAAAGGAAGTTATATGATGTTTGATTTCAAAAAATTTTCCAATGCTAAATAATATGACTCCCCTAGTAGATTGTATTGATTTTAGTTACAATTCTGGTTTCAAGTATTCTAGTTAGAAGAATTATAAGAGTTGGATTGATTAACAACTAGTGGAAGGGTGGTTTTAAGGAAAATGCATTCATAGTTCCCTTGGATTTGGTGTTAGTATTTAAGTTGTTGGTGTTTTTAGAGGGGGAAGTTTCATTTGATTTCAAACTAGAGTTCTTGTTTCTCAATTTCAGCTTCCCCTCATCAATGGCTCTAATCTCCAATTTTCATGCCATGGTGAAATATTCATCAAAGGTCTTAAAAGTCTAAACTTGTAGATTGGAGGAAATATGTTTGGAATAAGCCCAAGAAAAAATCTCAATCACCTTGGGTTGGGGTAAGAAGAAAGAGAGTTAGTTTATCAAACCTCTCTAATAGGCCACAAAATCAACAATCGACTCATCCTCAAATTGCCGAATGGAGTAGAGGTTAGTAATGGAAATTTTATTTGATATATTTATGGAAAAATGATCTAAGAAGGTTTGAGATAATTGGAAAAAAGAAAAGTGGGAGTGCCTGGTAATAAAACTATACCAATCTAATGCCAGATTAGATAGGGATCTGGGAAAGGTGCAGAGAAGGAGAGCATCATCATAATCAATCAAGTATCAAGAGTGTCTAAAAGCTTTAAAATGTTGTTGAGGATCTTCCTTTCTCTAAAATTTTGAAAATTTTAGAAGCTCCTATTGAGGAGGATAAGGTTGGATAAGGATAGATAGATGAATTGGTTCATTGTAGATTTGATCGTATGATAATAAGTTATGGTCACTAGTAATAAATGACTCCAAAGTGGTCATCTTGTCCATTAAAATATTAAAAAAATACATTTTTGGTTGTGCACCCCCATAGTTTTAGGGCATATTTTGTTAGGTTTGGTAGGTGTAGTATAAGGTTAACTAGTGGAAGGTTGGGAGGTTTCCATATATTAATATGTGGACATGGATGGTTAAGAAGATGCCATGTATGGGTAAGTGGATATAGGAGGTTGGGTAGAGGATGGAACCATATACCCCTGTGGGTTTGAAATATGGCTTGGGTTGGGTGCAATAGGAACTTTTTGAAGAATTGACATGTGTTGGGTTGGAGGTATGGTTGAGTTGATAGGTTGAGGATGGGTGGTAAACTTGGTACTAATGGGTGGAAGGGTAAAAGGTATGAGAACCACCAAGCTTTGGAATGGAGTGGAGATAGGTGGATTGGAAATAAAGGGAAGGGTGGAAATATTAGTAGAGGGTACTCCAATGGTAAGTGGAGTGAAAATGCCCAAAGGTTGGGTCATTCTTGTAATAAAAGATTTATTGGTTGGGGTGGAAGGCATTTGGGTTTTGGTTGGTTGGATGGGTTGGTGTTGGATGGTGGTATTGGTGGGGTTGTTGGTAGAAGAAAATACTTGGGTGACTAAGGGATGGGTGGAAATGGTGGCAATAGAGGTTCTACCCATAAGGTGGGATAACATACCCTAGGGTGGGTCAATAAATGAAACTAAAGTAGGGGTATGGTGGGATATGGTGTTAAGGTAATGTTAGAGGGATATGAGACTGTTATCCAAAAAGGTGGAAAAATCTATATCATCTTGGGCAACCATCTAAGGGATACTGGGACTTTTGGAAGGATGAGGAGAGATCTCTACATTTAAGACATACTCCATAGATGAAGATAAAGAGGAAGATGGGTGGTTAGGAGGTGGATCTTGGTTTTCTTAGTTTCTTAGTTATTATCTAGTAAGAACCATGCATGGAAGGGAAAAAGGGAGATACAAGTGATCTCACAACTCAAAAGAAAAGCAATGAAAATAAAAATATCTCAAGAAAAAAAATGCATACACTAATGTGTGTTAAAATCCTAGGATACTTTATTATCTCTCTTTAAGCTTATGCCTTAAGCTTTAAGAATTATGTGACACAACTTGGTTTATAGAATGGGAACTAGAAAATAAATCTATGGTTAGTTTCAGGTAGTTTAGGTTCTCAAAAAGATTTATGTTGAAAATCAATACGTGGCTTGATATTGGGGCCTACCCCCTTACTTCACACACCGTAGTGATAAAGGTGTTAGGTGCTTAGCCAAGATATAATGATTGCCAGATATTATATTTAGCTAGTGAGCTAAGTTGTTTCTCCCCTTGGTGACGAAATCTAAGTAGGATAGTCGAAGAAAGGTGATCACTAGGTGATGAAATCCTAGTCAGTTCTTATGTCAATGTTTTGATATTTGATTAGGTGTAAGTAGTTTGCTCTTATATGTGTGATAAGAGTGAATCTATAATTTATTTACTTGATTAAATTAAGCTATGTGAGCTAAACATGTAAGCAAACAATGTATGTAGGTTGATTTTAAACCCAAAATAAAATTTTGATTTGGTTGTATGAGCATACAATAAAAATAAAAGAACCTAGATGCAAACTATGAACCCAAGAAGAGACTTAAGGGTCCCACCAAATGTACCAAAATGTTTTAGTGAAATTTTGTTTATTTTATTAGAAGAAAGCAAGAAGAAATTTAAAGAGGGTATGGTATAAAAACCTAATATGTTGTGTGCAAGTTGATTTAGATGATTGTGGAGACTCCTGTTTATCTGGGGAGGAATGACATGTAGATAAGAAAGCACTAAAGAAATGGTTGATTAGTTGGGTAGTAGGGTGGATTGCCTAGTGTGAGCTAGATCTAAGAAACACATGATTTATAGGAGGCTATCAATCCACACTTTTAATGATTGCAAAAATAATAGAAGATATTGAAATTAAAAACAAGAAGTGCTTAATGGGAGATAGATGAACTTGGCTAATTTTAGCAGTAAATGATTAAATATCAATGCTAGATGAATCAAATGTGATTCAAAAAATAGGGTGATCCTCTATGATAAAATAACAATTCAAAAGGTGGAATTTGGTTAGGGTCTAATAGGTCAAATCATCTTATTATTAAAAATTGATAGATAGTGACCATCAACAGTTAAGGTCAAACTATTAGCAGGTAGGTGACCATCGGTAGTTAGTGACCATCAATGGTTACTGTGGGATATGGCTTAGGAAGATAAGTTTGGTTTGGAAGGTTTTAGGAAAGTTGTAGAAGGTGAGTTTAGGTTGGATGGTGGTTATGAGATAGAGAGTAATGTTCAAAGGTGTTTGGTTTAGGTATAGGGTGTTTAGATGATTGAAAGAGGTTGTGGGTGGTCTTGAGGAAGAGAAGAAGTGTCTAGAGTTGCAGAACTCCAACATAGGAAAGTGCGATGGAAAAGAAAGTGATACAAGGAATGAAATAAAGAAATTAATTAATAAATCTTGATAAAAAATAGATACTTATCTTTATTGTTGCTGGTTTGAAGAATGTTGAGTTTGGTTGAAATTTTGTTGTAGATTATGGAGTAATTTTGGCAGAGTGATAGTACCTTGGCTATTGACTAATGAGTTACAACAACACTTTTGATCTCTATCCTGGTCACTAATTTACTAGAAGATTTCTCAAATTTGCCAAAATTTAAGAAGAATACCTGCATAAAAATATTTGATCTCTTTCACCAAGAAGTTCTGATCCTCTTTCACCTCTTCTTTCTCTCTTATTATAAAGGGAAGGGAGTGTTGAAATAATAAGTCTAATAATCTATCTAAAAAGTTGTCTAACTTTGGCCTAACATGCATTGATAATGCAAATGGTAGATCAAATAACTACTAATTAAAAAAAAAGATAGATTTTGAGTTAAATTTAACTCTTGAGGTGATTAAGGGCAAACCATTGGTGGTCGAGGTTAATCGTTAGTAGTTAAGGGTTGACCTTTGACAGTTAGGGTTATATTCAAAATTGACTAAACATTACCATTTCTACTAATGAATTATGGGGTAAATGATTAGGAAATGGTCCCAAGGAGGTCAAGGGGTGGTCTAAGGGTCAATGTGACACCTAGAACTGTAGTGTATGATTTTTTAGTGTCTATAGATAATTCTTGATGAAATATTAAATGAAGCAATACATAGAGGATCTAGAAGAGATTTAACAAGTAAAGCATAAATGGAGTACATAGATAAATGAACATACTACACATGATATTTATCTTGGGAAAACTTCAAAGAGGTAAAAAAAATTATCAAGTAATTTTTCATTGATAGAGAAACAATTTACTCCAATACAACTCCAAATTGTCACTTCTTCTCAGCAAAGTCTTCACAAGCCTTTTGATAATCCAAATATCTCATAAATGTCAATATATTGAGTTGTTAAAACCCTTTTTATAGATAAATATGAAGGGAGGTAACCATTGTAAATAATGGGTCTAACCATCTTGAATAAATAAACGAGTTTGGTTAATTAATATCCTGGATATACCTTCGTTGATTAATGTCCCAGTTAAATAAAAACTTAGTAAATAATTAAATAAATATAATATGGTTATTTATTTACATGAGGTTTTCACCTCATGGTAATAAATTACTTTTTATTATTATTATTTAATTAATTATAAGTATAGGCTAAGGGTTAACTTACCACTTAGTCATTAAAAATTCTCTAACACTCCCCCTTAATTCTAAGTGGGAATAAATGTCATACTCACCATAAAGGAATTATACTATGTGCAAAATTTGAAGGATTTAAAAAACTTCATCATGTCAAAAGTCACCTTTTGAAACAAAATGAATTATAATCTATAAAATACTCAAAAGTAAGTTTAGGCTAGCATGATTATGAGATTATATCTCACCGTTTCTCATGAAAATATCACTAAGCATTTTTGGAGCCTTTTATAACATAATGATCTCTATTAAAAATTATGATTTTAATGTATTGGGGTACAAAAGTAAAACTTCCAGATGAAGTTTACATAAATCAAATAACTTCCAAATGAAGTTTACTTAAATCAAATAACTTCCACATGAAGTTTTTATAATCCTTTAAAAATGAGAAGTATAGAGGAGAAATAAATGGTTGTTAGGAGGTGGAATTATCATGCACACTTCCACTCAATGGAAACTTTGAGAGGCCCAATTCACAAAATTGACAAAACTTGGTAGCACCAAGTGATTTTTTGAAGATGTCTACCACTTATTCATCCATAGGATAAAACTATAAATTAAAATCACCATTGAAGAATTTATCTTGGATGAAATGCACATGAACTTCAATATGTTTAGTTCTTTGGTCCTACACTAGATTTTTCACTAGAGCTATATAATTGTGGTTATCACAATGAAGGATGGTACTCTGAGAAACATCCAAATGAAGTTCTCTCAATAACCTTCATAGCCACATAACTTCTTTAGTAATTTACATAGAACTTTTTTACTCTACTTTTATAGAAGAGAGAGAGACAGTAGGTTGTTTCTTACTACTCCAAGTGATATCACTTGCACCAAACTTAAACATAAATATAGAAGTGGATTTGTAAAATAAAGTATCACTAGCATGGTTAGCATCACAATAAACATATAATTTAACATTATCAATGGAAGATTAAAATAAATGATAATTAATTATTCCTTTGATATAATGAAGAATAAATTTAGTTAATTTCTAACGATCCAAATAAGGATCTTGCATAAGTCTAAAAGCAATACTGACAACATATGAAATATCCAGCCTAGTAATGGTTAGATAAATCAAACTTCCAATAAGCTATCTATATAAAGTAGGGTTAGCTTTTTCACATGCAGGTTTAGGATAAAATTTAAAAACAACTTCAATAGGAGTAGTGGTAGATTTAAAATCAAGCATGTTAAACTTAACAAGAAGATTATGTGCATACTGAGATTATGATACAAAAATTGAATTTTTATTCTAAAATATAGTCATTCTTAAAAAATGATGAAGAATACCTAAATTAGTCATTTCAAACATTTGACTTAATTTATCCTTATATTCAAGAATTAAACTAGTTAGATCGCTATTAATCAACAAATCATCAACATATAATACAATTAGAATCAAATGACCATTTTCAATTTTAAAAAAGAGATCATTATCTGAATAGTAGTTAAAAAACCTAATTATTTGAAAAAAGAAGTAATATTAGAATACCGAGCTCAAGGATCTTGTTTTAATCCATAAAAATATTTATTTAACTTTCATACATAATGTTATTTATTAAGGTCAATGAAACCTTTAGGTTGAGTCATATAGATTTCTTCTTCTAAATCACTATTTAGAAATACATTCTTGACATCTATTTGGTGGATAACCTAACCATTTTGGGTTGTAAAAGCAATAAGAATTCTAACAGTACTTATTTTTGCTATAGGAGCAAAGGTTTCAACATAATCAATCATGGGTTTTTGAGTAAACCCATGAGTAACTAATCTAGATTTAAACTTGTAATTTTTACCAATTGAATTATATTTGATCTTATAAATCCACCTACAACTGACAATATGCCTTTTAGGTAAATGAGGGACAAGATCCCAAATCTAATTTTTAATTAAGACATTATATTTAGCTTGTATAACACCATTACATCTATCATCTTGCATGGATTCTTCAAAAGATTGAGGTTCACAATCATACATAGTCATTAATGCATGATAACAATGTTGAATTCTAGTCAATTTATTAAGGTTATCAATATTAGAAAATTGGATTAGCGATTATACCCATTTAGGTCTTTTGGATTGAACATAAAACTCAAGGGGTTCTTTAGAATCTAAGTTATCCATAACTAGATAAAATTTCTTAAGGGCATCCATTTCATCACAAGGAGAAACATGAGATTCAAGTTCATCAATAGAATATTGAGGAGGATCCATAGAGGGCTCACAATTTTTTTTTAAGAATAAAAACATTCTTGTTCTCAATAATCTAACATTTAGAGGGATCATACACTCTTAAACCTTTTGTCTTACCTCTATATTCTAAAAAAATGTAAGAATAGGAAGTGGGGTCAAGCTTCTTCCTTTTAACTTTAGGGACAAAGATAGAAGTAGGACTGCCAAAAATCTTAAGATGAGCCACACTAGGTTTCTTCTTAGTCCATATTTATAAAAGGGTAGAAAGATGCAGGGATTTTATAGGGACTCTATTCAGAATATGAATAGCAGTGTTCATGGATTTGACCCATAAGAACTTAGGAACTTTTATAGATTGCAACATAGTCCTAGCCAGTGCTATGATGGTGTGGTTTTTCTTTTTAGTAATACCATTTTGATGAGGGGAATAGGAAGCTGTTAATTACCTTTGAATATCTCAACTAATGTAAAAAAAATCAAACTCTTTACTAACATATTCTTCACCATTATCAGCTCTTAATCTCTTAATAGAAAAATTAGATGTATTTTTAACATAAGCTTTAAATTCTTTAAACTTAGACAAAACATCAATTTTTTTTAATGAAATAAGAACAACTCATTTTAGTATAATCATCAATAAATGTAACAATATATAAATAACCATTAAGAGATACAAGTTCAAGAGGTCCTACAACATCACTATGAATTAAATCTAAAAGATGAGAGGAATTAACATCATGATTCTTATGAAAGGGGTTAGTATGTTATTTACCACATAAATAACCCTCACAAGTTTCATGATAAGAGGGGATAGAAAGAAGTCTAAAAACAAGATTGTTATAGACATATCATGTAAACTTATAAAATTAACATCTCTTAACCTTTCATGTCATAACTAAGATTCATTCTTATTATGCTATGAAAGTTAACTTGCAGAAGGAGAGAAGATAAATAAACCATTCTTTTGAACACCTTTAATAATCAAGGAACTAGATTGATTTCTAATGGACCAACTATATTTAAGAAATGTTATAATGAAATTATCATTAGTAAGTTGAGAACAAGATAACAAATTATTTTTAAGCTTAGGTACATAGAAAACATCATTAATAACAACATTTGAAAATTTTATTTTTCTATGTTTAGTTGCTTCTAAAAATGGATTATCTCATAAGTAAATTATTTTAAAGATATCTCTAGAATCATACAAAATATCATATAAATATGTCATATGGTGCAATGCACTGCTATCTAAAATCCACTCATTTTCATTTGAAGAAAATAAAGCAACATATAAAGCAATAACATTCTAATACTAATTGTTGTTTTGATTCTTCTGCTTGTTTTGATTAGTTTTTTTCCCTCTTTTACTTTTAGAAGATTAATTGTTAATTTTATCCTTGTTTTTATAACAAGTTTCTCTTCTATGACCAAATTTACCACATAAATTATAATTTCTATTGAATTTAGGTTTATGATTCTTATTACAATTTTTTTTGTTCCCATTTTGCCTTTATCATAGTTAGGGTTAGATTTTTAGTTTTTATTTTTATCAAAAACATTATTTAAGGTGAGAAGAGCCTGAGTGGCATTCTTTTTAGAATCAAAATTGGTCATTACTTGCTCTTCTTGAATCAAGAGAGCATATAAAGTGGTAAAATTAGAGATATATTACTCAATTTGATACTTAAAATTTAAAATAAAAATGAAATTTTTAAAATTTTCATGAATATTCAATTGAATGATAAAATAAAACAACTGATCTTGAATCAAATTAAAATTATAACCATCTATATGAGATTTAATGTTCTTAAATTTAGCTAGAAAATTCACAAAATTTTCATCACCTTTCATAGGTGTTGTCAGCAATTCAAGGATTAACTTAATTAATTCTTATAAATAGACTAACAATGAGATGATTGATACTGATGTGACATCCCATTATAGCATTATGATGAGCTTATTAACACTAAACTATTTGACTCCAACTCCATTATGACTATCACATCCCATTGTCCCTTTTGCTTTTACCATCCCAACCTCATTAATTGGGACCATCAATATTCTATTATAACCCTTACTGAGTTTAATAATGAGGAATCTATTGATGAGTACATGGGCCTCAGAGATAGATTGCCAATTGGTGATCATAAATAAGGCTTTGAATTCTCTTTAGACTCTTCTGCCTACTTTGGAGATTAGGAAAACTTTCTTGGTCATGAAAAAGATAAAACATCGAGATATATAGGTGAAAACCTCTTTGAGGTGATCATTGATTGGGGAAATAGTAAATTAAAAGGCCAAAACTTGAGTGAAAATCTATTTCAATCACTCTTGGATGGGGAAGTTTTCTGATCTTTAAAGGATGCATAAGGTCCACCATGTCTTAGCTCTATATCCAGTGTTAATATCACATCAGATCAACATAAATTCTTTGATCATCTTACCCTTGAATTTCCAAAGATATTTTTTAGTTGGACATTACCTAAAATAGTAGATTAAAATTCATCTCATTATCAAAAACTTTGGGAAGAACAACCAGAAGCTAAAGTAGAAGAAGAAGATCAGGATCAGACACTATTCATCTCATTATCCTAAAACTTTGGGAAGAACAACCAGAAGCTAAAGTAGATAGAATTGGTTGTGCATTGAATCATTATCCATCTAAATGCAAGTTGGTCAAACAAAAATTGAGAAAGATGCATCCACACATTGCTCTTTTGGTAAATGTAGAATTAGATAAAATATTAGGAGCTAACTTCATCAGACCATTAGAATATTTTGAATGGATATCAAACATAGTCCCAGTAAATAAAAAGCCATAGGGTATACACATTTATACTAATTTTAGATATATCAATAAGGTGTGTCCCAAAGTTGATTTTCCTCTACCTAATATCATCATTATTTCTAATTTTACTACTAGGTATTTCTAATTATTCTACTACTAGGTATGATTCACAACATTGATGTCATCCATTCAACTCATATAAATGTATGATATTCTCATGATATAATATTTGAGTACTATGTTTATGATCAAGATAGTTCTAGAAGACTTCATGAGCACAAAATCCTAAGAAGTGCATTCACAACATTGTAATTCTAAGGTCAAGGTCATTGTAGAAATGCCTCCACCTTCTAATCTCAAATAGCTCCACAGCCTGCAAGGAAAGATTCAATCTATTCATAATTCATTTCACAACTGGCAAATAAGTGCCACCCATTTACACACATATTGAAGAAATGGGTCACATTTCAATGGGATGATAAATGTCAACTAGAATTTATGAAGCTCATAACATACTTGGCTAACCTACCAATTTTGAGATCACCAACACCTAGGGTACTTTAAATCTCATGTAGTATTTTTGGTTGGCATCTTGTTAATTACATCACAATGGGTTCTAACTCCCAAATCTTTTCATATTAACTTTTATTGTACCAACAATATGGATGAGAATGAATCCGGTTCTAATGAATCCAATTCATCTTTTAGTACAATGGGATATCCAATGGTTAATGGTCTATGGGGATTCTAAATTGATTATTCATCAAACCACATATCAATATCAAACTCGATATGACAATCTTGCAACCTACAATCACATTATGGATAATCTCAAGACTCACTTCAAATACCTACAATTTGAGTAGGTACCATGGGTCAATAATAATCTAACAATGCAATGGCAAAAATTGGATCCATGACATAAATTTCCAATAGTGATAAAGAGTATCAATTTCTCATTGAAAATATTCTACAACCTGCTCATGTATTTATAGATTTAGAGAGGGTATGCATCATTCCTAGTCCCAATCCCCCACCTGAACTACCTTGGTTTTAAGAAATTTATATCTATTTCCATGACCAAGTATTTCTACCCAACCTTTCACATAATTTCTATAGAGTCTTAATTCATCACATATCCCATTATACCCTTCTTGGAACATGCTTTATCATAAAGGCTATGATGGAATGCTTATTCATTATTTATCTTTGGGAGAATCCAAGTTAGCATTAAAGGAGGTTCATGAAAGAATGTGTGGGGCCCAAACTAATAGTGTAGTCTTAGCCAAGAAACTCTATAGAATAGGTTACTATTAGCCCAAGATGGAAATAGATGCTTGAAGTCACATCAAAAAGTGTGTTGCTTGCCAACAACTTGGTAATTTCATACACACACCTTCCTTGCCACTTCAACCAAGCATTACACCATGGTCATTCTCTATATGGGGCCTCAATCTCATTGGGAAAATTTAACCCAGCCTCTTCTAATGGCCATAAATGTATTTTCACTGCTACCAATTATTTTACTAATTGGATTGAGGCCATTCCTCTCACTTATGTCACTAGGAAGCTAATTACCAAATTTATCCATTACCATATCATCTATCGGTATAGTATCCTAGTACATATTATATCTGATAATGATGGATCATTTGTAAACTGAGATGTTAAATCTCTTTGTACCAAGTTCAAAATCAAGCTTAAATATCTACACCATATAACTTGCAAAGCAATGATCAAGCTAAGGCATCTAACAAAACCGTTATTGTAATCCTAAAAAAGATTGTTATTGATGCTAGCCATAATTAGCACTTGTTAAATTTTCCTACCCTTTAGGCCTATTGGCCTATTCATCAATCCCCCTTAGGTGCCACTCCATACTCCCTTGTTTATGGCACTAAGTCTATTATCTCGGTTGAGATCAATCCACTTTCACTATGGGTATTTTTGGAGAACATTGAAGATGACAAGGATTATAGAGTTTTCAGGTTGAAATAGCTTGAGCTCCTTAATGAGAACATTTGGCTGACTTGGATAACTTGAAAGCATATCATAATTAATTGTGTAGAATCTATAACAAGTGTATTCTCCCTTAGGAGTTTGAAATTGGTGACTTGGTCTTAAAGGAAAATTAAAAGAACATGAATATTGAATACAAGAGCAAGGGTAAGTTTCAACCCAATTAGTTGGGCCCATATGTAGTCATAACAAATTATGGATTGGGGGCATATCAATTGGCTACTCCAAATGGTGAAGAGATCCCAGAACCAATGAATATCATAAATTTCAAGTGGTTCTATGCATGATATCTTTTTGAACCATTTTCTATAAGGGTCTTTATTTGGGGGTAACTTGTGTTGAAGTCATTTATTCCATTATTATACTCTGGACCATCTAATTATGGATCATTTTTATTCTAACTCATTTTATCCTAGACCATTCTACCATGCACCAAATTATTTTACTACTCGAGACCATAGTAACTCTAGACCATTTTACCCCTAGACCATTGGCACTTTGGATTGTTTATATTCCACTAGACTCATTTTCATTCCATTCTAAACCATTGTAACCTAGACCATTCTACCTAGAAAAATATTATTTTAAAACCCCTAAACCATTGTAACCTAGATTGTTATATTACATAACCAAATATGATTTTGATTATGATTCATAGGCATTATAGACACACTCAATGCGTGTTCTATAAAGCAGTTCATCTTGAATAGGATTTTGTAGCTTCTTTTTATAGACAAGTGTACGAAGATATGTCATCACATGGTTTTTTCCTGTCAAAAAGTCCTTCAAAATTATTATATAATGTATATTATTATTTTGGTGTTATTTGGTAAGACTTATCACCTTGACAGGATCACATAGGCCATTACAACTAGTTTTAGCTATTATTATAACTCCTATTCTTGGACATGCATCTCCTCAAGTAGTTAGTTACCTATATCATTGTGTATATTCTCGAGTACCCCTACATCCAATTTAGATATTTCACTTACTTGTGGATGTACAACTCCTCAGTTAAGAATTTTTATATAACATTGTTTATATTCATGATCCATATGTAGCCAATTTAGCTATTATTTGAACTCTTACCTATGGAAGTGCATTTCCTCAATTGGGTAGTTCCCTGGGCCTTTTGTTAATATTTCATTTCTGTTGCTTAGACATAAAACACCAAAAAAATTAGAAACTAATAGACAAAATGAATAAAAACATTGCCTTGAACCTTTATTTATTCTTATCTCATGCTCTCACCATTTTATGAGTTAAAATATTTAGTATCTCATAATTCTCAATCAAGTTGATATGCTTAGAAAATTTCAAAAACATTTGCCAAAGATATTATGCTCTTACTATTTTACAAGCAATAATTTATCATGCACTCACCATTTTGTGAGCCCATTTCCTTATTCTTATATAATATCAATCATGTTTTCTTATCATCACTTTTATTCTATTCCATTTCTTGGGAGAACTACATTTAGCTTGAAGTTAATGTTGGATCTCACATCTATTGAACTATGTAACCAACATCCACTTGCCTCATGTAGCTAAAATCAACTCGACCACCCCTTCCTTTTTCTCTATTTTATTCCCATTTTATTTTATGTTGTTTCCCTATCACTTGAGGGTAACTTTGTATCCATTTTTCTTGTCTCATTATACCAATTTTGTTATTTATTAGATTAGGGGTCACCCTATTGCAGAGTGTAATGCCTCTATTACACATTTATGAATAATTTGTTTTTTATTTTAAATAACATTATGATTAACCATTGTTTATATGTGTTTATTTGCTTTTTATTGTTGTTGTTTTATTGTTATTTGTTATCTCTTCATTTATTTTTGTTGGTGTTTTATTATTTGTTCATTTGTATTTATATTATGTTATGTATTTATTGTTGTTTGTTGGTGTTTTATTATGTTTTCATTGTTGTTTTGTTAAGTTTATATTTTTATCTATTATTATTATTTTTTTATTCATTCATTTTTAATTGTGTTTTGTTATTTGTTTCTTGGTGTTTCATTGTGCCTTTCTCTTTGTCTTTTGTTTTGCTATTTTATCTTATTTATTATATTGTTTTCTCTGCTATGTTTAAATACATTTGGTTAACATTTTGAATCTAGCTTTCACCTAAGCTTGATTTGTGACACATTTGTATTTTGATTATTTTATTATTTGTTTGTGTTCCAAATACATATTATTAATACATGTGGATCTTGATTTCTAGTTGTTTAAATAATTTGTTCTTGATTTGCTTTTATATATTCTTGCGCCTACTTAAATCTTGATTGTTTATATCTTGATTTTAAGTTAGGTTACATTTTATTATTATTATTTTTCTCTTTGTTTTTTTATTTAAATGTAAATAGTTGTAACTTTGATTTTGTTAATTTTTATCATTATCCTTAGTTATAAATATTCACATTTAAACCGGTCAAGTGCAAATAGAAATATAATGTTATTATAAGTTACTCATACTTATGATGCATAATTTTAAAATTTATATAGTAAACACCAAGTATAAAAGTCAATGTGGTTTCAAAGATCATTTTTAAATACATGATCTTGAATACCTAACACAAGATCTATCCAAGGCCAAATTTGGAAACAAATAAGACTCTATGAAAGATGTGCATCTCTTGACATACACTGTGAGTCTAAGTGACTACTTCTATGAATATTTTGGGATGTGCATCTCCTAAATTATACTATAGAATCTAGTCATACATGAAGTAGAATAAATACATCAACATCCATATGCTAACTAAGGATGTGCATCTCCTAAAACTAGCATATCTGAACATATCATAACAAAGAGCAATATAAATGAAAACATCTTGTGACAATGAAAGAATATTAACAATCCATGTACAAGTAGTAGTAAGCCAAAAATGAATGTTATATATATATATATATATATATATATATATATATAAATATATATATATATATATATATATATATATATTATCAAAATCATGTTTTATACATCATAAGAGTATCTATACATATTATAAGTACAAAAAGGGAGCTCAAATAATCAACTCTGATCAGGGTCATCCTTGGGAGGACTTTGATGAAAACTCTGACCCATCCTAAATGTTGGTGCTATTGGTGGACATGGTGGTGGATGCCCTATGACTACCCACTATGAAACTAGTTATGTCACTGAATACTTTGAATATATCTTATGTCTAGACCTAGAGGTTTGGATAGTCCACTATGACCTTATATACTCCCTATAGGAAGCCACTCTCCACTCTGCAGGAACTACCATATCGTATGCCTACCTCTAATAGGATATCTCATCTTTGGTGTGTAGTAAATCTTCTTTTACATGGAAGGCATCATCCTTGGCTGCAATCACATCATCCAAAGCTATAAATAATCTTTCTCCTATATCTATCTTAGTTTTATGATCCTCATCCCTCTCTTGCATCTACCACTCCACCTCTACTTGACCAAAATCTTGCTTGCCAACTATTGTCACAAACTCTATGTTTAGTGTGGTTAACTAGGAATAAAACCATGCTAACTATGCCACCTATACTCTGAGACCACTAATATCTATATCCTTGGCTATAATGAGACCTTGCAACCTAGTTGTCTCTCCCTAGGTCATAGATAATAATGCCTATAACCCAGCCACAATTCTTTGTAAACTTGCAATATATGAGAGTGTGCAATAACCTCTCTTTGGAATCTCTTAATCAAAACCTAGTCCTTTATGGACTTCCCTATGCTAGAGGTCCCTGTCCCTCTTGATCTTGATCCTAATTATGTACCTATACCTATATTAGAGGGACCTACCTATCTTAAACCTATCTTGTGGCCTCCATCACCACTTAGAGCATCCTCTATATCCACATCCTAACCATCCAGCTTAGCCATAGCTACATCCTCTATAAGATCATTCTATCCTTAAGCTTATACCACCTTTAAAGGATTAACATATGGAATATCTAGATGCACTGGCACATGAACCTATCACTATGATGGGGCCTATCCCTGATCCCTCCTCATCCACACCCATCTCTATCATAAAACTAGTTACTGGGTCAAAGGCCTAGTAAGTTAGATGGGTTTCTCTCCAATCCACCATATGGAAAATTCATGGATGACCCCTACATCTAACACTCCTCTGACATAGTACAATAGAACATGAATAACCCTATCATAATCTATCATTACCTCTTCTTTAGACACTAGTGCCCCCACTCCCTGATCTCCTTGGTCACATGTGCAAAGTAGTGAGGACCCTATGGGACATCCTACCGCATGTCAAACTATCGATGGACTTGATCTGGTCTATATCTCTTCACCACATAGATGTGGCTACCTATGATGTATCATGGTGTGATTATTTGACTTATCATAAATAAATCCTTTAGACATAGCTACTATGTCCCCAAGTAGGGATGCAAAAATGAAGTCACCATTCTCCATCTCATTGATTGCTCACCGATAATATAAGTCCCCCAAGTATTCCTAAATGCTTGGTCTTGTAGGGCACCATCCCCAAGCCATGGGATCCTCTAGTTCCCTCTAATATCTAGGCCCCACTAGCCATGTAATAGATATGTGCTCCTAGGTCTATACATGTAGTAATGTACCATGGCCTTTGATGTTCCCTCCTTGATATGCACTCATATGAAGGTCCTTCTATAATTGTGCTAGGATTATTGGTACCTAGTTAAACCATGTAAGATGATCAAACATATGCTACACCAAATCGATCAAACCCAAGGGAAAGAACTACCCACTCTTGTTAGGCAATAAAAGGTTTCTGATAAGAGCTAACAAAACCACCACCTCCAAGGAAACCATCCCCTATCCTACTCCACCCTCTAGAGGCCAAGAAAAATCCTCTAAGGCATCCAAATCTATACAATAATAAATAATCTCCTTGTCTACTACCCCTAGTAGGTCATCTAATATGGCCTATCATCCCACCCTATCTAATTAATCTTGGGTCCTCATAGTGGTACTCATAGAATACAATGTACATCCTCTAGTGTCATTATAGCCTCCCTAGTCAATAGATGAAAAGTAAAGGTCTATGAACACCACCTCTCCACTAGTGCTGGTAAGTAAGCTTTATCTAAATGGATCATTGGTAATTAGGCCAAGTGATATAGGTCACCTCTCTAATATGCCCATGAGCTCATCTATCATCATCCCCTATCACTACAGTACTCAGGAGTGTCACTCCCATGAAGTGATGACCATAACTCACTCATGTAAATTAAACATAAGGCATCAAGTCAATTATCTTTCTATCATTCACTAAATTATTCCAATTTTGAGGCCTAGACTAATCCTCTATATGTCTCTATCTCTCTTCTTCTAATTTTAGGCCTAGATTAATCCCCTATGGTAGGGTAATAGCCTACGTGCCATAAATGTAATGATTGCTAAAAGTAAATACAAAAAAAGTACATATTGATGCTCTACTCCTTGATGGTCATTGGTACTCTCTCATGCACTCTCCAAGATGATGGTGGTGCATGATATTGGCCATTATTCTCAGCTCTATCACACAAAAATTTCATAGTTCAAAAATTACTCTAGCTAGGGGTTTAAATGATTTATTTTTAACCCTAGGGGTCAAAATATAGTAATTTTTTCAAAAACTTCACCACCTAGGTCTATAATTGCATCTTTTTATCTCTCTTGGGATACTATTTTGGCCCTGATCATCTATTTTTCCTAGTGCTTTCTTATAATTTCTCCTTTTTAGCCTTTTTTGCTGAAATCAACATGATTATAATTTATTTTGATCAAGCGCCTTGCTATCAAATATTTCCAAAATTTCCATCTTCCCCTTAAGGGGGCATCACGGGCCGCCCAAATGATATTTGGGGAATTTCATAAAACTATTTCTCCATAATTCTTGCTAACTTTAAAAATGAAAAATGGGAACAAAATTTACTTCTAATAATAGTGACCTTTTCATTCTTTAAAAAAACATTACTTTGATTGAATGTCTCAGCACACCTTATAAAATAGGGAGAAAATGTAGACATCCAATTCTTATCACTATTGTGCCATAATTATCAATATAAGGAATATTCTATGATAATGCACAATTTGGGACATAATCACTAAAATGTATTAAATCATTCAAACTTGTCAAGTACAGGTGTTGATTTAGGCTAATGTATCCATGAATGGGGAAATGCATTTTATGTGATTATTATATTTTCTTAAATCACTTCAAGTCAAATTATGACCATATAAAATGACACTCTAGACTACTAACTTATTCTAATTTGGTAGTACACATTACGTGCATGTGTTATTTCACATCCATAATACCCTAATTAGGGTATTATTTCATATGCAACTAACACTTTTTTTTTGATTATGCTCCGATAAAATTATGACTCGTTAAAATAACATTTCTAACTAGGTTGATTGAGTGTGCAACAAATTTTCAAATAATTTATAAATTTAATCAAATCCACTTAAGTAAATTAAACCAAATCAAGAGCTTAAGTGAAATTTCCATGAAAGTTATTGAAAATATATTTATTAGAAATTCATTCTGTAAATCTACATCATCTCATGACATCATCAATGGGGTGGCATTGGTAGGCCATTAATGGAACAAATATCAAGATTAAGATCTTCCATGCCTCATCAATGCCCCATTATCCTAAATATTAATGGGCATATTTATGGCTTGTCCCTCTAAAATTGAATCAGTTCATGGCCACACATCTTGATCTCAAGATAAACAGTCATGGTTGATCCTTAACATTTTTAGAAAGCTATAAATAAGTGAGCCAAGACCACCATTTTAAAGCTTCAATTGTGTAATGTTATTATGTAGAATTATCACCATAAAGATTCACCTATTTACACAAATTGATCAAACTTGTGAGCCTAAGCCATTGGTGTACTAGGAAATGATAGAGGAGCATGTTACTCATAATTGATGAAGACTTGGAGCACCAAATCTAAGAAAAAACATGCTTTATGGATATTCTTGAAAGGAGGGATGTTATTTGGAAGGTTTGAATTGATTGGCAACACCCTATAAGAGAGTAATCTTGATGTTTTATCTCTATATGCTTATTTATATATGTTTTCTTGACTAACACATGGACTAACACATATCATAATCTTACTCTACAGGGCCTATTTAGACATGGCTAATTTGGACCTACCTTGGTTGTACACCATATTATTGTGCCTCTTGATGTCAAACATGTGAAGTAGAAATTATGCAAGATGTATTCTCGTATTATTGTATTATTAAAGAAAGAGTTGGAAAAACTCTTAGAAGTTAGATGCATTTGACCTATTGACTACTTAGAGTGGATCTCAATTATTGTGTTAGTTAGTGAGAATCTAGATGGAATTAAAATATACACTAATTTTACAGATATAAACAAGGCCTACCCCAAGGATAACTTTCCTCTACCAAAAATTGACATGATAGTTGAGTCCACAATAAGGTAAGAAATTCTTTCACTCATGGATGTATTTTTAGGATATAACTAGGTCTGGATTGTGCTAGAAGACCAACATAAAACAATGTTCACCACTCCATAGGAAATTTTCTATTATTAGGTTTTCCATTTGGTCTCAAGAATGTTAGGGCCACATACCAAAGAGTCATGACTATTATATTTCATGATATGATGCATAACATTGTTGAAGACTACAACAATGATATATTAGGTAAATCAAAGACCCATGCAGATCATCCAACTACATTACAAAGAATATTTGAGAGGCTTCATGAATATAAGGTTAGACTCAATCCCAAGAAGTGTTTTTGGAGTTACTTTAGGCAAGTTGTTAGGCTTCACCATCTCTCACAGAGGCATTGAAGTTGATCCTACCAAAATATAAGCCATTATTGAGATGCCACCACCATCTAATATGAAGCAAGCTTTAGAGGTTGCAAGGCAAGATCCAGTCTATTTGATGCTTCATTTCTTAGATGATAAATTCCATCCATTTACATCCTTATGGAAGAAGGGTGTCACATTTTATTGGGATGATGAATGTCAAAAATCTTTCCAGCACCTGAAAGACTATCTTATTGATCCACCTATTTTGTTTCCATCTATGCTAGTAAATCCATTACTACTATATCTATCTACCATGGATAAGGACTTGGGGTCACTTCTAGCTCAACATGATGACAATTGAAAAGAACATGTTGTTTACTATCTAAATTATACATTGGTTACGTATGAACATAACTATACGCTTATTGAAAAATCTTCTTTAGTTATGGTCTTTGTAGCCTAGAAACTATGACATTACATACTAAATAAGAATACCATATTTATTTACAAAGTAGATCCACTCAATTATCTATTATCTAAAATAACTTATAAGGCTACATGGCAAAATGGATCATGCTTCTGATCAAGTTTGAGATCAAATATGTCAACTAAAAAACCATCAAGGGATAAGTTCTTGCAAATCAACTTATTAAACCTCCCCTTGTAGATACCAAATCCCATACTTTTCAATTCCTAGATGAGTCCATCATGACAATCATTGAAATAGATCTTGAGGAGCAACACTAGAAGCTATATTTTGATGGAACATTCACATCACATGGATCAAGTTCAAGCCTATTATTTATTACACCACAAGGGATCTTATTCCTAAATCATTCCATATAATTTTTCCTTATACTAACAACATGGATAAATATGAAGCACTCATTATAGGACTCCACTATATAATATAATGGAATATTCAACATCTCAAGGTTTATGGTGATTCTCAATTAATCATCAATTAGGTTAAAAACCACTTTTAGACCAAAGATGACAAGTTGGTGGCATACAAGGCCATGATTGACATTCTCAAATAAATAGATTATTGATATATAGTTTGAAAACATACCCAAGGCCAAGAACATAACAATGGATGCCATGACCACCATTGGCTCTTTGATCTACCACATAGATAAGTCAAAAAATATCCATTCCTTGTTGAAAATCTTCTAGCACCAATTCATGAACCTTCAACCATTGTAATGATATGTGATATTGTTGGTCCCATCTCTATATGGTATTCATACCTCTTTACCTATATTTATGACTATATTATACAACCTGACCTATCATGTAAACAAATAAAGGCCTTTACCCATCATGCATTATGATATACCTTACTTGGACTAAAACTTTACTACCACAACTTTGATGGAACTCTATTTTTTGTTTAAATTTGATAGAATAAACATTAACATTACATGAAGTTCATGAAGGAGTATATGGAGCCCACACTATCAAGGTCATCCTAGCTAAAAATCATACCAGATATTATTGGCCAATTATGGATGCAATTATAATTGTGTATGTTAAAAGGTGTGACAAATGTCAAAGGCATGCCAATTTGATTCATGCCCTGGCCAAAACACTAAAATTAATACTTGCTCCATGGCCATTTAAAACTTGGGGACTCAATCTCATTGAGAAGATTAACCCAACCTCATTTGATGGCCATAAACACATCCTTATTGCTATTGAATATTTCACTAAGTGGGTCGAAGTTATACCCATCACATGACTGGAAAACAAATTTCTAAGCTCATCTTTAACCTATATACACATAATATTTTCAAAATTTATCAATTATTGATGCTTTTTATCTTAAAGAAACCCATCGAGTCTCAATCTCTCTAAGTGCATGCTCTAAGGGGTTCATTGGGAAAGGGGTGGTTAAACCATTAGTGTTTCACAAGATTGTTGTCTCTTTTTTCCACATACTATCTACACACCTATCTCCTAAAAACCATTCCCCTAAGCTTTGACTCCTATTTTGCACATTTTTCTAGTCATTTAAAACCTTCATTAACCCTATCCTAACTTAAAACCCCTTTTTGATAATTTAAATTACATATTCAGCCACATCGACCTTGTATTCTTATTGAAAAAAAATCATTTAGGGTCGAGGTCAGCCCCAAGCCAACCTAGTCTATGACCTAGTTTGTTTTTGTGAATTACGATACTAAGTAAATCAGGTTGACCTTGTTGGCCTAAAATTTTGAAAGGGTTTAGGTTTATATATGCCTATATAAACACATTCATTCCACCATTTCTAAGATAAGAGAAGAATAAGTAAGATATATTGTGCATCTGCTTATCCACCATTCTACTTGAAGAACAATCTTAAGGTTTCATACTTTATTTAGAGATACAGATCTTGTCTTATGGATTTTTTTTAGATGCATTGATATGTTATGTAACCTAGATCTTATTTATCCTTATCATCTTTACATACCACACTAACCTCTTATGAATCACCTTGGCCAAGGGAGAGATTGAGGCTCAATGGGTTCATCTTCAAAGGTAAGTATTCATAACTTTTTTCTTCCTTTGTAAGAGTAGATAAATATGTATTTGTAATTATATTCAATTCATTATGATTATGTATATATTGATGTGAGTATATGTATTTTATACATGTTTAATTTTATTATTTATTACCCCCATTTTATGCCAAAAACTTTGGTGAGCACTAGATTAGACTTTTACTTTACTTATTATTAGTTTAGTGAATATGAAAACATAAGACCTAGCTAGGGTTGCTACATAGTTTTACTTGATTGGAGGCTTTGGAACCCTCCCTAGTGACATTTTTTTTGGTAAGAGATCCCTTGGCTAGTTTTAGTGGATACATCTTTGTCATGACCCTGATTATCTAATGTATTACCAATCGGAAGTGTAAGTAGGATTTATCTTCTTTGATCTAGGACTATTTATAGATCTACTAAATTTCTCATTGCATACATTCTATTGAACCCAACATGAATCTAACCCTTGTAGGTTTTATTTCATTCTTTCATTTCTATCATATTATTTTTCAATATTTGTGATACTATATCAAACCAATCGATATAGTTCTAACCTTTTATGCACATGTTTAACACATAGTCACATCAAAATATCTTTATTTTATTTATGTATATCTTCATCAAATATAGGTTACAAGATAGAATAGGTTTACCTATTAATATTATTCAATTATAGATAAGAATATAATATTGAACAGGTTGACTCTATCACCTTATTCTATATACTAGTATTTAGATCAATAAATTAGGTTGAACAGGTTGACTTAGTCTCTCTGCCAGTATCCAGATCAAAAAACTAGATCAAATAGGTTGACTTAGTCTCTCTTATAACATAAAAATAAATAAACTAGGTTGAATAGGTTAACTTATTCATCTTATCCTTCTTCAACACATAGGATTTTGTAAAACTAGGTCAAACTAGTCGACTTAGTTTGCATAATTTGAAAGTAGCATTCAAAGAACTTTAGCATAAAATTTTCAATCCTAATCATCCTCCAAATCTGTCTCTTTTTTTCACTTTAGTACTTCATTCTAGTTTTTTTATGTAAGTTAATAGTCTTTAAAATTACAACCTTATAACAAACTAAGTCGACCTGGTCGACTTAGTTATGTAACCTATCTTCTATGTAAAAAGATTGAGTTGACCTAATCGTCTATGTTCTTAAATATTTTTTGCTTCCACATAATAGTAGTGACCCAATTGACTCTATTCTATATTATTTGCATACAATGTTTTCTAAATTGACTCTGTACTATTCTAAATTTGAAAATCAATAACTATTTGCTAGTAATTAATTCACACTTTCATTTTTAGTTGTTTGCATGGTTAGAGTAACTCACATAGTCTAGATAGGTGGTTTTTCAAATTAACATTTAGTTACACTATTTTTCTCTTTTACATACACTACCAAATCACATAATATTCAAAACACATTTAACACTTGTCTTCCCAAGGCCTACTTATTTGGATTTCATTACCAAGGGGGAAGCTGACTTGGTTTTTTGGCCAAGTATAAGAACATGGTTCATGGTATATATTGGAAAATCACCTAAAACCCTTATCACTATAAGATTTTTAAGTGAGGGGGTAGTTCCCAATACCAATCCAATACCATTACCAACATAGATCCCTTTCAACCTAAACATCCTAAAACCATCCATAGATTACTTTCTAATTCCCTATTTTAAGCAAAATTTACTTTCAAACTTAAAACAATGCTTTATAATAATTTAATAGCACTCAATATGAGCACTTAGTTAGCATTTAATTTTTAATTGATTACTTGATCTCTGATCATTGTGTGTTGTATTGCAAAAACTTGCATTAACCAACATTAATGTAAGGTTTTGTGCTGTGTGCCCTAATTGGATCACTCACATTGATCCAATTGTTTGTGTGTTTGATTTAATTTATTGATTCAATTATATCATAAACATTTTCCCTATTTCATTACCTATCATTATATTTAGTGTAGCCTCTTATAGACTATATTTTCCCTTGTCAATAGTACATAATCAACTTACATGACTATGTATACCCTTCTGCCTACTTTATTTCCCTATCTATTGTATAAAGTCAACTTGTACAACTCTATACTCTTATTTGCCTCTTGTATTATAGTACTAATTCAACAAGTTAAACCATGTATCCTTATTAGCTTATTTTCATATTGTATCTATAGTATATAATCAACCTGTATGACTCTATACCCTTATCTAACCCTTAGATTATAGAACACAGTTGACTTGGTTGACTCTATATCCTTTCAACCTCTTTGCCTTTGTATCATATTAGTCTTCCTTAACCTTTATCCCTCATCATTAAATTCTTATTTGAAGACAACACTAATTTGAAATTAATAGATATGATGAGATTTACTAACCCAATAGGTTCTCCCATAAGCATCTTGTGTCTCCTTCCCTAGATGAAAGTAATGTGCATGTATCCATTCATAATAAAAATTATAAGACCCCTCATTCTTATTAAATTCTTAACCCTCTCTTCTCCTTAGAGGATCAACCTAAATTAGAGTATACTCTAGAAATTCTCTTTTTCATCAATGAGTTTCCTCAGCATCGAGGAAAATATCCTTTTACTATTTACCATCTCATGATAAGTGGTCAAGCCAAGGATCCCCATTCACCTTCTCCCACATTCTCACATGGATTTGGGGACATTAGCATTTTTTATTATTAACCTCTTTCTTATATTTTGACCCCTTATCATACTATGAGATCTTCCTCTTTGATTTCCTCTACCTCCATGCCTAGTATCTCTACTAACATGGCAGGGTCTACATCTACTGGGCCTATTCTAAGACCCGCTTTTCTCAATTCTTCCACTAGTGCATTGTTTGCTACCCATGGTATTCATTCATCTAGTGATGCCTCTTTTCATCCCTTTATTATTACATATTTTTCCACATAAGTAAATAATGCTACTAGTGCCTCACTAAAAATTCCTCTCAAACAACTTATAACACCCACATTGCTACCCAAGCCACTAATACCAATGCCAATGTTTCACATAATACAAATAACACCACTCAAACCCATCAAATTATATTAAAAATTATTAATCAAATGAATGATTTCTAATCAAACAATGCCAACCAAATGATGTAAATGCAAAATCATCTTATCTGTCTTCAAAATCACACTCAATAGGTTCTATGGGGAATGTATAACCAAAATTCTCCCCCACCTCCTCTTTGGGATTTCCATGGTAATCTTATGCCTCAACCTCCTCTTGTTAAAAAAGATCAATCACCTTTAAAATGAGCTTCTTACACCTCAAATTGCTAATATCGATATAGGAGGTATCGCCCCTACCATTAGTTACAATGGGTCAACCGATCCTACTCTCCACTTAAAAACATTTAGAAATCTATACAAAGATTGGGTCAAGTTAAATATTTTTTCTGATACCTACCTATTAACAAAAACTCTCTTTGGAGATGCTTTGGAATGGTATAACCAACTCAAATCTCATTCCATCACTAGTTTGGAAGATTTAATCAATGTTCTTGTCTAAGAGTTTCAAACTAGTGATGTCCCTAAAAATACCTTGGACCATTTTATTAATTATATGCAACTTAAGATAAAGACCACACAATATTTCATCAAATGGTGGAAGACCTTGTATAAAAAGTGTGAACATAATATGGTAGATGATAACCTCTTTCATCTATTTACCAACGTTCTTTATCCCAAGTTATAATATCGGGTGTAGACTCTCTCTCCATGCACTTTGGAAGAGGCCATTGATGAAGCCAAGTGCCAGGATTTCCTCATACATCAATTCAAGCCATCCTAACCTTCTATGGGTAATTTCATGTAAAATAAAAATAAAAATTATCATTCTACTAATGATGGCATCACTAATTTTTATGAAACCATTCATACTATTCAAGCTATTGTTCCCAACTAGGTTCCAGAACAAGCTTCCCCTTCCAACCATATCACTAATCCTAAATTATCTTCAAAAAATAACATCAATGTTCATAAAACTCTATCCATAAAAAAGTTACAAAAGTGTCTATCAAGGCCTCTTCCATGAGAACTTGATCCCACTCATCCCATGAAATCCTAGTACAATCCCAATAAATTTTGTTGGTTTCATGCTAGTTGGAGTCATCCTTACCATTTTTATTAAATTTTTCATACTTCCCAACTTGAATTAGTGCGATTAATTTAGATATATTTTGCTAATTTTATTTCTCTTTAATACTTTCCAACATGATTTAGTATGATTTATTGAATTAATTGATTTGTTTTTCTACCATTTGTCTTTCACTTTCTTTTCATTTTATTACATTATTTTCATACTTCCCAATGTGATATAGAGTGATTTTACTTATTTTAATTTGGTGCCAATATTTTTCATGGTTCAAAAACATTTGTTGTCCTCTTTTTTACCCCTTTTTAGTTTATTATACTTAGTAATATTTTGTTATAACACATTTCACATTATGAAATAATGTGTAGTGCATTTTTTTATGATTACTTATACTTTTCCAGAGTCCTTTTCACCTATTTATTTTTAACCATGCATGTGTAATACATAATGGTAGAAAAGAAAACACTCCACATATTTCCTATAACATATATAATAAAAGAAAAGTACATGTGCTAGAATGAAATATATCCATGAATCAACAACCACAACCAAAATATAACTCATGAGACCAAAATATAATAGTCAAAACAATATATCTCTATATTTCATGTGTTTTATACAAAATTAAAAACATCACTCTAGCTCTATGGATAGGCTCCATAATGCGTATATCATGGCCTAGACAATCTACCCATAGATGCCTCAGATCATGCCCTCTATATAGAACACTGTAATGAGGACATATAATATATCAACCATGCTACCTATCCTTATAGGTTGGTCACCTGGGCTTATACCTATCCTAGCTAGATTGTGGTAGCCATGTGTACAACTCTCTCCTAAGCTAGGACTTGCCATACATGTGCCTCTCTTACTCCCACCCCTATTAGTGCTTGTAATCCATCCCCATGTATTTGTATCTACATCATAGCCTCCCTTACTAGTCTAAATTAGCCTACCTGGGCTAGGGTAGATGGTACCATAAGATCATCTAGCATGGTGGGGTCATATGGTGCAAGCACCCCATCCAAAATATTATGGTACATTGCCATGACAAAGAATACCCACCTGATCTCCTCTGTCAAAGGGTCTACAAAAAAAACTAGATAGATATCAAATCACATATACAAATCCAAATTTATCTATCTATCTACATAAAATCATATATAATTAGTATTCTATCTCAAAGACTAACATAAATATATAATTTTTCTTACCTATCTTAGTGTCACCAATCATCGTCTCCCCATATGCTCATCTATGGAACATGATCTCTCCATTGACCTATACATACAACACTTAATTCATGGGATGTATCCATATCAAATAAAGGCCTAGAGTCACCACCCATTCATACCATGGGCCTCTCCTCAGTGGTGCCTCTATCGATAAGCTCTAGCCTAGAATGATTGTCAGATCATCTTACATGACCACCCTCATTTGTATTTGATCTTATCAAGGGAATATCCATTAGTGGTGTGCTTGATGTGGTCTTAGATCCTCATAATATGGTACTTACTACACCCCTACATCCACATACATGCCCTCCCCTCCTTTGACTATCAGCTGTCATGCTTGACTAGTCCACAGTTTCATATAATGCAACCTGATATCTAATCTCTCAACTGGCACTCTTCCTCCTCATCTCCCCCTTGGATAATTAGTATGCTATGCTTAAAAAATAGGCATTAATATTGGAGCTTATAGATGTAGGAGTCCAAACTATCTTGGTAAGTATGCCACTAGCTATGGCTCTACCCACTAGGTATAGTGGCATGTGATCCACACTCAAGCCAGCCCTGGTACCATGATCTTTCAAATCAACCAAATAGTAGTAATATGTGTGTAGGGATACCACATGATCTCTCCTCATGTGACTATTTATAGTTATAACATGTGGGGCATGACCCACACTACCTAGTCTTATCTCTATCTAACAACCTGAGGTAAACTATCATTAACCACATGGGGTATCCCAATTGGTTGATACATCGAGAACCTATTGTATATTCATGCACTCAATAAAACCATTAGTCCCATGGTATTATACCCTTTGGAAAACATACCATACATATCATGCATGATATGGACCTATATGATAGACCTAAAATCATAGAACACCCCCTGATCTAAAATGGACTAGCACAAGGCTATCACATACAATGGTATCTTGCCATCTGACTTATGACACAACAATCATGCTGTCACAAGTATAATCATAGCCTTTTGGATATATGGAATATATATAATATATATGTTGAATAATCTCACCTTAAAACTTAGATAGATCTTATTTGAGCATGTCTCCCACCTGCCTAGTGCTCATCTCTCTTTCAGATCATCTAGTGTCCTTGTGATCACTAGTGTCCCTCATATAGGTAGTCTAAGCAATGCATGTATGTCCTATAGTATGGTACCTAACTCTATGGTATCCCCATCCACCACCCATCAAAACATGTTTCTCAATCATTCCGATGCTCTAATTAACATGACAATGATAAAACTTAGTGGGATACATCTCATCTCCATGATACTTCCCAGGCCCAATGTAACCAATCTCACTCTATCTACATCTGTTAAACACTCTAATAAATTTGGTAACCATGAGGCATTGATCAATTTACAAAATATCTGTCACCTTTACAACATATTAAACAATAAAGGATGTATTAGATCTCCATAAATAAAATGCATCCTTACAAATTTCAAAAAAATAAACTAGTTTGATTTAGTTATTTATTTTCTACTGGATTTACCTATTACAAAATAAATTGGTCCTATCATTTATTAGGGATACTAGATAAACCCTATCATAATTTCAACAAAATCAACCCTTTTATTACTAAGTTAGCCACTTTAATCCTCTGCAGTACTAAGTTAGCCAGTTGAGAACAAACTAAGTCAGCCCACTAGTACTAAGTCATCCCTTTTACTTTACCAACTAAGTCGGCCACCTACTACTGAGTCAACCTACTGATTTTTCTTATCTTCTACAAACTAAGTCAACTTGGTCAATTTTTTTCATCCACTATGATGACTTTTTGACTAATTACCATAAATGCATTGGGCATTTATTGGTCTAATCCCTTCCTACCCAATACCCCATTTGACCCATAATATCCCTAATTTTTTTTTAAAGATTAATTTCAATGTCTCAATTTTTACTAATAGTTAAATATCTATAAATTACTCAATTATAAATAAAAATACTAAAAAAATTGACATTTTTTAGTTGCTTATCTATGTTATACTTGATATGGATGTTATGCATCCTCCATATCTCAACTTTCTATCAGGATCGTAACAAGAACAATTGATTACTCTTGTAAGCAACTAAACACATAATTAAACCAAAATTATAAGTAACTAGAAATCAGAATCAGCAAAGAACATGAGATACAAGAAACAACAAAAACTTTTATTAAACTCTTCCAAAAGGAAATATAATTGAAGAAATATCTCTTTCTTCCACACCTCTCAGATGTCTGAGAATCCACTGAACTACTTTCCAGTGTTCCTTCCCTGGATTGGCCATAAACCTACTAACAACTCCCACTACTTGGGCAATATTAGGTCTAGTACATACTATTGCATACATTAAGCTCCCAACTGTGGAAGCATATGGAACTATACTCATGTACTCTACCTCATCATGTGAATTAGGACACTATTTTTTGGTCAACTTGAAGTGTCCAGCCATAGGTGTACTCACCGGTTTTGCATCCTGCATATTGAACCTCTCCAACACCTTGTTCACATAATCCTCTTGAGACAAAATCAACCTGTGATTTTTCCTATCTCTCTTAATACTCATGCCAAGGATTTTCTTTGCTACTCCCAAATCCTTCATGGCAAATGTGTGAGCTAATTTTACCTTAAGCTCAGAAATATCCTGCATGTGTGAACCTGCAACCAACATATCATCTACATACAAAAATAGGATAATATATCTATCATTATCCAATCTCTTAAAATAAACACAATGGTTAGATTGACATCTACTGAAGCCATGCTCAGTCATAAACCTGTCAAACCTCAAATACCATTATCTAGGAGCTTGCTTAAGACCATATAAGCTTTTCTTCAACCTGCACACAAGCTTCTCCTTACCTTTGACCTCAAAACCTTTTGGCTGATCCATATATATTTCTTCATCCAAATCTCCATGAAGAAACATTGTCTTAACATCAAGCTCCTCAAGATGCAAATCCTCAATAACAACTAAAGACAATATAGTCTGAATAGAAGTCATCTTAACTACAGGAGAAAAAATTTCACCAAAATCAATACCTAGTTTCTGTACAAATCCCTTTACTACCAACCTAGCCTTATGTCTCATTTGTCCATTCTCACCTTCCTTTAACCTGTAAACCCATTTGTTCTTTAGTGTTCTCTTACCAGCTGGAAACTCAACCAAATCCCACATTTGGTTCTCTTTCAAGGAATCATTTTCCCCATTCATGCTAAGCTCCCACTATTTTTGGGTTTCTACCTGCATTGCTTCATCAAAAATCTCTGGTTCTCCACTATCAGTGAGCAATAAGTAGAATAATGAAGGGGAATATCAAATTAGAGGTTTACCTACCCTTTCTGACCTCCTCCTGGGAATTTGAGACTCATTCACTGCTTGCTATCCACCCAAATTCTTTGTCAGTGACTGATCTCAGTCATCTCCAAGTCTATACCTAACTGACATCAGTTCCACCTAACCGATGTCAGTTCTTGTCTGACCGATGTCGATTATTGTCTGACTAACGTTAGTTCTTGTATGACTTATGTCGGTTCCTGCCTGACTGATGTCAGTGTCTGTGTTTTCTTGTCTATGATTATTCTTTCCTATGAGCTCATTTTGGATCATCACCTCGTCCAAATCAACATTACTCTACTCAGTATTATTCAGCTTCTTGAGCTGATCACTGTACATCACCTTCTCATTGAAAACAACATCATAGCTTCTAGTTATTTTGTTAGTTCCTAGATTCCATAACCAGAATCTGAAATCTCTAGAGCAATAACCAATAAAAGTGCACCTCATAGATTTAACATCCAACTTCTTTCTATTTTACTTTATCAACATGCACAAAATCTTCAGAACCAAAAAATTTGAGAAATGAAAGATCTACCTTTTTACCTATCCAAGCCTCTTCTGGAATTCCACCATCCAAAGTAGTAGAGGATCCTCTATTAATCAGGTAAACCATAGTGTCTATAGCTTCTACCCAAAACTATAAGGGCAAACCAGCATGCAACCTCATACTCTGTGCACGCTCCAATATTGTTCTATTCATCCTTTCAGCAACTTCATTTTGCTGAGGTGTCCTTGGAACCATCCTTTCCCTGTGTATTCCATTCATATAATAGTACCTATTGAACTTATAGCTATAGTAATCACCACCATTGTCAGATTTAAGACACTTCAATCTCAAACCTGTTTCATTCTCAACCAAAGCTTTCTATTTCATAAATGTGTCAAAAATATCAAATTTCTTCCTTATGCAATAAACCCATACCTTTCTTGTAGCATCATCAATGAAAGAAACATAATACTGTGATCCTCTAATAGAAGCTACCTGAGCTGGTCCCCACACGTTTGTGTGAACAAGCTCTAACTTGTGCTTCTTCTTTGTTGACCCAGTCTTGAGAAATCTCACTCTCTTCTATTTCCCAAAAATACAATGCTCACAGAAATCTAGATCTATGTTTTTCAAATCTGAAAGCTTACCTTTTGACTTAAGAACTTTCATTCCCTTCTCACTCATGTGGCCAAGCCTATAGTGCCACAACTTTGCATCCACATCTGAAGTAGATAATATAGAAGGAGAATAATCGGTAATACAATTACATAAATAGAGATTACCTACTCTCTTACCTCTGGCTAATACAAGTGCACCCTTGGTAACCTTCCAAGATTTAGTTGTGAGAGTTATTGTGCAACCCTCATCCCCCAACTTTCCTACATAAATCAGATTCCTCTTCAGGTTGGGTACATGCATGACATCCTTAAACACCCATGTGTTTCCATTCTACAATTTCAGCTGCACTTTTCCTTTGTCAACAATTTTACAAGGCTCATCATCCCCTAAATAAACTATTCCAAAATCTCCCTGGACATAATCATTGAAATATTCTCTATTTGGGGTAGTATGGAAAGAGGCACCAGAATCTAAAACCCAAGATTCTATTTTATTATCCAAAGAAAATACAAGAGCATCTTATGCAACAATACCTGTAACTTTTGCTTCTTCTTTACCTTCATGCTGATTTTCTTATTTAACCGGCAACCAACAATCTTTCTTTGCATGCCCTATCTTTCTTCCATTTTTGGATTTAGATCTACCTCTCATCTTTGACTTAGACCTTGATCTCCCTTGCTTGTGCTTCTCTTTTTGCCTTCCCTTGCTTTCAATACTTAAAGCATTACCTGATGTTTCCCCTATGCTTTTCCTATGAGTTTTCTCATTCAAGATTACACTAACAACATCATCTACTTTCAAGATATTTGTAGCAGATGTAGTATTACTAACTGCCATTACCAAGCTATGCCAACTTTCAGGTAAAGAGCATAAATTTAAGAGAGCCTTAATTTCATCATCAAAAACTATTTTGACTGAATTTAACTGATTTACTATTGCATGGAAAGCATTTAGATGACTAGATACAGATCCAACTTCCTACATTTGCAAATTAAATAATTGCTTCATAAGATATACCTTATTTGAAGCTGAGGGCTTTTCATATAAATTTTCCAAAGTATCCATTAACTCTACTATTGTCTTTGCCTGTGACAAGTTGGAAATCACAGAAGATGCCAGGCTCAACCTTATGGATCCCAGAGCCTTTCTATCAAGAACATTCCATTCTTCATCTTGCATATCTGTGGGCTTGCTTGAAACCCCACCCAATGGTAAGTACAAATCTTTTTGATACAGATAATCTTCTATCTGCATCCTCCATAATTGATAATTCTTGCCATTAAACTTCTCCATTTTTAGTTTACTTTCTTCTGCCATTACTATACTCCCACTCATATAGAAACCCCTGTGAGTGAGCTATAATCAATACAAACTAAACAGATCTGAAACCACCTATTAGTGAACCTGAGCTCTGATACCACTTGTCAGGATCTTAACAAAAAACAATTGATTACTTTTGTGTAAGCAACTAAACACAGAATTAAACTAGAATAATAAGCAACTAGAAATTAGAATCAACAAAGAACATGAGATACAAGAAAAAATGAAAACTTGTATTAAACTCTTCTCAGAAGGAAATACAATTGAATAAATCTCTCTTTCTTCCACACCTCTCAGATGTATAGACCTCTTTCCCTCAAGAGTTTTTTCTATCAATTACAAACACAATTCAATCCTTGAATTATCTATCTTACATGTCTGTTACACACACAAGATATGAAGATCTATCCCTATTATATAGAATTAGGGATCATGAGCTATGCATTCTCCACCGTCAGATAAACCTCCAAATCAAAGGTTCAAAATAGTCCTACCAAAAATAGAAACATGGACTCTATACTAACAGTTAATCTAATCATGCAAACAATCTGTTCATCCCACAAAAATGGACTTCCAGAATGCACAGGTGACCGACATCGGTCTCTATCTGCCTGCATATGACCGATGTCAGCTGATCCATAACCAATGTTGATAGCCTCCAGTCGATCCTTGACCGATGTTGGCGACTGTGTAAATACAACAACCTTGCATTTGCTCATTGGTGAAGCTTTTAGCTCCACACCTCAACACTTTCATCTCCTCACCATTTTGGCTCTCTAGGTTCTCATTAGGTCTATTAGGCTCTATTTTTATCAGAATAGTAAATAATATCAAATTAATTATTTTTCACCCTATTTATATTTACTATTCCAAAAATATTTACCCTTAAAATATTTACTATCAGATTTCTTATTTGACTCATATATTTGTCTCTACTAACTCTTTTTCCAAACCATAAAGTGTTTTGGAATCCTGACATCATAGATAAAATTTTCAACTATTATATATGCATGTTACAAAAATTTCATTTTTTCACTCTTTTTGCTAATCTTTATAGGTTTGTTGAATGTTTCCTACATTGGACACCTTCACATTTCTTGCATCTCCTTCTTTATCTACAATACTAAGGTAAATAAAGGTATGTATTTTTTAATTCCACCCATTCATTTATCTTATTTGATCTTTATTGTACTTTATTCAGCTTCAACATTATGTGTCACTATGTTCTTCTCCTAAATCACCATCCCATGTTACACCTATGTGAAACATGATGAGCTTTGAGTGGGGCATATGTATACATAATATTTTCAAATTTTATCAATTATTGATGATTTATATCTTGTAAGAACCCATCAAGTCTCAATCTCTATGAGTGCACTCCCTAAAGTGTGCACCAAGAAAGGGGTGGGTAGACCATTAGTGCTTCATAGGATTATTATCCATTTTTGTCACATACTATCTATACACCTGTCTCCTAAAAACCATTCTGATAAGATTTACCTCCTATTTTCACCCTCCTCTAGTCATTTACCACCTTCATTAGCCCTACCCTAGCCTAAAACCCCTTTTTGGTAGTTTAAATTACACATCTAGCCACATAGACCTTGTATTATTATTTACAAAACTCATTTAGGGTCTAGGTCGGCCCTTGGCTGACCTAGTCCATGACCTAGTTTATTTTTGTCAATTACAATACTAGGTCGACTGGGTCAACCTTGTCAGCCTAAAATTTCACAAGGGTTTAGGATTAGATCCACCTATATAAACACATTCATTTTTACATTTCTAGGAGAAGAGAAGAGTAAGTAAGATATATTTTGCATCTACTTATCCACCATTCTACTTGAGGAACAAGCTTAGGGTTTCATACTTTCTTTGGAGATATGGATCTTATCTTGTGGAGAATATTTTTGGATGCATTGATAGGTTATGTATCCTAGAGATAATTTATCCTTGTCATCCTTACATATCACAACAAACTCTTATGAATCACCTTGGCCAAAGGAGAGATTGAGGCTCGACGGGTTCATCTTCAAAGGTAAATATTCCTAACTTTGTTCCTCCTTTGTAAGAGTACATAGATATGCATTTATACTTCTCTTCCATGCATTAATATTATATATAAATTAATATGAGTATATGTCTTCTATTCATGTTTAATTTTATTGTTTATTACCCTTATTTTGTGCCAAAAACTTTGGTGAACACTAGATTAGACTTTTACTTTACTTGATATTAGTTTAGTGAATATAAAAACATATGACCTAGCTAGGGTTACTTCATAGTTTTTCTTGACTATAGGCTTTAGAACCCTTCATAGTGATATTATTTGTGGTAATACATCCTTTGGATAGGTCTAATAGATCCATCTTGGTCATAAACCCAATTATCTAATGTATCCCTAATTGGAAGTGTAAGTAGGATTTATCTTCTCCAAGCTAGGATTGATTTATAAATCTATTGAATTTCCCATTGTATACACAACCATCTCATTTGCCATTATCGTATCCCATTTGACATTATATCTGATAATGATAGATTGTTTAAGAACAAAGATGTCAAAATGCTTTATTCCAAGTACAACATTACTCAACATTTTTATACGACATATTATCTATAAGGTAATGGCCAAGCATAAGCAACCAATAAAACCATTGTCAACATCCTTAAAAATATTATCAATGATGCTAGCCATGATTGGCACCTCCAAATATTTTGTAACCTTTGGGTATACCACACTAATTACCATACCCCAATAGGACCCACTCCATATTCCTTAGATTATGGCACTGAGGCCATTCTTTCCATTAAAGTTGAGTTACCTTCTCTATGTATCTTAATAAAACATGTCCTGGATGATGAAGATTACCAAGTACATCACCTACAAGAGCTAGAGTTACTTGATGAAAAATGCATGACCACTGTCAACAACCTTCAAGGATACTAAAACAAACTCTGTGGCCACTATAATTAGTGGGTCAAACACAGATAATTTAAACTTGGTGATCTTGTTCTTAAAGAAAACCAAAAGAATACCATGACTAAGAAGAGAAGAAAGGCAATTTCAAACCCAATTGGATAGGCCCCTATATCATTGTTACAGACTATGGCTTCTGAAAATACATGCTCACTAGAATCAAAAGAGGTGAAATTGATGAGCTAATGAACATCATACACTTCAAGCATTAATTTACTTGAGAGACCTAAATTATTGTCTATGAGGCACATTTCTATTGTACCATAATAATGACATCTTTCTTTGTACCATACCCTATACCATTCTACCATACCTTCTTGATTGACCAAAATTATTTTTACCCTCCCTAACCAACCCTTTGAACTTAGTTCCATTCCATTGGTTCTTTGACCACCTTCAGTGAGGGGATTTAGATGAAGTTTTAGTAGTTGATTTAGTGTTCTAGATATAGATAGTAATTTGGATCAGTTTGATAGTGGTTTGATAGTTGCATCCTTCATTTTTTATTTTGTTCCATTGTGAGTGGTACTAACTATAAACATCTTTAGGCAAATAAATATCCCATTCTATGTTACTAATTATAACCATCTTTGGAAAAATTAGTATCATTGACCTATGCTATTGTTTCCTAATTATAAACACCTATGGGTAAATTAGAAACATCCTTATCATGCCTTAAAGTCCCACCTTGCCATTCTTATTGCCATACTATGTTATTTTCCTAATTTTAGAGCTTATTGATACTTAATTGGATTCATTAATTTTAAGGTAGAACTACAGTGACTTGAGTTCCTATCTTGAGACTATGTACACTGTGATTGATTCTCGTTGAACTCAACTCAGTCAATTTTTTGCCACACTCTAACCATTTTGGAATAATTTTAAGTTTGAATGCTCTCACCATTTTATGATTTTGATCATTTCATGTCTTTTAATTCTTATTTGAGTTAAGATGCTTATAAAATTACAAAACCATTTGAAAACAATTTCCAAGAATCCTAAAAATCACCAAATCAACCTTTCTTTGCCTTAAGGATTCTGGGACCCCTAACTAGTTCACAAGAAACTACTTGTCCTTTAGTTTCCCCATCATTATCGAACCCTCAGTCTTATGCTCTTGTTGTTTTATGAGTTTGATATTATGTGCATTATATATATGACTTTGATACATTAATGACTATTAGGATATATTTCTTATGCTCTCACCATTTTTTGAGACCATTCCCATATTCCTTTACAACATAATCACATTTTCTTATCATTATTTTCTTCTATCCCATATCCTAGAAGAACTACATTGGCCTAAAGTTGATGCTGGACCTTGCATCCATGAAACTATGTAGGTAGTATCCACTTTCATAGTGCATCTAGAGTCAACTTGACTACCCCTTCCTTTTCTTCTATTCCCCTATTTTATTTATGTTATTATCTCTTATAGCCTAGGGTAAATGTCTGTTTAGTTGTTTGTGTCATTGTGTCATTTGCACTAACATTGTGATTAACCATTGTTTGTGTTTATTTAATGTTGTTTTATTTGTTATCTTTATTCTTCATTTCTTGGTGTTTTATTTCCTTATTTGTCTGTTTGTTTGCTTTAATTATTGTTCCTTGATTTAATCTATATGCATTCATTGAGTTATTCCTTATGCATTATTATTGAGTCTATCCATATTCATATGTCAACATTGTCATCATAATTTATATCATTAGTGTATTAATTTTAAATGTTTATTGGATTGGATGTCAATCCTTATTCATATTTCAAATAAGTTTTCATGGTGTTTTATATCATGATGCCTACTATCACATGCTATAACAAAAAATAGCTTGGGAAATATTACAAATAATGAGGTAGCGATACTTCTCCTTAGCACTAGAAAAATTCATAATCTACCCAAATCATTTCCCAAATATAGAGTAATTAAATCAAAAAATAATTTTAACTCTTACTAGTTAGGACATGCATTTCCATACTAGTAGGTTCCCTAAATTCACCTTTCTCCTCAATATTGGCTTACTCTTCCTCCATGAGTATGAATTCAATATTTAAGCCAATTTTTCCACTTTTCCATAATACTCCCATCATTATGCCAATGATTCTATCTGCCTTTAGGCAAATCATTAAGTATCATCCCACCTACAAAGGCAATGATTATAACCACCTATGGGAAAATCATTGTATCTTGATCTATCTAGAGGTTAGTGATTATAACCACCTTTGAGAAAATCATTATCATTATCTACTCAATTGGGGCAAGTTTTTATTGTGCTAATGATTATAATCACCTTTGGGAAAATCATTATCATCATTCACCCACATGGGCCATGTTTTTATCCTACCAATGATTATAACTACATGTGGGCAAATCATTGTTTCCCTTTTAATTATTATAACCACCTTTGAGAAAATCATTATCTATTTAAACATGCTATGCCTATGATTATAACCACATTTAGAAAAATAATCCTTTTTATTTTCTCAATTAGGGAAACTCATTATGCCACTGATTATAACCACATATGGGCAAATCAATCTTTTTCACCTATTTTACCTTTTTGACCCCATCATTTTCCTTCTTTTGAGGGATTGATTTTTGAACTTCTTTGCCAACCACTCTCTTGAGGGGGAATCTAGAGCTCATCCATTGTCATTTAAGTATCAAGCATACAAGACCTTTTCATTCTTTGAGAATATGTTACTGTGCCTGTAGCTTGCAATGCCTTCCCAAATAGGGGAAAATTGTAGACATCCAATTTTGGCCATAATTGGCTTCCAACTAGACTTTAAATTGATTCGTACCAACCATTGAAAATTAAGTCTATGAATCACTAAATGGCCCAAATTTGTTCATGCATCATTCATCAAAAATTAGAATCATGTTGAGGCATCCCTATTTAGGATACTAACCCATACACAATAATAACCTCTCATGGATTCTTCCCTAATCACCTTGTGGCATAACAATTGGTAGTTTGGCATATGGACCCATTAAGTGGGGCACTTACTCAAATCTTAAAAGATTTAAAATTCTAATCAAATTGAATCATCTAATTACATAAGATTAAATGCTTAGTTAAATTATCCTTTTGAAACTAATGAACATCTAAAAATAGAAATCCCAAAAATCAAAATATCAAGTATTTTCATCATTATCTTTATGAGTTGTCAAGATCTTTGAAAATATCTCAAAATATATAATTTGAGATCCATTTATAGTAATTTAAAATCATAATTACATGACAACTTTTAACTCAATTGGAGTTAGTCTCAACTCATCTAAGATTATTTTGAACCCATTCTATGTTTAAACTCAACCTTAACTCACCTTGGGTGAGAGTTAAATTTGGAGGCTATAACTACAAGGATATACCCATTCATTTCTAATCTTGGATATTTTAGAGTTATTATTGAGGATTTACTCCATAAACCTCATACAAATAATGTTACCATGCCTAAATCTTAAGTCAAGAAATCAAAGCCAAGGTGACAAGGAGAGATGGAGCCAAGAACTATTCAATATCAAAGACTTATTGATTTAAAAGTAAAGAAAGACATTCAATAATCCAATTGGAGTTCTAATAAAGGTAAAATAATGTTTTATTTTATGTTTTAGTTATTATTTCATATGCATACTTATTACCTAAGCTCTTCCTAATGTCTAGCTAGAGGTGTTAGGATTTTAGTGTGTTTATTTAATTTTTATTTATTTAAATAAAAAAATACTAACATCCCATATATGTATTACTTTTCCACAAGATGCACCATCTACATGAACAAAGCTCAAGAGTTTAGCCCCTCTCTAATGGCCTGCTTACAATCTGAGAGACACCATCTTTAATTTAGAAATTTTAAGAGGTTTTGCATGGGATATAGTGGTGTTTTGAGGTGGTTTAGGGGTATTATAACTAAAATATTATGGAATTATGATATATAAAGAGTATATGTTATTTATGAACAATCTTTAAGAATATAACATGCCTAAAACCCTCTTAAAACCCTAATAGTGACTAGTTGAGAGAGATGGAATCCTAAAGCACATGATATGATTTTATTTTGTCCTAAAACATCTTGGATATTATTTAGGAATCCAATTATATTCTCCATGATTATTATTTTTATACTTGCAATTGTACAAACTATAATAAATGCACTATTTTACATGGTTTTTAGTGTTTTGTAGGGGTTTTGGATAGATGAACACTTGAAAACTATTGGGAGAGATAAATTGAGATGTATTTAATATTTTCAAGACAAAATATATATACAAGACATCCTATAAGTGTTTAAATAAACTTCATTTTTCAAGGTAGTCTCAAACATGCCTAAAATGAGACCAGGTGGCAAGGCCATTTCATGGTTCTAACACTTCTACAGGGTCTCAAGGACTCAAATTTGACACGAAGGTTGGTGATAGGCTAGGTAAACTTAATAAAATGTTTTTTTGCAGTTTTACATGTGTGGGATAATTATATATCATAATAATAGGCTTCTAGGCAAGGAGGTCTAATTGAGGCCTGATTGAGGAGAGAGAAAGGTAGGAAAAAGGCACTTCCACTTACTTTCAAGAATTGGAAATTTACATGGATTTGTAAATACATACTGGGTCCTCAAATATACAATTATTTTTTCATTACCATTCATAAAATTCCCTACACAATGAGATTTACATGTATTTAGGGTTATAAGGAAAATATGCCTAAAGTGAGCTTGAGGAGCAAAATGGAGTTTTGAGAGTTATTCAAGGAACCAAAATAGATTTTTTTAGGTATAATAATTTATTTTAATACATTTCATGGAGACATAGTGCCTTGGAGAATATGAACTCAATTTTTGATCTACTTGGACAAAGCTAGGCATGGGAAATGAGGAGTTTCAAGACACTTAGGCATGCGAATGATGAATGCCATTAAAATGTTAGATCAGAGGAGTTTATAGTTATAGGTAAGGTATCAATTGATAATTTATAAATAAATTCATGGATAATTTATGATTTATAAGTCCATTTTTCACTCTTCTTATGCAAGGAAGGGTAGTTTAAAAGAAGATGATCAAGGTGTCAAGCTAAGTTCTAACTCCTATGCCACTTAGAGGATTGGAGCATCTTAAGAAGAGAGACACATGGATTTTAAAGTATGTTTGGATTGTTTCATAAATCATCCTTATTTTTAAATTACATATGGACACTTTTCAATCTTCTCCTTTTATGCCCCTCTCCCTCTCTCTTCCCAATTATCTATATAAGCAACCATTTTTGGCCTTATAAGATATCCACATTTGGTATGGTGAAGCCCTAATAATTTGAGTACTAATTTTGAATTTTAAGAAAATATTTAAATCTAGTTTTAATCTCTCAAATTATTATTTAAGTGTGTGAATTAGTTCATGGTTGAATGGCAAGTGATAGTTATCTCTCCTTGTGTTCATCTCACTCTCTCATGCTTTGTGCAAGTAACCTGCCTTTTAGCAAGTCACATGAAGTGTAGTTAGTTTTTTTATGTGTCTTTAAGTGTAAGGAAGAGTAATAGTGTCTATAATAAAAACTTATATTCATATACATTAATAAATACATGGCATCTTACCTTCATGTTGAAACATTTTTGTTAAAAGAACCTTGGGTGTTGAGATCAATTTTGTAAATTGCCCTTTTATAGTGCAAGTTCAGGTAGTCTTGTGAAGCTAATATTGATGCATCACATCTATTAGGTTAGTGTTAATATCTTATTATCCCTTTTTATCCAAATCAAATATATTAGTAATTAGTTTTAGGTGTGATGCAAGGGAGATATCCATTCAATCTAGAGACTTATCTCTCCCATAGATCACCCACAACTTGAGAGATGTTTCCATGTTACATCAAATTTAAGGAGGCTAGAGTATACCTCATTAGGGTGAAAATTTTATTGATAATAGTATATATGTAAAAAAGGATAAAAATAATCAAAGTATGTACAATTTTTTGTGATATCAATAAAGCATGTCCAAAAGATGATTTCCCATTACCCAATTTTGACATGATCATGGATTGTACTGCAGGTCATGAAATGTTATCTTTAATTGATTTTTTTTAGGTATAACCAAATAAAAATTTATAATTAATACCAACATAAAACAACATTCACAACACCATGGGTAACCTTTTAATACCAAATGACACCTTTTAGTCTAAAAAATGTTGAATATCTACATATCAAAAAGTAATTATTGTCATCTTTCATGATATTAATCATCATATTATGAAGGAATATGATGATGACATACTTGTAAAATAAAAATATAGAAAATAAAACCCTAAATTACTTCATCACAACTTTGAATGAATGAGAGAATATAAGATGAGATTAAATACCAAAAAGTGTATGTTTGGCATGGAATCAATAAATTTTTTGGGCTTCATTATTTCACAATGTGGAATAGAGGTTGATCCTTATAATGTTTTAGATATAATTGATATTACACCACCAAAAAAACTCAAACAACTTAGAAGTTTGAAAGGTAAAATGCAAGCAATTAGGAGTTTCATATCACAACTTGTAGATATTTGTCACCCTTTTACATTTTTGTTAAAGACACTCCTTTCAATTGGAATAAGAATTGTGATACAACATTTAATCACCTTAATCAATATATTTCCAAGACACCAATATTAATGACACCTATTTTTGGTAGACCTTTTATGTTATATATATCATCAACTCAATTTACATTGGGGGCATTAGTAGCACAACATGATGACAATGAGAAATAAAGGGCAATGTATTATCTAAGTAGGACATTGGTATATTAATAACTTAATTATTCCAAAATGGAAAATTCATATATCACAGTTGTTTTTTCTTCACAAAAACTTTGACATTACATGCTCAACAATCAAACTAAAATAATTGAAAAAATCAACCCTCTCAAGTATCTTATATCCATAACAACTTTAATAGATAGGATGGATAAGTGGGTTATGATTCTTAGTGAGTTTGATCTTGAGTATGTTAATATAAAATAAATTAAGGAAAAAGTCTTAGAAAATGTGTTAGAAAAATCTCCTCTCAAAGATAAAGCACCTCTTGTTACATAATTTCCAAATGAAATAATAATGTATATTTATGAATCTCTAGTTTGAAAATTTTTGTTTATGGTTGCTTCACAAACCATGGATCAAGGGTATGTATTTTTATAGTCACACTAGATGGGGATTATATTCATAAATTATTCATAATTGAGTTCCCTTGTACCAACAACATTGTAGAGTATGAAGCTCTCTTAACTAGTCTCAAATTGGCTATTCAATAGGGAATCCAACATCTTCTCATCTTTGGTGATTCTAAACTTATCATAAATCAAGTAACTAATGAATTCTAAGCTTATGATGATAAGTTAATACCATATAAATAGATGGTGGATATATTAAATTTTTATTTTGCATTTATCTAATTTGAGAAAGTACCAAGAATCAACAACATGATAGTAGATGCCATGGTGACCATTGGTTTGTTGTTTGATCTTAACACAAAACATAACATATTTCTTATTGAGTACCCGATGATACAAACTTATGACACACCTATTTTTTAAATGGTTTTAAATGTGTTTGGTCCCACTTCTCCTTAGTATTTTAATATATATGCCTATCTTCATGATAACACCCTTCCACCTAACTTATCCCACAACCAATAAAAATCATTTATCCAATATACCTCTTGTTACATAATCATTGGTAATAATTTATATCGAATAGGTTATGATGGAACACTTATAAATTTTTTAAATTTTAAATAATATACTTTGGCCATTAGGGAAGTTCATGAGGGAATTTGTGATTCACATTCTAGTGGCATAGTCCTAGCTAAAAATATTTTATGTATAGGTTATGATTGGCCAACCATGGAATCTGATTCATGTGCTTATGTTGAAAAAATTATACCTTATCAAAAACATGGTGGCCTTATACATAACCATTCACAAGGTTTACAACCTATTACCACACCATGGCCATTCTCCACATGGGAGTTAGACCTCATTGGAAAAATCAATCTTAATTATTTTGATACTCACAAACACATTATTATGACAACAAAGTAATTTACCAAATGGGTTGAGGCAATGCCCCTTACATATATATCCAGAAAGAAAATATCTAAGTTTATCCTAAAGCACATTATTTTTTGCTTCGATATCCCTTCAAATATTATTTATGATAATGAAAAATCATTCAAAAATAAACAAGTCAAAGCTATTTGAGAAACCTATCACATAAAACACAAATGGTCCACTCCCTACCCATAGGGAAATGGCCAAGTAGAGGAAACTAATAAAATCATCATATGCATAATTAAGTGAGTTATCAATGAATTTGGTCATGACTAGCACACACATCTTTATCCCTCCCTTTGGGCATACTTCATACCATTCATACACCTATGAGGGTAATTCATTATTTAATTGTATATGATAGTGAGTCTATTCTACCAATGGAATTTGAGATTCCATATTTGAAAATATTCCTACAACAAATCAATTATGAGTAATCATATTGTACTTCACATCTTAGTCAACTCGACCTTATAGACAAGATATGACTTAATGCCTCAAACCACTTACAAGTATATCACAATCACCTCTCTCGTAGCTATAATAAGTGGATAAAATCCAAGTATTTTTAAATTAGAGATCTTGTCCTTAAGTAAAACCAATGCAATAAAAATGTTGTCAGGGAGAAGAAAGGAAAGTTTGAGCCTAATTGGTTGGGCTCGTATATCATTATTACTAAATATGGATCAAGAGATTACATGTTAGCCACAAAAGATGGAGAGGATATTGAGGAACCTATGAACATCATGCACCTTAGGATATTATATGCCTAACTTTTTCTATATGATGTTGTTAATATCCTAGGTGTTAAAAAATTCAAAAAATTTAAAAAATGAAAAAGCCAAAAAAATCACAAAAATGAAAAAATAAAAAAAATATAGTTCATCTAGTAGTGAAAAATAGTTTACTGGCATTTTAGGCAAGTACCATGGTAAAAACCATGTTTCTAGAGACATGTCTAATCCATTGTATATATTCACCCTAGTTACTTTGGGGCATCCTATTATAGTCATCCATTTTATATATCTACATTGTCCTTTATCACTTGTTTCATCACCCTATTCTATCACATTCTAGCTTAGGGTTGGCTCATTATATTTGTGTACCTGAGTCCTTGCTCATGATAGATGAGTATCTTAACCATATTTATCACAATCATTTACACCAATCTTAAACCAAAGAATCCAAAACTACATGTAAAAACTTATCTTAAAACACATCTACCATCTTAGCTAGCTTCCAAACTTGATCACTCACATTTTTTTGGAGGTAAAATTATGCATCTATTCATCATAAACTAAATACTTCATCAATCACCCACTTTATCATTACTTCCTACATTGGGAGAACTACATATGGCTTGATATCCCTACATGGACTTTGTTTAGGGTGGATTATGTAGGTAGTGCTTAGAGACATGGGGTCTCTAAGGTCATCTTGGCCACCACCTTCTCCATAATCCATTTCCCCAAGCATGGATTTTTTTCAATTTAATGCATTCCTCTTCTTACTTCCTCATCATTTGTTCAACTATTATCCTGGATCTTGGCTACAAAAGATCTCAACCCTCACTTAGGAGGTCAAGTATTTTGTTGTGTATTTTAGTTGTTGATTAATTTTTTGTTGTTTTCATTTGTGTTTTATTGTCGTATTATTCATCTTTTACCTTAACCATTAATTTGGTTATTTTATTTCCTTACCTTAACCATTAATTTGGTTATTTTGTTTCCTAACCTTAACCATTGATTTGGTTATTTTATTTTATTACCTTAACCATTGTTGATTATAAAATATTATTACCTTAACCCCTCATACTTATATTGTTTACATCTTATTCTTTTACCTTCTTTTGGTCCTTTTGTTTAAATCTTGTTAGTCTTTTTTTACTTTATTTATCTTAAATATGTTAAATTTGTTTGTTTTATTTATTATTTATATATCATATGTTCATTTTAAAAGTGTTTTTCTCATAATAATTTTATGTATTATAATCCAGTATAATTGTGACTTCATATCTTCGTTCAAATATTTTGTTTGTTATTAGTTTGTGTGTATGTCAAGATTATTTTATGTATTACGTTATAGTGTGGTTATGATTTGTCTATATCATGACACACTATGTTTTGCATAAATTATTATTTTACAGTCCATATTCTTAAATGATGCAAAGAAAAACTCAAATACTCTACTTAAACAAACTCTAATACCTACAATTCCATTGATACATTCAATCTTGATCCATATTATTGTGTTAGGCAACTTCTTGACATAGTTCTTCAACTCATTCAACATGCAGTGATTTTAGGTTCAATTGAATGTATATGGTCTAAAATGAATTTATCATGATTTATAAGGGTCTTTTTAACCTTATTATCTACACTCAACACTCCTTATTCCAACTCTCTTATCTTATATTAACCTTACCTTATTTTTGATAGTCCTTCGTAGCCTTTTTTACAACAAATCTTATTAGTATAGAACTATACGATCACCTAATAGAAAAATAACTAGTGTCTTAGATACCCTTTAACACATAATGTAAATTCACAAAGTTTCAAATCTTGAGTCTACCTTTAGGTCACTTTTTAAGATGCTTTTAGACCACTATTTAGGTTTATTAGGCCTATTCTGCCAATACACACACAATCCACTATAAATGTATTTTCTTGTACATCATCCATTCAAAACCACTAAAATACTTTCAAATATCCTCAAAACTAACAAACTATTTTTTTTCTAGACTTTCATTGGTGGATTCTCATTTAAACATCAAAACCCTAGTGAGATCCTGAAAGCAAACAAATGGCTCAAACATGCTTTGTAAAAATTTTAAAAGGGTCTTGTAAGTTTTTCAGGGTCTAAAATATGTCTCTACACATATAAAAATCAATATTTCACCTTAATTTTTCCTTGATTCATCATCTTAGACTCGTTCTTGGGTACATAGACTACACAATTCCCAAATTACACAGTCTGTAAGTATTCACTTTAATATCTTTGGTTTCATTTAGGGTTTCCATGCCTTACACAGGGTTGATACATGTTATTATCAACTCTACTTACCTCTTAGGGTAAAAAAATATTCACTTTATTATCTTTTTAAATTCTTTGCATTACCTTGTCTACTCATTGTTTATGCATGTTTAGACCAAACTGGTGGCAACAGTCTTATTGGCAAAATGGAACAACATAGCCACTTGAAACATTAATTATCTTTAGTGAATACAATAAAAACTTATAAATTCACATGAAAATATAAACATAACCTTTTTGTGTCACTCCTCTTAGGGAAAACTTGTTTCATTCAAAAAATTTAAAAATATACAAGTGATAAAGACAATCACTGCAAGTTATTAGATTTGTAGACCCTAAATCAATACTCCTCTAATTTCATAAACACATATTATTTCCATAAAATTATGAAAACCATTGCCTATGTCATATAAATATATTCTTAGGATATGAATCATTTAACACCTCAATTTAAAAACAACTAATAATAGGAATTATGGGACTGTCATAAGGAATTTACATCTAAATCATTGAAAATATTTCAAACAACAATATTAGAATCTCCACAAAGGCATATTAAGCTTACCTCAACACATGAATTTTTTAAAACATATTTTCATTACATATTTCCTTCCTTGACTATCTATTTATAGTCATACTTATGTAGGAGATGATAAAACATGTTACTTTTCTTGTTTCAATTGATCAAAACCATTCTTTCTTCATTACTTTGGGGTTTTATTACATCATAATTTCTATTATAACCCCTAATTCATGAATTATATCTTGAATTATTTGAGACACCAACAACCATCTATTCATATAGACTCTCAAAATATTATAACTAACTTGTACGTTATAAAACTATCTAACCTACAAGCCTAGTCACTATGATGACTCATTATGTGAGTCATGTGAGGTTATTAATCCCTTAGTTGAAGCTACCTATATGCACATAATATTTTTAAATTTTATTGATTACTGAAACTTTGTATCTTGTGGGAACCTATCAAGTCTTAATCTCTCTAAGTGCATGCCTTAAGGGGTGCATCAAGAAAGGGGTGGGTAGACCATTGGTGCTTCATAAGCTTGTCATTCTTTTTTCCACTTTCCATCCACACTCTAGCCTCCTAAAAACCTTGAACCCAAGATTAGTCTTCTTAGTTATATCTATTCCTATCATTTTCTATGTTTTATCCTTTATTTCTTGCCTTAACACCCTTTTGACTCGTTGGTTGTGCTAGGTTGATCAGGTTAACCTAGTGCAGTTTAGGGACTTTCTCTCTCTTTTGGTTTGTTGGCCTCTTGGCTATCCTAGCATAGATGTAGAGAATTAGCCCTAAAAATGTAATAGGTCGACCTAGCACAGTCAATGTTCCCAAATTTTTTTAGGGAAAGTTACCACTATATATACAAGGTCATGTATCACCATTTGATAAGAGTGATGAATTACAAAAAGAAGTGCAAATGAACATCTACCTATTGAACATTCTACTTGGGGAATAAATATTTAGGGTTAAATACTTTCTTTGGAGCTCCAATATCATCTTGTGGATAAGTATTTTAGATGCTTGAATAGATTGTGTAGCCTAGAGCTGATTTTTTTAGTTATCCTTACATACAATGACAATCTCTTATGAAGCACCTTGGCCAAGGGGGAGATTGAGGCTCGATGGGTTCAGCTTAAAAGTTAAGTATTCCTAAATTTTTTCCTCATTTGTAAGAGTAGATAGATAGATCATATGTATTCTTCTCTTCCATGTATTAGGATTTCGTATACATTGACATGAGTATATGTCTTCTATACATGTTTAGTTTAGTTATTTATTTAATTTCTAACCCCCACTTTGTGCCACAAGCTTTAGTGTGCACCATATTAGATTTACTTTTATTGTTATTAGATTAGTGAAATATTAAATCATAGGACTCTTTTAGGGTTGTTATGCAATTATGTTAGACTATAAGCTTTGGAACCTTATCTCACATGGTGCATTGTGACAAGTGATCCCCTAATCAGGTATAATAGATCCTCACATTGGTCATGTTCCTACTTAACAATTGTATGCCTCCCAATTGGAAGTGTGGGTGTGCTCTATCCCATCTGATCCATGATTGATTTATAGACATGATGTATTTTTTATTACATACATTCTAGTGAACTTGATGTGAATTAAACCCTTGTAGGATTTCTTTCACTTCTTTCCTTTCTATTTATCATTATTATTATCTTATCTTTACTATACTATATTGACCTTATCAACCCAATTTATTTATCTATATGCATAGGTTTTTAGGAATAGGTAATTAGCTCGACCAACTCAACCCAATAAAGGTTTTAGAACTTGCAAAATTTTGTTTAGATAACTAAATCAACTAGCTCAACCCAGTACATTTTTTTCTACTTTTTAGACTTCTTGTGTAGTCAACTAGATCAACCAAGTTGACCTAGTGCATTTTCAACACCTTTTTAGTAGGTTTCTATATTGCTTTGTCGACCAACTTGACCCAATTTGTAGGTTTTTGGCAATTTTTTCCAAGGTTATTGATCATCAATCTTCTCTGTTTTCATCTCTAAACCACTTAGGTGAGCTTCTACTTCTCTGTATATTTTTTCTATACTTTCCTTTCATATTTTATAGTCTGTAAAACCTCCCCTACATAGTCAACTAGGTCAACCTTGTGGACCTAGTTTTGTGTTCTTTGTTTCTTAAAATAACTAGGTTGACCTGATTAACCTAGTTCATTTTTAGACTTTGCTTCCGTAGTATAGGTTTGACCCTATCGACCCTGTTATATATGATTGTCTATATAGTTTCTCAACTATGCCTTGTTTTAAAGTTAGAATAAACCATATATGTTAATCACATCTTTCTTTTTAGTTTTTTACATGCTTAAAATTACTCACATAGTCTAATTAGGTGGTTTTCAATTAATCATTTAGCTACACTATTTCTATTCTTTTGCACACATAGCCAAACCACATAAACATCAAAAAACATTTAAACATTTGATTACCTAAGCCAACCTACTTGGATTTTATCACCAAGGGGGAAGCTGACTTGATTCTTTGATCAAGTATAAATAGTAGTTAATGGTATATTTTAGCTAAATCACCTGACACACTTATTGTTGTGGTGTGTGAAGTGAGGGGGTAGGCCCCAATACTAAGCCTGTATCATTACCACAACAGTACCTTTCATCCTAAACTTACCTAAAACTATCCTTAGATTTCCATCTAGTACCTTAATTTTAGCCAATCTCCCTTTACACCTAAAATCATTCTTAATAATCTAATCAACATTCTAGGTTGACCAAGTAGCTAGATGTACTTTTAAGTTGTTTGCTTACTTGTTTATCAATTATGTGTGCAAAATATTGCATTAACCAGGGTTAGTGTAAGATTTTAATTTATGTGCATCGATTATATTGACAATCATCAATTCAGTTGACTATTTATTTCCCTTTTATAAATTACTACTTTCTTACATTACGTATAATTATCTTGCTTTAATTCATAACTTATTATCATTTTTCTTTTCTTTCATGTTTATTTTGCTAGGTTAACCCTATCGACCTAGTATATTTTTTAGCCCCTATACACTATGTTAGGTCAACTTGGTTGAACTAGTGTTATTTAAAACACCTTTACCTTTTCTACTAGTCATTGTTCACTAAATTGGGTCAATCATGTAGACCTAGTATAGTTTTATAGTGCCTATTTTGCACTAGGTTGACCAGGTCAACCTAGTACTATTGTCAGTCACTTTTTGATTCTTTACTTTCTCATCTTATCTCTTTTCCTTTCATCATGGACTTTTTTCTTGGTGATAACTCTGAAGTTTAGTCAATAAACATGATGGAATTTACCAATCCTAATAGGTTCTCCCATAGACAAAGTAGGGCTCCTTTTGTAAATGCTAGTAATGTTTATATTGTAACCCACATGATGGATTATGGGACCCCTACTCATACCTCTTTTTAGTAAAACCCTCCTCTTCTCTTAGAGTATCAACTTGAGTTAGATTATACTCTTGAAATTCTTTTCTTTATCACAAAATTCCCTCAACATAGTGGGAAGGACCCTTCCACCATCTATAACCTTATGATTAGCCATCAAGTTGAAGAACCTCATTCTCCTAATCCCACTTTCTCAACTAGATTTGGGGGTACCAATTTCTTTGATTCTCAACCTCTTATTGAAATCTTGACTCTTTCTTATGTTACGACATCTTTTTCTTTAACTTCTTCTACCTCCATGCCTAGGATCTCATCTAACATGGAAAGTTCTACATTTAGTGGGACTCTTATAAGATCCACTATCCTTAATCCTTCTACTAGTTCATCATTTGCTACCCAAGGCACTCATGCTTTTAGTGCTTCTTCTCCTCAACCATTTACTAGTCCATATTTTACTTCATAAGCAAATTTTGCCACAAGTGCCTCAAATTATCATATCTCTTCTCAATCTCATATCAATAATAATAATGGTACCCAAGCCACTAATATCACCGCAAACACCAATACCACTTATTATAATAACACTAATTAAACTCATCAACTATTGTTACAAAATCTTAATCAAACCAACACATTTCAAGCCCATAATACAAATCAAATGATGAGAATGCAAAACCACCTTATTAATATTTAATCTAATCCTCAACCAATGGATTGGGGCACACATAACCAAAGTGTTCCTCCTCCTCCTCTTCTAGATTCTCAAGGTAATCTCATTCCTCAACCTCCATTAGTCAAAAAAGTCATTAAGCATTTTCAAAATAAACCTCTTACTGCCCAAATTGCTAACATTGACATTGGAGGTATAACACCTACAATTTCCTACAATGGATCAAACGATCCTAGCCTTCACCTTAAGACATTTATAAATCATTACAAGGATTGGGTCAAATTAAATACCTTCACCAATACCAAACTCTTAGTCAAAACCCTCACATGTGATGCCTTAGATTGGTAAAATCAACTTAGAACTCACTCTACCACTATTTTGGAGGACTTAGTAAATGATTTAGTTCAAGAATTTTAAACTATTGAACTTACAAAAAAACTTTGGCCCATTTCATCAAATACAAACAAAATGAAAATGTAACTGCCCAAGGCTTTATTAAGTGATGGAAGACTATGTCAAACAAATGTGAACATGACATGGTAGATAATAATATATTTCATCTCTTTAAAAATGCTTTATTTCCTAAACTATAATATCGAGTCCATACCCTTTCTCCACGTACCTTTGAGAAAGCTATCAATCAAGCCAAAAGACAAGATTTCCTCATGCATTAATTTGAGCCACCCTAACCTTTTGTGGGACCTCACCTATTAGTTAAGAACAAAAACTAAAATATTACCAATAATAGTGTTACTAATTCATTTGACACCATTCACAATGTTCAAGCTGTCATTCATACCCCTTCTTCATAACCAACTCTCTCTCAACAATTCAACAATCCTCATTTCTTAAAAAAGCAACATTAATGTTCATAAACCTTTATCCTCAGCCAAATTGCTTAAATATATACCTAAACCTCACCCTAATATCTTGACCTTACTCAACTTATGAAGTCATGGTATGACCCCAATAAGTTTTGTTGGTTTTATGCTAGCTAGGGTCACTCTCACTAGAGTTATAGATAGCTCTAAAATTTATCCATGCACTTTCTTCTTGGCCCAAATTTTGATCATGATTTTATTATTTGTAAATGTAAATGATATTATGAGGTTGTTTTCAAAGACTATAAATCACATGATAACACTCAAGCCTTAAATTAAGAAAAATCTCATTTAGATATATATAAAGATACCTTGCCTAATTATCAACAAATCCAAGAAAGTAAAGACAAGACCACTTCTTCTACCAATAACATAGAAAGTATATTGAACCACATTTTGAAGAGAATGTGGTTAGAATGATCAATATGTGAAGAGTGTTGGATTTCATTGATTCACAACCTATCTACACTCATCTTTCCCATAAGACATATTATGTTATCCAAAATTCTTATCCAATTCATTTAAATGAGTTGGGGAAAGAAGATTTTATTTGTTTTGATGATCTAATTTATGATTCTCCTTTAGAGGGCACATCTCATACTATTTTTACTTCTCTCCCACCATCTTCCAATATTGATTACAATCCAATTTCTACTAAAACTTCTTCTAAAATTCAAGATCAATCTAAGCCAACTACTTCTTCATCACCAAACAATTTATAACCTTCTTATCAACCTTATCATTCTTATCTACATAAGTTTCAATGCTCTTTAGATCCATCTTTGGAATACCTTCTTAAAAATTACACACCTATATCTAACAATCTCCTTATGGGTTATGATGACTAGGATCCCATTGTGGAAATTACTAATCTTCCATCCCAAATACCTTTTATTGAACTCATGAGGACATCTCCACATCATTGAAACCACCTCATTCAACTCTTATTCAAGATGAATATCCCTCACCCTCCTCTAGCAAGATGGGAGGCTACTTTATTTGGATTTGAGGATATCATATTACAAAAAGTTGAAGAGATGTCCATTAACATTGGTGAAACTATAGAAACTTCTTTCTTTATGATTTCCTATCGCAACTATGATTCTAAATAGAATTTTGCTTCATGAAAATTATCCTCCATTATTTATTAACATCTAAATAGGTGATATCCAAATCAAGTGAGCCTTGATTGAAGAGGGTTCTAGCACCTATGTCACATCCCTTGATTTCATTAAGACTCTTAGATATTCCAAATGTAATCTCAAGTCTACACGTAGCACATGCCAAGGATATGATAAAATTAAAATGCCTCATTTAGGGTATGTGTGGCTTCCCATTACCATCCCACCTTTCATCATTTTTATGAAGGTGACGATCTTCAACTTTCCCCTTTTATATAACGTTTTGCTTGGTAGGCCGTGGACTCATTATATGTGAGCCATCACATCTTCTACTTACCAATGCATAAAATTTCATAATAGTGGAGCCATTTATAGCATTCAAGGAGAACTAAGCCTTATAATTTCAAAAAATTCCAAGATCATGGTGTCTTCAAGATTTTTACTCTTAAATCTTTACCTAGTGTTCCATTCCATGAGTCACAACATTTCAACTTTCCCATCAACTCAACCAGAGGTTACAATGGGTATCCTAAGATCATTGGTAAATTCTTCCAAACCTTTTAGATTTTGATGACAATGAGCATGATGAGATCAACTTAAATATAAAAAATTCTGATATCTTGCCTCATCTCATCTTATAGCTCCCTGCTTCCTTGTAGCCTCATTCTCTCAAGCTTTCTTAAGATGACATTCTCATAGTCTTAACCAAGACTAGGCATTCTATTCACCAAGCTTCCTCCAATGACAAGGTCATCCTGTCCTGTGTCATTGATATTCATACTCTAGATTATGATGATGGATATTCTTTAGATGATCCTCTTTTAGGTGGCCTTGTCTAGGCCCATAATGCTAAGATTATTGATTATCGCTCTTCTTTACTTGAGTCTTTTCATGCATCTTATCATTATCTTTCATTTGTAGTTCCTTATTCTTTCATTTTCCCTCTTTATCATAGGGTAGAGATAGTACTGATAACTCTAGTTTATAAAGAACCACTTAGGACCATGCTCTTGGATCATGCTATGACTGGACCTTATCACTTTACCACACCTAAGGCAATCCTCCTTAGACCTGTTATAAATCTTGCCCCTCCTTCAATAGGGATAGCTATAGTTAAGCTTATTCCTTTTTCCACTCTAGTTAAGCCTATTTATTCTCCTACTATTGATGAGCCAATTCTTGCATCTCCTCTTAGTGATCCTCCTATTGAGCCTAGTTCCAATCTTTTGCCATCATCACCCTCTATTGGTGATGGTTTGCTTTCACTACCTAAGATGGCTCCTTTGCCGACCAAATGGGTCAATGAGATTTCTTCAACTACTTCCACTCTTATTTTACCTCCTTTTATGAGTGCTCCTAAAACCACTCATAGGTGTATCAGTTACTTCTATGAGATAGATAATCACTCATATACCTATTATCATAAATTATGATATTATCTTGTTACCTAACATCTTTCTTCCCCATCATCAGACAAAGTGATACCTTCCTCGAAGGTATTTCTTAAATATTTACCTAAGTATGGAGAGGTATATTTTCTATGGCACCTATGTGACATGCATCATACCGATCATTACTGCACTCTTCAACAACATCTTAGAGATCATCTTGTAGCCATCTCTAGACCTTCTACCATTCCTCCCATAGGTCATTCCTATAAGAAGGCTCCTCCTTCTCCCATGGCTCCACCTCTAGTGGTTCCATCTCCTCCTATGGTCCTTTCACCACCTTCTATGTTTCCACCTATGATTCCTTCACTTGTGGACCCTCCCTCACTTGTGGATCCTTTTCCACCCATGATTCCTTCACCCATGGATCCTTCTCCACCTGAGATTCCTTCTTCTCCTATAGATCCTATTTCCATGAATTTTATTGACTAGCCTTTGCCTAAATTTCCTCTTCAGCATGATCCTTTGAGCATTCCTAATTTTTTAGTTGAGGAGATCAGAAGATAATTATTTTCCTAGTATTCACTAAATATTGATGAGACCTTAGCATTAGTTCAATTATAACCTTTTAAATCTTATTTGATGTATTGGATAATGTTTGTGGATAGATTTACTAGTATTTATGAGCACATGCATGGTGCTTCATCATTTATATTTGGATTGGACATGTGCTCCAATCTTATTTTTATTTTGATTATATCATTTGACACTATGTCAAATTACTTCCTATCTTATATAATATTTTTCCTTTTTGTTTTACTATAGTTAGCTTAAGTTATCATTTTATATTTCGTACTACTTATCTTTTTCTTATCATTTTTATTTTCCCCTTATCATTGATTTCTTTTCCTTTAAAGTTTTTCTCAAAACTCTTCCCTTTTATCTTCATGATTGTTTGCTTTCTTATCTTTATTTTTCACAAATAGTTGTCATGGTGACTTGGTTATATCTACCCTCATCCCTTTGATTACTATCTCCTATTATTATGTGATCAATTCACAAGCAATATTTCTCATTACTATTTACTTTCACCATTCTTCCTTTGGAACTCCTTTTTTCCCTTATTCCTTTTTCTATAAACTAAGCATATACACAGTTGAGACTTGAGATCACATGCTCAGTTCAATAATAAGCCTAACTGTTCTAGTCAATATTTTGTCTTGGGTCACTAAAATTTATTTAGCCTTAGCCTATAACTCATTCATGTATATCACTATCTCTCTCATGATTGGTCATTCCAAATCTGTATGGAGGAAGAATCTTAAAAAGCCTTCAAAAGAAACTTAAAAGACAAACCATTTAAACAAAAGGCAAACATATTGAATATTATTAAAAGTCTAATCACACTAAAAGATGTGATTCAAAGCACATTTCCTTCTTCTAGTCAAATTTAAAACTCCATAGTTGGCATCAGGGTAGAGCTAAGGTCCTTTAGGGTGTGGTAGGCCAGTAGATTAGAAGAGGAGAATAAATAATATTTTAGTGATACCTATTTATTCACATAAGTACCCAATCTTCATAGTAGACCGATGGATTTGTAAGGGGTACTCAAGAGTAGGGAACATGTCATGGGAAGGTAGATCTATTTTAATTTTCCTTGTACCAATCTACCATCATAATTTGATATTAGTAGCACACCTATTTGCCTATAAAGCTTTGTGTCTATAGCAAGTGGGTTTCCTTTTACATAGATGACCACTAGTTCTTTAGTGTCTCTTCATGTCCTTAGTATGCCTTTTACCTCCTAAGGTCTTCTCATAAGATGCCTAAGTCTTTATTTTTACACTCCCTTTTTCATTCCCTTTCCTTCATATTTCCTCTTAAGAAATATTGTTTTGTTTACTGATCATTCCCCATGGGATCTCATTTGTGAGTTGATTTGTAAGACCACAGATAGGACCCAAAATTCCTCAAAAATTACCATCTTTTCCATCCTATTACCCACATCCTTTATTTACCATTCCTTATCTTTCTACTTACTAATCTTGATTTGGTACCCATTGGGTTTTTATTTTGTGAGTTGTAGTGTAAGATGGTAGGTAGGACCTGACCCTCCTTATAATTTTTTTCCAATAAATAAGTCACCATCCAAAATTACATATGTAAAATATAAGATAAGATTCAATAGATTATGAGGTTACACATAATTGACATGCTTTCCATCTTGATATTTAGTATGATTTATGCTAACTTCATTTTTCTTTTGCCTTTTATCTTCTTATTTTCTGAGTGCATGTAATATTACAACCATTTCTTGAATTTCTCATACTTCCTAGCTTGAATTAGTATCATAAATTTAAGACCAAGTTTTTGAATTTTTTTGTTTTCTTTTATGCTTCCCATCATGAAATAGTATAATTGATTGACTTAATTTTGATTTATTTTTATTACCATTTTGGCCCTTTTACATACCTTCCATTTTATTACATTGTTTGTCATACTTACCAATGTGATATTTAGTATGATTTTAATTATTTTAATTTGGTGAAAAAAACTTTTACATTAGTTTAAAAAAAAATCCATTTTTACCATCTTATTTTCCATTTTCTTGGATTTTTATATTTAGTCATTTTTTGTTATTACACATTTCCCAACTTGAACTAGTGTGTAGTGCATTTCTTTGATTGATTATATTTTTCCAAGTCCTTTTTTTCTTGTTTCTTTTTAACTATGCATGTGTAATCCATAATTATAGAAAATAAACCACAACACATAAATTTCCTATAACATATACAATAAATATAAATGCATGTGCTAGAAATAAATATATCCAAAACATCCACAACCTTAACCTTAATGAACAAACATAAACCATCATAAATAAAACTGTAGACACCTAAAAAGTGTCTAACTTTGGTCTTTCCCCTCCTTTTTTCCATTCCTAATCCATTTCTAACCCATTCAATTACTAATTTAAAATAATAAACTTATTTTGAATTAACCCCCCTCCTTAGACACATCACCCATGACACCTCACCTAGGACACCTCGCCTTGGACTAATTCCCATCCTTATGACTCACCCAAGACCTATTCTTACTCCTCTCCAACCACCTAACAAACTCTCGTGCATATTTATGCTAACCTTCACCAATTTCTTTACGGATTATGCCCCTGGCAGATGCAGAATGGGCTTGCTAGTCCTTTTTCGCGTTCTGCACCCGCCGACGTCGGTCAACTGTCGGCCGACGCCGACGGGATTGCCGACGTCGATTTACTTAAACTGGCATCTAACCTCTTCCAAGGCTAATGGGCAATCACAATTTCTCACCTAAATCACGAAATCACGCGTCTAATCACAAATTTGGAATCTTCAGTCTTCGACCATCCGCCAATCTGCAAATCTCTCAGCCAAGCCTCTCACTCTCTCCCTCAGGTGTAGCATCATCTATTCTGCATCAAACTTCTACATCAACAACAGGCTTTCACACCAGCAGCACCAACAACAGGGATGACATCAATAGCACTCTTCTGACAGGCACAGGTAAGTATATTGTCTGTGTTTTCTTTGTGTTTCCTAGTCATTTGCTTTTATGTATTATGAATTAGATCAAACACTCCCTCTCCCTAGACCAGACTATTAATCAAGCCAAACCCGAACCCTTATCTCCTCCATCTCTCTGTTGCCTCTGTCCTCTATCATACCATACACTCTGCCCATTTAACCAGACTATTAGACCATTCAACTAGGCCCAAATTCTATCTCAGACCTGTCCACAGACCAAGACCCTGACCAGACCTGTCCACAGACCACAGATTTAACCAGACCCCATCCAAGACCATTACCCCGACCGACGCCGGCCACTTCTCCAACCGACGTCGGCAAACTAACCGACGTCGGCACCTTGATAACCGACGCCGGTAGGACCACCGACGTCGGTGACTGTGACCAGGCCGACAACATATTTCAGGTAAGCCTTTGCTTCCCTTTTGCTTTTCAGTCTTTTATCATTACTTTGACATTCTGTCTTTTATCAGACTCTTTTTTTATAGACTAGTGGGTTGACCTCCCTTAAGGAAGTTTTCATACTTCTGGGATCAAGCTTTCACTTGGCAACCCACCATCTCTCCATCTAACGCCTTCTTTTGTCCAAGTCTTTTTTATTTGCAGGTGTCATTCCTCCACAGCCAAAGAGGAGTACTCACAGCGTCTAGATTATGGTGAGCAGACTATATCCAGGTACACATCAAGCCTTGACCATATCTCTTAGTTTCTTAATTCTTCCTTGAATGTAGAAAGCAAAATTTGAATAGAAACATTCTGGCATGCCCGGTGGGACTCTTAAGGGCCTTCCTTGGGTTCCTTTCCTTCTTTGTTCATTTAGGTGTATTAGGCTTCTTCCTTTTCACCTCATTCTTCTTTTCCAAAAGACATCATAAGCAGGAATAAAAAGAACTTTTTCTTTCTTTTTCTTGCATTTCTAGACTAGTCAAAAAATCATATCCTTCCAACCCTTTCTCCACTTGTTTTTCATTCCAACTTCACATTTTGACTTGGGCATTAAAACACTTTGCATTCATTTCTGTTTGCTTGCATCTCTTAGACCACACTTAGTAATTAAACCGCATATTGAATTAATCTAGTCCACTTCATGTTACATAACCGAACCACATGCACTAAAACAAACATAAAACAATACCTGAGACATGGCCCGACTGGGATTTCATCCCCTAGCGGATACCTTACCCCTACCTGGCAATCTCACTTGGATTTCATCACCAAGGGGAAAGCCCACCCCATTCTCTGGCGGAGGATAATCTCTAGGCAAGGTATATTTTGGCTAAGCGAAACCAGCTAACCATTGGAATCGTGAAGTGAGGGGAGCTTCCTCCTTAGCACCAGGCCACGTACCGAACCTAATACAGACTTCTTGAGCACTTAAACACACTTGAAACCATCTTTAGACTACCTTTTCTAGGACCCTTCTTCCAACCAACCTCCCTAAACATCACTTTAAGGCATAAGCCACACGATCTTAATAAAATTGTTTCTTAGGATTTAACACTTAGTGTCTGCCTGTCTCCATCTCTGTTTCTCTATTCTTATCTACTTTTTTTGATTTGTGAGGATGCTCTTCTTCCTTTTTTCCAAGAATCTTCAAATTTTTCTGAGTTTCTGGAAAACACAGTCACCGGCATCGGTTTTACCACTGACGTCGATTTCATTTTCTTGCCAGCATCGGTTATCTGATCGACGTCGGCCATATTTATTGCCGACATCGGTTTTTCAACCGACATCGGTATCTGTCACAGACCTTTTCTTCAAAACAGCAACTTAAAACTCGACCCTTTTTTTTGCCAAAACCTCATTCTGAGTTTCTGAAACTGAAAACACATAGTTTCTGAAACCTGACCCTCTTCTTGACCACGCTTTCTCGTCCCTAACCAGTCCTATCATGGAGTTCCACTCAGAGACTGAAAGAACTCCTACAGGACCGACCCCGACTCAGATTCCCATCATCCCTGAAGGGGACCAATATTTTGAAAGATTCTTGGACCTCAATGCCGCAGCCCTCCAAAACTATCTCGCAAAAAACCCAACGCGAGACCTTTCGGGTGATGTGGCGACGACATCGACACCATTTGCCACCCAACCCTTTATAACTCAGCCTTTCACCTCAACCATTAACCTGACCATGGCCAATACACAAAGTTTGGCCTCCTCATCCATTTTTGGACCGACCTCCATCGGGGTTCCATTACCCCCTCAACCACACACAATTCAACCAAGTTCCACACCATATCAGAACTTAGTTGTCTCGACCTCTCCCACTCTTGCACCTATACATGCAGGAGTGCCAACCTATCCTTCTACCAGTGCTGTCACGCAACCACCCTTGGTGGTATCTAGTCAACTTATATCCTCCAACTTCATGACACAAGTCCCTTTGACCACGACACCTATCCCTATGACGTACTATCCATATGTTGTGCCTACACAAGCGCAACCAAGTACGTCATACGCCTCTTCGACCACCTTTTAGGTGCCCTACAACCTAGGGGGCGCTCCATCCGTCAATCCATCAACAGACATCATTAAAATGCTGATGGATAAAATGTCCAGTCTCGAGACCTCTATCTCTGGTTCATGCAATGCTCTCTCGTATGAGCAGATTTGCAATGAGCCTATTCATCCTTTCGTCCCAATTAGACCATACCCCAACCAGTGGGAGCTTCCCAAATTTTCTCGCTTCCAGAGTAAGGAGGACCCGCAACAACATCTACGGGCATTCAGACATGCCTGCTATCTTATTGCCCATGATGATGCGTTACTTTTGCGCACATTCCCTATGTCCCTTGCTGGCCCTGCCCTTGACTGGTATAGTTCTCTTGCCAGACATTCTATCTTTTCATTCATTCAACTTGCCCAATTATTTCTTGACCATTTTTCTATCAACATCACTAAACAAGTCTCAATCACAGACCTTTACTCCATTAGGCAATTCGACGATGAATTAATAGTCAATTTTGTCGCCCGTTGGAGAGGCTTGATTAACCAGCTCTCTTTCTCCTTACCTCAACCTGAGCTCATCGAGCTCTTTTCTCGAGCATGTGCCAGGTACATCTCTTCTACCTTGCATATTCAGACATTCCACACTTTCAACGAAGCTTTCACCATGGCTCAAAAGCTTGAACTCCGTGCCATTGAAGAGGATAAGGTCAAATTGCGTAATACCAACGCAAAAACCAATGACCATTCTTCTTCCAGACCTTCTTCCTCTGCCAACTCCAAACCCAAAGGAGTCGTCAACACTGTGGTCATTAGATCACCATCTTCGATGACAACTAATTATTCTCAACCTTCTACATCTCCAAGCATCACCAAACAATTCCAACAACGGTACATCCAGCATTCATACACTCCACTTGGAGAATCATATGCTTCCATTTTGGAAAAACTTCTCAAGCAGGGGGTCCTCAATCTCCCTCCAATCCGACCACCTCAATTCGATCCTTCAAAAGCCCTCCCTACATGGTATAGGGAGGCTGACTTCTATCCCTTTCATCGCATCCACGACCATGACATCGACAATTGCCGAACCTTCAAGAACATCATCCAAGACATGATCGACAAGGGGGATCTTATTTTAGATAACCCAAACACCCTGCCAAATCAAAACATCGACATATTCAAACAACCATTTCCAAACCATCTACCTACTCAAAACAACATCCAAACCACAACTAATGACTCTCATGACCATAATATTCACACAATCAACACTATTTTGCCTCTTGTCCTTGACCAACCTCCTCCCTCACAGGATAAAGAACTTTCTTCTCCTATTAGTTCTCCATCTACCTCTCTCATACTAGAGGACACCTCGAACATGCCTACGCCATTAGCCTTACCTTCATCCGAAGACCTTACCTTGCCTACTCCTCAAACACAAATAGAAGGCACGATCATCCCTGCCTTCTTTTCTCTTGAGGAGCCGCACTCTCCTATTTCTTCTCCACCAAGAGAAGACCCAGTCTCTCCACCCATTTCAAATGAGGAAGACCCAGTCATAGTTTCCTCTTGCCTTTTGCCTGAGATTGTTACATCTCACTCACCTCCGTCCACATCTAAGCCCAAACCTGCACAAGCGCCCACCTTACCAAAAGAGATTAAACTTCTTGGTGTTGGCCCCACATCTAACCTTGCCTCACACAATAATGTCTCTCAAAACATATCAAAGAAGGCCACTAGACCACACCGGAGGACTCCTCCCCCACCTTCTTTATTGCCCTCTATTTTGGGCCCGCATCCGTCCACTTTAATAGGAGTTCTTCCTACTCCCATAGTTCACAGAGGCAAGTTGCCTCCATTACTCCCTCAACCCCTTAGACATATATCACCTCCAAACCATCGACCTATGCCTCCCAAACCAAAGTCATCAATCCCCACTACGACAAAACATCCAGACCCATTAGCAGGGTCTTATGCTTTGCTGTTACGGCAATTGTTGCAGTCCTCTTGCATCTATCTCTCGCCTCTTAAACCATATCCATCTCTCAGACCAAAACCCCCCTAGTTTGACGACACTCACATTTGTGCATATCATTGCACGCTTGGACACGACACTGAACATTGTTGTGCCCTCAAGGTTGCCATTCGCCAATGTTTGGGGAATGACACCTTTCTTCTCGACCACGTTATCAGTAAACCTTCCTCACTGCCCCACTCATCAACTCTCAGATCAAAACCCTCTTGGTTTGACAACTCTAAATTCTGTCATTATCACCACACTCTGGGACATGACACTGAGCGTTGTTGCGCTCTTAAAGCTATCACTCATCAACAACGGAGAAAGGATTCCCTTCTCATCAAGGACCCTCTTGACCACCTTTTTGACAAATTATCAACACCGACCCATGCCTCTCAAACCTCATCACCTAAATCAGGATCTCCACACCAGAATATGATCCCTTTGCCGCCTTTGACCCCATTATTCGACATCAACACAGTCCATTTGACCACTAAGCCTCAACCGACCTTGACCAATCTATCTAACATTATTCCTAAGCAACTGGGGGAGTCCAACCTTATCTTGACCTCGACCAAACATTCGACCAACTTTGACCAGACATTCGACCAAACTTTGACCAAGTCTCGACCAACCATCAATCAACCTTCTTATCATGACCCCGACAAGCATCAACCAAACATCGACCAAACTTCAATTATCAAACATCGACCAACCAAACACCTATCATTTCTTCAAGCTATCATCAATCACCTGACCAATATGGAATGAAGCAAATGGGGCAAGTTTGCTCCCAATTGACTTGGACCTCGCATCATAACACCAACATGGGTCAGGACTTTGTCAAAACCTGAGCCCCTTTATGTCTTGCATCTTTAACCAATCCACTGTTAGTCAAGTAATTATTCATTTGACGTTTAACTTGAGCTCGATCCCTTGAGCAGTCCTTGTCACCATCATTCCTATTCCCTTCAACCCTCAATCCTAACCCTTTTGGCAAGCATGAATACTTTGTCATAATAAAAGGGAAACCTTTTAAACCTCTATAGTCAAGTCCATGACCAAAAGTCCAGTCAGCAAATTAATCAAAAATATAAAAATGGGATGCATATTCCAAGGTCATAAACAATAAATGTAGACTGCTCCCTCGAAGGGCAGCTGCATCATCATTGCTGTATTCACTAGACTGCTCCCTTGAAGGACAGCTAGACCAAAGTCATCAAAAACATCAAAAGGCAGAATATAGACCACTCCCTCGAAGGATGGCTATGACTAAATCTTGCTACAAATAGCACTTTCTTAGAAGCTTCCTGCATCGATCAGCTTCATAAATGACCACCAAACAAATGACATCTTTATGTGGACTTCCCGCATTGATCAGTCCTCTCTAAAAAAAAAAAAAAAAAAATCACGGACAAACTTTAGAGTCATGGACTTGCCTATAGTCATTCTCGGGGTCACCTATAAAAGGGGAAAAGTTGTTCCTGCCAAAAGCATTCCCCCTTCCATCTCATATCAATCCTATCACCCCTGCATACTCAAGGGATTTCGAGCTCACTTAACGTCAAGTGATTTGATTACCGCTCTAACACAACCACTGGTCAACGACGTAATGCATGGACGGGTCTTTTGTTTCTAAACAACCCCTTACCTATGACCTCATTCTGGTCCTTGTCATTGAAAGAGCAATTCACCTTTTGCTTTTGACACATTTTGGTCATGCCTCCAACCCAATCAATGTCTATCCAACCAAACTCAAACTAAACCAATCCAACATTTTCAGACTATGACATGACCTAGACCATTCACATAGTTTCTATGGACACCAATACACATGGAAACTATCGACCCAGACGTAATTTATGTTAAGCATAAACCAATACTTGCTGAAACATAAATAGACTTCAATTCATTTTTAGCATACATCCATCACGAATATGGAAAATTGCTAGGGATGAAGGACCCCTCAACCAGTGTTGCAGAATACACCATTTGGAAAAGGCTGCACCATCATCTTTTTACCCTCATCATTCATCTCGACCAAAACCAGCCTATCGACCTCTTTGACCCTCTATCCAAACTACATTGGTCTGAGGCCCTTCACACAAGGGCTATGTAGGCAGCACTCAGTCTTTTGAGGTTAGCCCAGCCATTCCTTTGTCCACCCATCTGCTCATTCGTCTCACTCAAAATGTCAACCTTTCATCTTTCATTATGACCAATCAACCAGCCCTGCCAATGTTGATGTCATTTCTGACTCCTCATAGGGCACATTTGAGATCACTTATATCTCCACCTCAACCAACGACCATGGAGATCACGCATATCTCCTTAGACCCTGACCACTTCTGAGACAACTCTATCTTGGTTTTGTTTGCACGCATGCTACCTCACGAATAAATAGCAAACTTGTTTGCAGACCTTATTTTTGGACCCTCACAAGTGTAGGATCACAAGCCGGTTGATCCGCACTACTTGTGACTTTTTCATGTTTCTAAGAGCACTTCCTGAGCCCAGGATACCTGGACCATGATGACCATTTGGAGCTATAGCTTAGATTGATTAACCCGATCAGCTACGACTAATGCTGGGGCCCAGTTATTTCAAATTTGGCACTCCTTGACCTTTTGACTATGACTATTTGACCTACCTGTCCCGTGAAGTGGTATGCGCGCAATCACGACTTTTGCAGCATTCACCCTCACTCTCCCTCTCATCCACCTTTTGTCAAATCGGCACCCGACATCAGGTTCCCTTCCCTCAACTCCCACTTTGAGGGGGAATACCTCATCCATACCTCAGGGCAATCCACATCATCCCACACTTGGGGCAACCAACTCCTATTTTTGTCTTGCAGTTCATCTAGAATAACCAACAAGACAAAAAGGGGGAAAATGTAGACACCTAAAAAGTGTCTAACTTTGGTCTTTCCCCTCCTTTGGTCCATTCCTAACCCATTTCTAACCCATTCAATTACTAATTTAAAATAATAAACTTATTTTGAATTAACCCCCCTCCTTGGACACATCACCCATGACACCTCACCTAGGACACCTCGCCTTGGACTAATTCCCATCCTTATGACTCACCCAAGACCTATTCTTACTCCTCTCCAACCGCCTAACAAACTCTCATGCATATTTATCCTAACCTTCACCAATTCCTTTACAGATTATGCCCCTGGTGGATGTAGAACGGGCTTGCTGGGCCTTTTTCACGTTCTACACCCGCCGACGTCGGTCAACTGTCAGCCGACACCGGCAGGATCGCCGACTTCAATTTACTTAAACTGGCGTGTAACCTCTTCCAAGGCTAATGGGCAATCACAATTTCTTGCCTAAATCACAAAATCACGCGTCTAATCACAAATCTAGAATCTTCAGTCTTTGACCATCTGCCAATTTGCAAATCTCTCAGCTAAGCCTCTCACTCTCTCCCTTAGGTGCAGCATCAGGTATTCTGCATCAGACTTCTACTTCAGCAACAGGATTTCACACCAACAGCACCAACAACATGGATGACATCAACATCACTCTTTCAGCAGGCACAGGTAAGTATATTGTCTGTGTTTTCTTTGTGTTTCCTAGTCATTTGCTTTTATGTATTATGAATTAGATCAAACACTCCCTCTCCCTAGACCAGACTATTAATCAAGCCAAACTCGAACCCTTATCTCTTCCATCTCTCTGTTGCCTCTGTCCTCTAGCAGACCATACACTCTACCCATTTAACCAGACTATCAGACCATTCAACCAGGCCCAAATTCTGTCTCAGACCTATCCACAGACCAAGACCCTGACCAGACCTGTCCACGGACCACAGATTCGACCAGACCCCATCCAAGACCATTTCCCTGACCGACGCCAGCCACTTCCCCAACTGATGTTGGCAGACTAACCGATGTCGGCACCTTGATAACCGACGCCGGTAGGACCACCGACATCGGCAACTGTGACCAGGCCGACAACATATTTCAGGTAAGCCTTTGCTTCCCTTTTGCTTTTCAATCTTTTATCATTACTTTGACATTCTATCTTTTATCAGACTCTTTTTTTTATAGACTAGTGGGTTGACCTCCCTTAAGGAAGTTTTCATACTTCTGGGATCAAGCTTTCGCTTGGCAACCCACCATCTCTCCATCTAACACCTTCTTTTGTCCAAGTATTTTTTCTTTGCAGGTGTCATTCCTCCACAGCCAAAGAGGAGTACTCACAGCGTCTGGATTACGGTGCGCAGACTATATCCAGGTACACATCAAGCCTTGACCATATCTCTTAGTTTCTTAATTCTTCCTTGAATGTAGAAAGCAAAATTTGAATAAAAACAAAAACATACAAAACCAACACCAATAATCCAAAATGATACATCATATATATATATGTATATATATATATACATACACCATGAGTTTGATATAATACAAACATATACAAAGCCTCAACTCTAAGGCTAAGCTCCATCATGTCTATCTCATGGCCTAGCCATGCTACCTGCTAAGGCCTCAATTTGACTCCTCTAAATGGTACACTATAATAAGGTAGTCCAAGATCTCAATCCCTCTACCTATCCTTGTAGCCATGTTATCTACACCTATGCTTGCACCAACTTATCTTGGGTTGTTGTATGTGCCTATGTCAACTAAGTTTGCATCACTGTATTTGCCTACATCATCTATGTCACTATATTTAAATGTGCATATTTCTCATCTACCAAGGCCTACTAGGAATATATATTACCTACACCCATCTTTTTTGGTGGCTTCACCCTCTCTTTACACCTGTATCTACCTCACTGCCTCACCAACTAATCTAAACTAGCTAACCTGAGTTGGGGTAGATAGTACACTTGGATCTTCCAGTGTTATGAGGTTGTATGGATGTAGTGTCAATTATAGGATGTCATGGAGTGTTCCCCTCACTAGGGACCCCCATCTCTCATCCTCATCCTTAGGTATGCCTATAAAAACACATGAGATGGATATTAAATAACTATCATATCTCATAATATCTATCTATATCTCTCTAATACCAAATAAAAACTTGAGAAATAATTCAACCATCTTCATACCTATCTGTGTCTTAGCTCCTACAATATCATCCTTTGCATGATCACCTAGCATAATCTTCCTATCTATGTAGCCTCCTATACCTCCTCGATAGGTCACTTCCTTAGCTTGAATCTAGCTATCATGGCATATGTCTATTTCAGCATCCATCTGAGTGGTCTCTTTATTATATCCTCTAGCTCATCTATGGGATCATTGAGGATGTCTATAGTCTTCACTCTCTCCTATCTCCATCACCACCATGTCCTTGGTTTCCACTATTCATCTTATTGTAGGGATGGTAGTGGTACATTTGGTATCACCACCTCTTCTACCTCTTCTTTATCCACTCATTATGCCCAACCAATCCATGGTCACTCCCAACATAGCTTCAATGTTAGCCTCGCTATCAGTGGTTTGAGTCCCCTCTTCCCTCATGGCTCCTTCACATGTTGAGCTCATTGGTTGAGTATTAGTATTGGTGTTACTAAATGAGGTATACCCATCTATCTTGGCACCCATGCCACTAGATGTGGCTCTTTCCACCATGTATAGTGACCAATCACCTCTCTCCTCTCTAGTGCTAGTGTAAATATGTATTAGCTCACCCATGTAGCTACTATGTGCCCATACGACTACCACATAATATTTGCACATCTCATTGACTATAACAATAACATGTGGGGCATGGCCTATGCTACATGGTCCTCTTGCCATCTTTGTACTCAAGGTAACATGTCATTGATCACATGGGGTAATCCAATTAGTTGATACATGGGGAATATCTTATATATCCATGCTATCAGTAATATGATTAGTCCCATAGTCTTCTGCCCTTTGACCAATATCTCAAATATATCATGTACAAGTTGGACCTAGATGATAGAACATAGATCATATAATACTCCCTCCTCTATCATTATCCTACTCAAGGATACCTTCAATAGTGGTACCTTGTTGTCTAACTTATGATAGAGCACCCACTATGTCACAAGACCTATCACCACCTTTTAGAGATCTTGAATTTGTGATATATACACATCATCCATACTAACTCTTCATTATCTTAATATCATCTTTGAGCCTATAGCCTACATAACTAGGTTCTCCTCTCCTCTAATCTATCTAATATCCTTGTGGTCACCAGTGTTCTTATTATGGGTAGCCTAAAGATAGCATGGACATCCTCTGGTGTGATACCCACTTCTATCACATCTATATCCACCTCCCATTTAAAGGTGTTAGTCAATCATTTCTAGCATTCCAAGAAGATGATTAATATGTTAACACTCAGGGGGATCCTGCATATCTCAATTATACCTCCTAGACCTATGGATACTAGTCTAGCTCAATCTCCATTTGTCAATCTCTCTAATAAATCCAACAACTAAGACATGTCCACCAACCTCTAAAATCTTGATTGTCTCTTCAACCAAGAAATAAAAAATGATGTATTAGCTCTTCCATGTCATGTATAATCACAATACATTATTTATACATCATTTTATACAATTTTTAAAAACAAGCCTAATTAATTTTACCTTATTCATTTTATCCTATTTCTATCTTTTTTGGTCCCTCTTTCCCTCCTTTGGTGCCCTCTTTTAGATTTTTGCACACTTTTTCATGCTTAATTTAGTTCCTTGGTCAACCTAGTTTGACCAAAATTTACCTATATTTGTCATATTTGACTTCAAATTCCAAGTCAACCCTCTTATTTTCCCCCTCCCTAGTTTTGAGTTTTCATTCTAGCCCTTATGGACTAGTTTTTCACTCTATTCTATCTTTTTAGCTTGAAAATTTAACTAGGTTTACCCATACCTATTGGGTTAACCATATGGATTTTACCCTATTTCAACCTACAAGGTCAATCTAGTCAACTTAGTATATTCTATGTGCTGACCTAGTACATTTTCCCCAAAATCTATATTTCACTCACTTTCTTCCTAAACCCTTCAAACCCATTTCCCATATTCCTATTTTCTACCCTTAGAATCTAAGTTTGTTAAATTCTGATCAATATAAATTATTAAAAAAAAAATTATAAAAAAATCACTTAATTCAATACAAATTTCAAAAAATCTATAGTTTTATACCTATAGTGAACCTACTATCACCTCTGGGAGTCATCCTCATCTAGTCTATCATTCCCTCACCATATTAGCCTTGTTTGGTCTCAGAGCTCTATTTTCTCTCTTTCACAATTCAAAATACCAAATGAATTCTCTTTTTACCTATTTAAAACCACTTTTTAGCAATTCAATTCTTTCATTAATTTTAGGCAGATTCCTTATTTTGCCTCTATCTTTATTTCTGCTCATCCATTTTTTAAATCATAAAATGCATTAGAATAATGATGGAATAGAGATTATTTTCCACTATTACATGTCTATCTTCCATTTTTTTTAATTTTTGGCTTTTTTTGTACTAACTTCTATAGGTTCGCCTAATGTAATCTACATTAGACACCTTCACATTTTCTTATAATCCACTTCTTTATCTATGACATTAAGGTAAGTTAAAGGTATGTGTTTCTCAACACATTTATTTCATTTATCTTATTTTATGGTTATTGCACCATACTTACCATCAACATTGTGTATTACTATATTTTCTTTCGAAGCACCATCCTATGTTGCACTTATATGACACGCGATGAGCTTTGACTGGGGTATATGTATACACATAATATTTTTAACTTTTATTGATTACTAACACTTCATATTTTATAAGAATATGTTGATTCTCAATCTCTTTGAGTGCATGCCTTAAGGGGTACACTATGAAAGGGGTGGGTAGACCATGGATGGTTCATAAGATTGTTAATCCTTTTGCCACTTACCATCCACACTCTAGCCTCTTGAAACCATTAAACCCAAGCTTATTCTTCTTAGTTATATCTATTCCCATTATTTACTATGTTTTATCCTTAATTTATTTCCTTATCACCCTTTTAACCTATTAGTTGTGCTAGGTTGACCAGGTTAACCTAGTATGATTTAGGTACTTTTGCTCTCTTTTGGTTTGTTGGCCTCTTGGCTAACCTAGCACAAACATATAGAGTTAGCCCTAAAAATGTGTTAGGTTGATCGGGTTTACCTAACACAATTGACATTCCCAAAAAAATTTAGGTCAAGTTACCACTATATATATAAGGTCATTTACCACCATTTGATAAGAGTGAATAATTAAGCAAATAAGTATGAATGAACATCTACCTATTGACCATTCTACTTGGGAAATAAAGATATAAGGTTCAATACTTTCTTTGGAGCTCTAATCTAATCTTATGGATAAGTATTTTGGATGCTTGGATAGGTTGTGTAGCCTAGAGTTGATTTATCTTTGTTATCCTTACATACCATGACAATCTCTTATGAATCACCTTGGCCAAGGGGGAGATTGAAGATCGATAGGTTCATCTTCAAAGGTATGTATTCCTAAATTTATTCCTCCTTTATGAGATTAGATAGATAAAGCATATGTATTCTTAGTTCTATGTATTAGGATTTTGTTTACATTAACGTGAGTATATGTCTTCTATACATGTTTAGTTTAGTTGTTTATTTTTTTTTTCTAACCCCCACTTTGTGCCATGAGATTTGGTGTGTACTATATTAAATTTACTTTTCTTGTTATTAGATTAGTGAAATATTAAATCATAGGACTCTTTTAGGGTTTTAATGTGATTGTGTTAGGCTATAGGCTTTAAAACCTTATCTCATATGGTGTGTTGTGACAAGTGATCCCTTAATTGAGTCTAGAATATCCTCACATTGGTCATGCTCTTGCTTAAAAATTATATACCCTGAAATTAGAGGTGTAGGTGTGCTCTATCCCATATGATCTAGGATTGATTTATGGACATGATGCATTTTTGATTGCATACACTAACCACCTAAAAACAACTTGAGACCTCTTAACACAAAGTGTAGATCTCATGAAATTTGAAAATGCAAATGAATGACTTTTGGTGGGAAAGTTAATTTCCACCATAATTAAAATTTGTTAAAATCCTAACACCTCAAAATGACTCTTAAGGACTTCTTATGACCTTGAACACCTCTTAAAGGCTCAAAAACATGAAAACTAGAACATTATTTACATTAGGTAGTGATGTTCCTGCATCACTAAAACATAAACATTCATCATGATTATTTTATATCATTGGTGATATTTTTTTTTATTCTACATTAAAATTTAGGTTGTTCAATAGTTATTCATGATGGAAATCCAATACAAAACAAAATTAAATATAAGGCAACTATCTAATACATTATCCATGCATCCATAACAAATCATACATTTCTTATATCATAATCAAATGCTGAAAAGAATTAACATGTGCTATTATGAATAAAAAATTAGAAAATGTAATAGGATTATATCTATCCATTTATCCATAAACCATGTATAAAGTAAAAAATAATAACATATTCCATAAACAATCCATACTATCCATCACATCATAAATAATACAAGTATCATAGCCCAAATGAATTATGTCTATATATCTTAAAGTTGAATGTGTCTATATAATGATACATTTCAAAAATATATATACATTGATACATCATGATCAAGACTATGTCAAGTCTCCCCCTGACCCTCAAATAGAGCATCTATCCTAGGACTCAACTCATAACACTATGGTGTATACCATGGAGGACCCATGATGTGATGTGATACCTACCCCATTCACCTATCTGAATCTATCAATTGTACTGATCTCTCTGACATCAACCACTTGGTCAATTAATTTTTATATGATGGTGCTCGATGTGTGTATAGAACAACATCATTATATAAGATCTTATAGTATTTAGCATATTCCATGGCCCTCATAAATTTATCTAATGTAGCTAGTTATCCCTATCCTTCTACCAAAACCCTAGCCTCTACTTGCTTTATCTATGTAGTGTCTCTCTCATGTATATAGCATTGTGTCAAAGATATATAATCTAGTGTTTGAGTCTCTACCTCTTGTGTAACAACTCCAATTGATCCAACCATATAATCCATCTCTAGCCTCTCAACCTTGACCTATAACCTATCTAACTCATTCCTAGATGTCTGATATCAGCTACTCTTAGTGGTAATTGACCACCTATTCTATCAATGTCCCCCTATAATCTATCCACCTCTCCATGTGATATTATAATCTCACTATCTCAAGCACATATTTCCTCATGTAATCTATTAATCAAGGTTTCATCATCCTATGATCTCCCTACCTGTGATAGTCCTACCATGTCTTCCTTATTTATATGAGTCTAGTGAGATGGTCTCATTAATATATCCTCCCCATCTCCCTTTCTATCACTATAAATAAGTACCAAAAGAGTCTCCCCTCCACCCAACTAGTCTATATCTACTCTCATCTTGGTATCTCTACCCATATCAATACCTACCTCTCATAGTATTTCTGCATCTCCACCTCTATAACCTCCACATATCATAGATGGATTTACTCTATAGCATATCATCTACCTTATTTTCATATCCATCCCCTCTTGCCTATTATTTCACTCCCAATTTGAGGCCTAAGTTTTGTGCCCCATGGATGTCTTCTCAAACTAGCAACTAATCATTATCTCCTAGTGTATAAAGGTGTGTAAAGAGCTATAAACCTCATCATCCACTATTGGGCCCACCAATATTCATGTCCATAAACCACTCTAACATAAATAATGTCTCTCTTATCTATCCATGTCACTATATATAAGTATATCCATCTATTCTCTATTATCTTAGGATCAATAGTAATCCCCCATTGCATTCTCTCTCTAATAACCTATGAAAATATATGAGGTCCACCTAGGATGCACTGTCTAACTCCAAAATAGATTATCACCCTATTAGGATAATATCTATCAATAATATAGTCATGAATGCATATAATGTATCACTGACTCATCATATAGTCCATGTATAAGTTTTCATATTTTCATTGGAAGACTATCTCTCTGTATGGTCTCCAGGTGATCTGATCATCAACTATCTCATCTATAAATCTCCTATAAATCTATAGGTCTCCCAAATGTGACCTCTACATGCCTATAATCTTATGCCATCTGTAGGTAATAGGCTCATCTTCTAATCATGTGCTCATATGCCATACTAGTCTCTCAACTATAATGTGCTCCCAACACCATACCTATAGTGTAGAAAGTCTAATATCCTTCCCATTTATTTATACCACGTGATACAAATCCCCATAAATGTGTACAAGTATGCATGTCCTCTATGTGAACCTCTATCCCATCTCTATAATATCCCCAATAACATATAACAAGCCAATCAGACACAACCTCCCACTCTTGTTAGGTAGCATGATGCCATTGACAACTAACATGAGTACCATTGTCAATGAATCTTTCCCTAGCTGCATAGAATAATTTATATCTAATCCTCTTATAACCACTAAAATTAACCCATCACCAAATATCTTGTAGAGGGTAGTCTCTTATGGCCCCTAACCCTAATATACATGTATCCCTCATATCAAGATCCTCTAAATCTGATATACATCTTCCAACATAATAGTCATCTCATCTGTTGGTAGGTGAAATGTGTTGGTATCATTGTGCCATCTCTTAGAAAATGTAGTCAAAAAATACCTATCTACTTGGCTCTAAAGTATCTATGAGATGTATGATAACCTTGTCACATCTAGTACATCAAACTTAGTAAACTATGATGTCCACTCTAAAGCCCTCAATATCCACTCCCATATTGCTAGTACTTGTAATACCTCATGTAAACATATCACATTAGCATAATGTTAATTCTACATATCAGCATAAAATCCATTACATCAAATTATAAAACATTCAAATAACATAAATCTTCATTCATATTATTTTGTGGCTATTCTACGTTTACTGCCCATCTATTCATTTGCTAAATTAACTCCTTTTCTTCCAACCCTAGCATTTTCACTACTTATTTTAGAATTTTCACTATCCATTTTATCAAATTCACCCTTCATGTTTTAAATTTTGCATTTATAATGTTATCACTACTCATTTTAGCATTTTTACTATCAATCTATTCAATTTCACTGCTATGTCTTACAATTTTGCAATTGACCTAACCTAATCCCTTTCTATCAATTTCACTCTCATGTTTGATGAATTCATGTTTTCATGATTTTAAAACCATGAATTACAAATTCATTAATCCTTAGAACAATTTTATACCTAAATTATTACACAGCCCTAACAAATAATTTTGTTATCTTGTGTGATGATTCCATGATTTCCATTAATGAATTCATGACTTTCAAAACTAAATTTGTAAATGGCCAAATAATGAATTCATTTCATCAATTTTAAACCATAATAAATGTAATGAAATAAAAAATCTAAGGAATAAAATTTCACTCACCAAAGGCCAACTCCTTTTAGGTGTCTAGTGTCTCCTCATACACTCCCCATGGTGTTAGTGAAGCAAAATATAATCCATTTCCCTCCAAAGCCCCAAAGTAAATCTCCTCAATCAAACTATACTAACAAATCACTCTAAAAATTAATTTTTCTTAAATGGATTTCTTCATTCCTATCCTTCTATTTATACTCTCCCCCTCAATTTAAATCCCCCCATCCTTTCATTTTCTTTATTTTTCACCCATTTTCCTTCAAATTTTAGGATAATATAAATCAAAGCATTTTCAATCTATTTGAATTACTTGCAACCATCAATTTCATAAATTTTAAAATACCATTTGAAAATATATATTTTTTGTTTTCAAATTCATAGCTTACCATCACTATGATATATCTTTCCCATGTTTGCTCACATGACCCCTGTGTTATGATTATTAACTAAGCATACAATCATCGAATGGTAAAATATTCTTTTTCTAATCATATCTCTAGTTTTTACAACTAGGGGAAACTTATTTACACATACCTTAATCTTACAATTTTGACATCAATTCTAGTAATTTGCTTTCTTGATGGTCTTCCTCGCTTAATCATTTTCCTCTTTTATTCATTTTGACTGTTCATTTTTTTTGTGAACCAACACTAAAGTGAGCATCATCACATTCATTCTCATTCATTTGGGGAAAATTTTTCTTATTAATCATCAACACTCTATTTCTTATAGTATTCTTAGAAATTATATTGCCTCACAACACCATTTCAAATAGGGACAAATGTAGACATCTAAATTATATTTAGTGTCTAAATTCATCTAAAACCTATTAATTCTTCTTCCCAAATTCAAATTCAAATTCATGTCATTTCCCTCCTTTTTCAAATAATTAAATAAATCAAATTTAATAAATTGTGTTTTAATCTTAATTTAATTATTAAATCAAGATTTTCCACCTCACCAAACATTTTCCACCTTTATATCCCTCATATGTTGACTCACAAAACCAATCCCATAACTTTCTCAACTACCCTTGAGTCATCCCTTGATTTTCCAAACAACTTGACCCATTATTGGTGACTTAGTTAACCAATTCACTATTTATCTCAGCCATTTAAAATAGTCATCATCCTCATAGATGAGGAATCATTACCCACCTAGATTATTTACATAATTAAAAATATTCAAATAATCCTCTAGCATTTGATATTTCCTCCAAAAATCTGTAAATAGGCATGCAAGCCATCACTTTCATCCATATTGACTTATGCTAATGAAGTGTTATCAAATTCAAAAATGAGTCTAAAGTGAATCAAATCCACCAAAGAGATTTTTTTCATCAAAATGCTACCTATTTTACCTTACATTAGACAAGTGAGAAATCACAATTCAAAGAGAGTTAATCAAATTCACATCGTAATGGAAGAAGCTTTTTGGTAATACGGTATAAGTTTGTGTTATTTTTTTTGTAGCTCTATCCTAGGTAGAGTTAGTTTAGATTATATTTCAACTATTTATTAGAATTCATAGCTTAATTTTCATTTCTATATTTCCTTCATATAATAAGTTTATCAATATGCTACTCATTCTCAACATGGGTGTCATCATGGACCATGGGATTATGTTACTCATTGGTTTGAGGAATATTATGTGGTATGAGGGGAATATAAATGTGTTTAATAGGTACACCTATATATCCATGGCTATGACTAGGTTGCATGCAAAATAATATAAGTAGGAAATGAAAGAGTTTAACAATCTAAATACCTAGCTACTTGAAAACTTTAAAAATCATAAATGTTTGCATTTATATGAATCTATTTCACCAAATGTTTAACCCTAAAAATCTAAGTTTAGGTTATCTAAGGTTAATAATATATAAATGAATAAACATAAGGGTGATAAATAGATCTATAACAAGGTAATCATTTATAAAACTCAAATAGAACATATACTAAATTTGTTATACTAAGATACGCTAAAAATGAAAAGTATAGCTATGCTAGATATTTAAATGATAATGAAAATAAGTACTTAACTAATTATGATACTAATATAGATTTGGATATGGAGCCGACAAGAAGTTGATTGGAAGAGTATTCTAGAATAGTCACCAAATTTTAGATTTAGTGCCTTTATAGACTCAAACACTTGCATTAGCCTAGGATAGTTATGTTGATGCTAGTATCTAGATTAGATGTAGGTGTATTATATGGAATACTTGCTAAAATAAGATATGACCACCTATATGATTTTGGGTTTTTCCTCACCTTTTCTCTAGTGTATTCAAATTTAGGTCATAGATTATCACTCATTATCATATGCTCAAACCATAGTTCTTCATCCTCATAGTGGCTGAGGGGGAAAATGGGTTAGTGGTCACATGGTGTTGATCTGACCCAAAGATCCATCTATCAATGAGAATTACCTACATATCTAATAATCTAAAGAGACCCTCAAACTTATGTATTTATCTATTACGTGTTGGCTTGTGTGTGAATCATGAAATGTGATAATCAAGTACAATAGTGACCTAACTTGTAACTTGTCAAATATCGATCTTGGGTTGATCTTTTAGTATTTTAGACCTATGTATCTGTTGTTCCTATAACTAATATAATAATAATAAAAAATAGGAAATCTTTGATTTATTGAGTGTTTGACTGAATACTTTTGATAGGTTACCTTGGTCTATACTAGGTGTGGAATGAATTAGAGTTGAAATTATATTTATATCAATCACTTTGGAGAAATAACTCACGTTAAATCACCTAGGCCAGCCATTAGGATATATTTAATTTGTAAATTATATAACTTTAGGGAACTTGACACTTGCATCATAGTAGGAACCTTGTGTTGAAATAGGACACCTACATTGATACATGTGTCTATCTAGGATACAAGAATCTAGGGAACATGAACACATGTATAGGCTTAGAACTTGTAGAGGCATAATATAAGTAGTTTTTAAAAATTCTAAGAAAGATAAAAGGCTTGGCTTATTAATATAAGACTAGTTAGACTAAGAGATAGGCCAAGGGGTACAAGAGAGAACATATTTAAGACTTTACAAAAATAGGAAAGGTCTAGAATTGAGAGGAACAACCAAGGTTTGAGTTTTCCAAGTGTAAAAGATTAAGGTGCTATATAATTTATAAATAGTGTCTACACAACCTAAGGTCTTTGATAGTAATGCATATTGTAACTACCATAGATGCATTGGGAATTATACAAACTAATGTTACAAGCTAAGGCATAAGATACATGATATTATTGATGATAACACTATTGAGGTACACACACCCATAAAATAATCATAACCACAACAAAATGATAATGCAAAGTTGAAAACTTTCAATAATACTTTCTTTAATCATGGTATAGTTGAGAATGCAGATAATTCAGAAGTACATCATGTGTACAATGCACATTATTTTCCTAAACCATATGGGAATCCAATATATGGAATCATTAGAACATTTATAATCACTTTAACAATGCATCCAATAATCAAATTTGATGATAGTGAAATCAATGATGATGATTCAAATAGGCACACACTATTTATTAGAGAATACATCAATAAAAAAACTATTCTTAGAGTTATGATTCATAATGAATAAATAAAAAATACATGTACAATGGGACTCATTCATAGTCCTAGGTATAAATATTAATATTTATAATCCACATCATAGGTTGCTAAAATATTTGATGGGCATACACAGGATTTTTTGGGACATATATTTTAGTGAGTCTAGCAACAATAGCTACTACATTTCTATTCTTAACAAGCACACGTGTCTTAAATATGTTATTATGATAGCATTGGATACAAAATATTTAATAAATACCATATACACTATATATATTCCTTAAGTACATACATTTCAATTAAGTGGTCAAAGTTCAAGGCTTCCCATAGGAATACCCTCTATAGTTAGAGGCAATTCTTCCTCCACCCTCACCACCATCACAATTTGTTGTGGCACCTATTCAAGAACAACATAAAAAATATAATTAATGAAACTAATATAAATCATATTACAAAGGTAATTTGTGCACCCATTCAAGATCATAGCACAAAATCAATTGTGATAATTATACAACATCTATCTATATAGCCAATTAAATGGGGAAATGTATATCTTCCCAAATATAAGGCTTCATCTAAAAGGATTAATAAAGGTTCAAAGATAAATAAATCCACTACAATGCATCTTAAGGTGACTCCTAAGACAATTCAACATGTTTAAAAATAAGCAAAGGTTGTTATACAACATACTTCACCAAGTCTTGCACTTTTTTTGATTACCCATGTGGTAGTTATTTATGCAAGAAGTGATCATGACAATTATGATATGGCCCTTGATGATTTTTTTAGATTTAGATACATTTACATGTATTAGTATTTATCCATGGAAAATCAAGATTAAACTCTTTGATACATGATCATAATAGGATCCTTCCATTGATGGGATCATAGGCTAGTGCCCCTTCTAAATATTTTTAAAAAAATAAAAAAAACAAAAAAAATAAAAATAAAAAAAAAAAAAAAACATTAAAAAACATTAAAAAACAAAACTTGAGCATGACATAATATTCTAGTTTAATTATCATATGTTACTTATCATAGGTTGGTAAATAGCATATTATTTTTTATACACATGCATTTACCAATATATTTTAATGAGATGAAAAACATACATTATAAATGCATTCTTACATATCTAACTTCCCTTCTACACAATGGCCATGCCTATTCTAGTGGCATCTAAAATATACAAGTTACATAATAACATGTTATAACTATCTATGACCACAAATGGGATGTTAAATTGCATATCTTACAAGTGTCATACTAAATCACTCTTATTTTACATTGTTCTACTAGATAGATATGTTTTTTTGATAATAATATGAAATCTTCTCATATTGATAGACTATACTAGTTTTAACTTATTTTATGTTCCTTTTTTGTTGTTTAATTTATTGTATAATAGACTTAACATCACTTATTTGAGCATCTCTATGAGATCATTTTTTGGTAAGTGTGACAATTGAACATGTCCCTTGTATGCAGCCCTTGGCCTTGTGTATGTAATATTTGTTTATGTGATAACTAAACATGTCCCTTGTATGTGGTCCTTGGCCTTGTGTATAAAATATCTACTTATGTGACAATTGTTTATGTCCCTTGTATGTGGCCCTTACCCTTATTATTTTCTATTGTGTGACATTATTGCATGTTTTCTAAGCTTGATTAGTGGTACCATAATATTTATCATGTATTTATAGGGTTTAGTCTACTTCAAATAGTTATTATACTACATACTTCAATATTATATCTATATAGACATGACACTTGTGTGCCTCAATTTCACATATTCTTCAATCACAATTACATTTTTCATGATAACATATTCTCTAACATGGTGACATATTATTATATGAGCATATCTTTGTCATGATATAATTAACTCTTCTTTTGAGAGGAGTGACTTGTATGCTACGTCCCTCATCTCAAAATGGGGTATCATAGTGGGTAATGTATTAGAGATTCACACCTCCATGAGCAGATTTGGGACATAATATAAGTCTAAATATACAAAAAATATGTTTCACAAATTTATATTACATGTTTTCAAATATTCACACACTGTGAAATTAGATTTTATATAAAAATATAGGTTTTTAAAGGATTCAAAATGATTCAAAAAGCAAAAATATGACAAATATTAGTACATTCACATAGATTATGGAGGCATATGACATGCATATTCACTCATTTATCAAAAAATAAAAGTATAAAATAATACACACTTGAAGTCATATGCATGGGAACATGTAAAAAATGGTTATGAAAATCAAAATTATAAGTTATAAATATAATTGAGCATATCGATGCATAACATTCTATATAATTTTGGCACATATTTATAGGGATCATGATAATCATTCATGATCAAGATTATTTAAGGATACAAAGTTTAAATAGCAATATATTTAAATTCAATTCATAGGCAATTTTATGAGCAATGTAGTCATGAAGGGTGAATGAATAACATTCATTCCATTTCAATAATGTAAGTGTAGTCATATAAAATGCAAAAATTAGTAACTTGAGCATCACTAATGCCACCCAGCCCATAGGTCCCTCTTTCTTGCTTTCATGACCCTTATAGGTTTGTTTTCATTGATTATTAGTCATTTGTATCCTTCTAGACCTGATTATAGCTAAGCCAAGACCTTATTTTTATGACCAATCCATTCCCCTAGGTCTTGTCTACCTAGGACAATAGCACCACACTAGGACAATAATGCCAATGCCACTATTGCCCACTTTTAGTGTTATTGTCCAAGTTTATTTTTGGCTCCAATGGTTAATTTTTTTGGGTTCCACATCCTTCTCCTTATCAGCCTAATGTGAGAAAATTTAATCCATGACCAATAGATCTGTATAAAATCTCATTCAAAGATCATTTGGAAAGGGTTGGAAAATATCACTCAAATAATCTTACCTATTCTCTGCATATATATAACCTATACACTTTCAAGCCAATTCAAGTCCTTACACCAACCCCTAGTCATCTCAAGCATATGCATTTTTTGCATTTCTTACATTTTCATTCACTATTGCACTATGCACTCTTAAAAGGAGAACTGCATATGGCTTGATCCCTCCTTAGAGTATTGGTATGTAGGTAGCATACCCACACATGAGGTGTGAAGCACATCTAGTGCATCTTCTCACACACACTAATCCCTTTTCCTATTTACCAATTTTTTTTTCAAGTGCATTAAAGGCATAAAAATGAAGAAAATCAGCTCTATAAGGAATACTACTGATAGCGAGGCTTGAAAATTTAGAGATAGTGTCACACAGACTTACTGAACAAAACTTAGAAAGCTTATCTCTTTAGGATAATAATGTTGAACAAGGACTACATCACTAAATCCACTCCTATCCACTTTTAGTGCTCCTATCCAATTAAACAATGAAAGCCAAGATCCTATTTGTGATAGTATCCTAGGCCTACTTAGTGAATATCAAACCTTGTCTCAGTCAGATCAATACAAAATAAGATAAGTTTGATTTTCTCACTTTTATTACTATTTTTAGAATAGGTCAAATTATAATTAAATTTCATAAATCAATATCTTATTTATTACATATTTTTATTGATTTATCAATCTAGACCCTTTAACTAAATTAGAAATAAAATCCCAATATTCACAAAATTGTTAAAACATTTGGTGAACTTGACTTACTTTAAATTGTGCATAAAACCCTAGAAACCCTAGTGTACATTCCTAGCTGATTTTTTCCCATAAATTTTTGAATATCTTTCTTGAATATTTAAAGAAAAAATTCATCCCAAATTTTAAAATTTAGTATTAAATTTTAAAAATAATTTTATTTCAAACCCTAGTTGCATCAACTAGCTCCCAGTAATTTTCCAATCATTTTTTGAATTTTTTTTAGTTTTATATTAAAATCAAAAATCAATTTCAATTTCAAAAAATCATAGTAATTTAAAAATATATATTTTCCTCAAAACCCTAGTTTCATCTACTAGGTCCCATTAAATCAAACACTTTTTCATAAATTTCTAAATTTCTACTTGCATACTTAACTCAAAAATTCAATTTCAATTTAAAAAATTCATAGTATTTTGTAAAAATATTGTTGTAAAATCCCTAGTTACATGTACTAGCTCTTATTTGCTTCTTGAGATATCACCTTACATGTGTGTGAGATTTTTATCTTTTTTATGCATATTCATGTTCTTTGTTTAGATTATATCTATTCACTGTTTTATACCATTGTCCAAGTTGTTTTCCTTATGCCACCTAAATTCCTTACATCTCTTCCTTTGAGATGAAGTACAAGACTTAGTGGCATTCCTCCTAAATTCACCTAGATTCCTAAAACTTGACCATATACCATGGATAAACAACTAGTTTAGACTCCAACTATAGATTTTACACATCCATATTACACCAATTTAAATGAGAATAATTCAAACAATGAGTAATATGAGAATAATAATGATGATGTACACATTAATGCTCATGCTCCACCACATTGGACTATTGATTCACTTCCACCCATTATTGATAATGAAGTTATACTCAACAAAAATTTGATCCTCCAAAGTTTTAGAGAAATACTTAGGGAATAGCCTCAAGATCATACTCTTATATTAAAATCTCTCATGGAAATCAAAAATGCTAAACAAGTTGAGTTTTCCATTCCTATAAAGCAACTAGTTATAAATGACAATATGGGGGCAATTATGTCTCAACAACCCCCTATAGCAGCCCAACCTACCTCTATGCCACTAGTTATAGATAGTACATCCCTATCTCATGATGCGGCAACCCTTGTGCAAGATATAATATCTATTCAATCTAAGGTGCTACATCTTGAGCAAGATGCCACTAGACCTACACAGGCTTTGGATTCTTTTGGTCTTCTGCATATACCATTGGCACATCACATTTTTTATACCCTTGCCACAAGGTTTCATTTAAATCAAGCTTACTATATATGATGGAAAGGGTGATCTAGAGATACATTTAATGTCATTTCACATAGAATGCTTGGACTATGTACCAAATCACTAGCTACTTACCAAGCTATTTCTATGGAGCCTAAAAGATTATGCTTTACAATGGTTCTATAGTCTACTAAATCAGTCAATTAATGCATTCAATCCTTTAGCTGACATGTTCTTATCACACTTTAGCATTGATATTAGTGATAAAGTTTCATATTCTTAAGTTACACAATAGAAACAAAGGTCAAATTAGCATCTCACAGATTATGTTCTTCAATATAAGACCATCTTGGCTAATATGACTAACCCCATGATATATTAGGAGTTACAAGACCTCTTCAAATAAAGTCTTCTACCAGCACTTCATAAATCAATCATGTTCAAAATATTATCTTCCTTCACTGAATTGTGTCACACTCTAAAGGAAAGAGAAGTCAAGTTAATTTCAATGGGAAAACTCAAGTACACAAGTATCTTAGACACAACAAACAATAGTAACAACAAAGTCCCATACAAAGTAAAGGTTAATGATAATAAGAGTTAGAATCAACCTATAGTTAATACAACTTCTGAGCTCCCTCAGTGAGTGGTTTTATCAGCACCTCCTTGATGTAAATATACCAATCTACTAGTTTCTCCAGCCAAAGTTTTTAACAACCATTAGATTGTAACATGATATCTCTCCCTCCTTTTTAGGAAGTTGACAAAATAAAGCCTCTTCCATAGGGATATGATTAGCATGCATTTTGTGAGTTTCATAGGGTACCAGGCCATACAACAAACAAATGCATCAATTTAAAACACAAGATACAAGATTTAATAGATGGCAACCATATTAATCTTGACACTTTAGTTGAGCCTCCTCTGACAAAGCAAACACATGATAAAGCATTAAAAATATTTTAAGATCCTTTTTCTATAGCATTCCAAATAGGATACAGGGGATACATTATAGGTTCACCATGCATATCATGCACATCTACTACCATATACATACATGACACCTTCAGTTGAGATACATCCTTTGAGAAACATGATTGGTGTATATAATTCCAAAGTTCTAGATAGACCTTCCATCTCCTTTTCAAAGCAAGAGATCATCGAGGATGATTTAGATTATCTTATACTCTTTATCAGATCTTACATTCATAATCATCATATTCATAGTGTTCTTATTGATAATAGATCTAGTGTAAACATGTGCACTATGACATTAATGAAACATTTAAGATCTTCAGAGTATCATATTACCCTAATGGATGTAGTTATTAGTGGATTTAGTGGGCACATACAAAGTTAATTAGGTGAGATTGTACTTCCTTTATAGGTTGGTCCAACACATGTGGCCACAACATTCACTATTGTTCCTAGTGTAGGAGTTTTTGATATGTTACTTGGTTGACCATGGATTTACAAACTTCAAGTAGTACCTTCTATAGTTCATAGATGCATGAAATTCATTCACAATATTCAAGATATTATAATTAATGGAGTTCCATATAAGTTACCACTCCACACTTTAGATTCATAAACAATTCCATAGTCACTAGTTTCATTTTTGCCACTAGTTATAGTTCCTCCTCTAGTTCTAATTCAAACATAGTTGAGGCATCCATCACCAGTATGAAGATTTCATACACCTCCATAGCTTCAAGATTCTAGATAGCTTCCAACTACAATGTTCACACCTAGGGTAGTATCATTGAGATCTCATGTATCTAATCATAGAACCTATGTTTAGCAACCTTATCCTACTACCAGATGGGTCCCTAAGATCCTTATAGTTGCATTCACTTCTCAGAGTCATAGGGGGACCCCACACTCAATTTCTACTTCAAATATTTTAGAGAATTTACAACATATACAAATTTTAGAGCCATAGTTTTAGCATTTCCATCATGCTCCATGATCATGCATGATTCCTCTCCTTGATATAGGACACCATGATAGGGAGTCTCCCATGAGACTCATTGGTTAGTATCATCCTTTCCTAGCTCACCTATACATAGTCTCCTAATACTTAATTGTACATATTTCAAATATTTCAAAAATTCAAAAACATTCAAATATATATCAAAATACCAAAAATATTTTGATTGTATGAATCATCCATGCTTTAAATTTATACTATTATGCTAGACTTACATTTTTTGTTCTATGTTATTGTTTGTCAATTTATCTACATTACCATGATTAAATTAAAATTATTTGAGTGTGTTTAGTGATATCTAACTCTTTGATTACTTCAGTCTACCCATTAAGGGGGCATCCTACTTCTACATCGAGACGTATATCGATATACATACCCACTAGGGGCATTTTTTACATGATTACACCATCTAGGTTATGTCATTCCTACACCACACACTTTAGTTATCATGTTGATAGACATTACTTACTTGATTACATAAATTACTATATCAACACTCACTAGTATATAGCACTTGTGTATTTCTTAGCATATACCTAGTCTTGTACTAACATGTATTACATACTTTCACTCTTGCTTTGATTAGTTAGATGTGCTTGAAGTTTATAGTTCCTAACATGCTTTCTTTTCTTGCTTAGTGTAGCTAGATTATTTGCATTTTCTTAGTTCTTACTTATTTTTGGTAGGTACCTTAGGACATTTTCCAATGTCCTTTGCTTTTATTCATGTGTGTGCCTTAGGATATTTATTAATGTCCTTTTATTGTACTCCTCTATGTGATTATGGCTTCCATGCTAGCTTTCTTATTTTAATTTTATGTGTATGTGGAATTTAAACATGCTTTGTATGATTGCTTTCTAGTTTGAGTGACATGTTCCCATGTCCCTTATTTTCTTGGCCCCTTGGATAATCTTATACACTTTCTTTTCTTGCCTTGTGTGCTTATTGCTTGATTACTTTGGATTGTTTGCAATTCCATGATCTATATCATGCATTATCCATGTTTTATTGGATGCCATGATGGGCATCATGCTCCATCCCTCCAACTAACAAATAACAACTAACCAGATTTTAAATTTTAATTCAGTACATTACACATGATATTACATTGTTAAATCTATCTAGGCATACCCCTGTTGATCTAAAAATCTCTCACTACAACCCATGCTATATCTTGAGATATCTTATCAATATCATTGATATATCATGAATTCATGTAACATAACACATTTTTAGGGATATTTATTTTGAGGGTAGTCATTGCAGGGTCTCCATTCCTATATTAAAAAGAGGGGGCAACAAACGTGGGTTTTATCACAAAGATTAGAACTCCTAATAGTCAAAACAATAGCATTTAAAACACCCAAAATAACAACCAAACACCAAACCAGTCAGAATAGATTAGGTAGATAGTCAAAAGTCTAGAATAGTCATTAGATTTGACCTAAGATAATAGTGTCAATATTGGACTACAACACCAGTGGTACTATTATCCATTTCTAACACTCCTATTTAAATAATAGAAAAACCAAATTTTCTAGAAATAGATAGAAAGGTAAGTTCAGTTACAATTTTATCAACTATAGTTTAGACTAGAGTCAGTAATTTTACTATAATTTTGCTTAAAGAATCTAGATATAGGTAGAATCATGTGTGGCATGATGGATCTCACTTATAATTTTATATAGGGTAGTTGGTAAAAATTCTATATCAGAATCTATGTTTCAGACACTAGTGATTAGGAGCAATGTGCACAACACATTTGTGTTCTTTCTTTATGAGTTTAACATTACCCAAGCATTCTCAGTAGTTGCATGCCTTATTCCACCTGTAAGTGGTTGGATTCATTTTGGTTTGGATTTCATACAAGCCTAACTTTTGTGTTCCCAATTTCATGAGTTCTTGAGTGGCTTCCACATAAGCTAGATTCTTAATTTTGGAGTGGCTTTCATATAAACCTAATTCTCCATCTTTTAGAATGGCCAAGAGTGGCCTAGTTTATAACATACATTTATTTATCCATGCCAAAATTATTATATCATAGTACATTTATGGGCTTTAGGAACCATCTCATATGACACACATTCCAAAGCAATATCAATTTATAGCTTCACTTCATGGGGCAATGATGGAACCAAAGGACTAGCTAGCCTTTATATTCTTGAGCCACCTATTCAGAGGGATTGAATGCATAGTCCAAACATTGATCAACACATACATGACCACCTAGCTTTACTTAGTAGGTGATGATGGATCTAAAGGGATAGCCTTTGCATTCTTGAGCCACTTTTGGGGAATTGAACACTCAGCTCTATTCATGATATTACTCTTAGTACAATACACATCCAACATCACCCAACATTACTCAGCATCATAACATGTTTTGTATTGATTTACATACTTGATGAGGTGTATTAATTCCTTTCTCTTCCTCTCTCTTACCCAAATTTGTATGTTCTTATTTTAGATATAGTGTATCTAGTAAGAACCGATCTACTTTTATTTTCACTTGAAGATTTATACTTCATAGCCTGCTCTTTCTATACACACCCAACATTAGATACCTTCATGGGATTCAACCTTATAGGTAAGTTTAGGTACACTTTCTATTTTTCCTTTATCCTAATATTTTGTTTTGCTACATCACTAGAATAAAGGGGGGGGGGAATGTAGTCATATAAAATGCAAAATTTAGTAACTTGAGCATGACTAATGTCACCCAACCCATAGGTCCCTCTTGCTTACTCTCATGACCCTCATAGGCTTATTTTCACTGATGCCTAGGCATCCATAGCCTTCTATACCTGATATTAGTTGATCCAAGACCCTATTTTTATGACCAATCCATCCCTTAGGTCCCATTTACCTAGGACAATAGTGCCACACTAGGACAATAACACTAATGTCATTGTTGTCCACTTTTAGTGCTATTATCCTAGCTCATTTTTAGCCTCAACAGTAAATTTATTTTGATTTCCCATCCTTCTCCTTATCGGCCTAACATGAGTAAATTCAATCTATGACCAATAGATCCCTATAAAATCCCATTCAAAGATCATTTGGAAAGGGTTGTCAAATATCACTTAAGAAACCAAGAATACGAGCAAGACCACTCTAGAAATATTCCCTATTCTCTACATACAACTAGCTTATACACTTTTAAGCCAATTCAAGTCCTTACACCAGCCCTTAGTCATCTTAAGCACACCTAATTTTTACATTTCTTGCATTTTCATTCACTATTACACCATGCATTCTTAAAGGGAGAACTATATATGGCTTGATCCCTCCTCAGATTATTGGTATGTACCCAACATGCCTATTTATGAGGTGTGAAGCATGTCCAGTGCATCTTAAACACACTAACCCCTTTTCCATATTTTTCAAAGTTTTGTTCAAACACATTGAAGGCATATAAATGAAGAAAATTAGCTCTATAAAGAGCACTACTAATAGTGAGGCTTCAAAAATTTAGAGATAGTGTCACACAGACTTGCCAAATAAAACCCAAAAAACTTATCTCATTAGGATAACAATGTCAAAAAAGGACTACAACATCATTGTCACTCTTGTCCACTTTTGATGCTCCTATCCAAGTAGAAAATGAAAGCTAGAATCATGTTTATGATAATGTCTCAGGCCTGCATAGTGAATATCAAACCTTATCTCAGTCAGATCAATACAAAATAAGATAAGTTTAATTTTCTCTCTTTCATTATTATTTTTATAAAATTTCAAATTTTAATTAAATTTAAAAAAATAGTAGCTTATTTATTACATATTATTTATTGATTTATCAATCCAGACCCTTTAACTAAATTAGGAATAAAACCCCAATATCTCTAAAATTTTTAAACTAGTAAGTCCAAAATTTAAATCCATTTATAGTGGTGTGATTCAAATATGTGTGGGTGATTTATGTTCAATTCAAGTGACACTCAACTACCTTGGAACCATTTATAGTGAACCTAGCTTGTTTCCACCTTTTTGGATTATTACATTGGGTATTACTACTTTTTCATGGGAGTTGGGATAATGCATATTTCCAACTCAAGAGATCAATTAGTTATTCAGATTATGACTTGATCACTCTCAATTCACTATTATTTCAAATTCTCTAAGTGATTAAATGAGGGGACATAGTTATCATTTAGCAATTACAAGTCACATGACAATTTGGTTTCATCTATGCACATGTGTACTCCTCCCTTGATATCTTTTCAAATTTTCAAATTTCAAAGTTTAGTTTTTGTAAAATTTCAAATGAAAAAATGACTACTTTATGAGTTGTTGCTAGGTTTTCTAAGTTAAAATGACCTTCACAATTGATATATTTACTCGAATACAAAATGTGTTACACACACTTAGGTTCAAACTCTTTCTCCTTTACTATAGCAATTTCATTTATAGAATAAATGGGGATAAATGTATACACATAAATTTGATCCAAGGTACTTAAAAATGCTAATTATTGACATATTACTAACCAAATCAATTGTACCTAATTACATGAATCTCATTTGCCATTCCTCTAAGCCTCTTCTATATGGCAGATTTGACCCTTTATTTGTTGTTATCATTATATATAATTTTCAATGTCAAATGCTCAAGATATCTAAAATCACCTTTAGAATATTCCCTAAACAACACAATTATATGTTTTCTTCTTGGATAGGTCCATCTTAAGTAATCAATGATGCATTAAGCCCCTATCTACCTAGGTTGGCCACGTCATGTGTCAAATAACAACTAGTTTCCAAAGTAGAAGTTATCATTTTAGGTCTTTCCACACATTTCATAAGGTTGGATAAAGGAATATGTCAAAAGATTTTCCTATAAATACATATCAAGAGTCATTCATTTTCCCCACTTGGTGTGATCAAGGAATCCAAGAAGGGTGGTTAGATCATATGTTAGCTTCATAATGAAATCAAATCAAAATGAAAACAAACACACTAACAAGCATAATACTATCTTGCCTAGATCAAAGGGAGGAGCATGGTGAAGAAAACCAATTGACAAAACAAAACTAAAATGAATGAAAACATAAATTAATTACCTTACTTGAATGCTCCAAGAGATTTATTCATTTGGCTTGCTCGGCTTGTGCTCAAGAGATATTTGGAAAATGGAGTTGTGTGGCTCCTTCTCCCCTTGGCACCATGGGTATTTATATATTGATCTGGCTTAAAGTGGTTTGTCTTGGAATTTTGGAATTATAACTCTATAGCTTTCATGCTTGTCATAAATTCTACATTATAAAATTACTCTATCCAAGTTCTCTAAATGAAGAGGAAAATGATTGTATTTATAGGTTTAGTAACTAACCTCAACCCAAGGTGAGTTAAGGTGTATTTAGGGCTTGTAATGGGTTTAAACCTTACCTTTTTGAGTTAATTAACCCTATTAGAGTTAAAATATGTCCAAACCTTATGATTAGTAATGAATAGGCATGGGTTGGATATTTTGGATTTCAGACAACTCACAAAATGTGATTATGAATTCCTTTGATATTTGAATTTACTTTTTTGATAATTCATTTAATTGCTCATCAATAATTCAATTTAGGAATTTGATTTGATTTTGCATTTGATTAATTATTTTAAGGATATTTGATATGTTGAAGATTTTTTAATTAATTAATGTGTGCATTTGATCCCATTTAATTATTTTATAAGCCAAAATTTATTTTATGAAGCCAAATTTGAGATGTTTTAGAGATTATTAGGCTAGATGTGCAAAGGTTGGTAAGAATCAGTCTAAAGTTGGGTATGAAGCCATTGGTAACCAATTTTAGATGGCTATAGTTTGCCCCTATTTGGGAAGATGTTGCAAGCTATAATCACAATAACATCTTCTCAAAGAATAAAATGGTTGTGTTCTTATGACTTCAATGATAATGGATGAACTATAGGGCAACCTTTTGAGGGAGTGGTTGGCAATGGGGTCAGCAAATGGTCCCTCAAAAGAAGGAAATGAGTGGACCAAATGGATGAAAATATAATGATTAAACCAAATTCAGGTAGAATCATTGATATTACAAGTGGGATAATGTAAAATGGCTTTCCCAAAGGTGGTTATAAACATTATACCCTAATAGTGGAAAATATGATATGAAGATGCAAGTGGGATGATACACAATTATTTTCCCATAGGTTTTTATAATAATTACTATCCTAATAATGGTAAATAATCACCTATTGGGTGGAAGAAAGTGAATGATTTTTTGAAAGGTGGTTATAATCATTAACCCTCAAATTGGTGGAAATGCAATGATTTGCCTGAAGGTGGTTATAATCACTAGAAATGCAAGTGGGATGGTGTGAAAGGATTTTATCAAAGGTGGTAATACTCATTAAACCCTACTTATGAAAAAAAATATATGAAATGATGATGGAAAATATGATTTGGAATCAGGTTAAGACTATTACTGAAGATGGTGGCAAGGAGATATCATCACTACATTTGTCATGTGGACTTCTTGAAGTTTATTTTTTCTATAACACTTGACAGTAGGAATCATGATAGAAAACCATGAGGACTTATCCAAAATATGCTCAAGGACTAACTCTCAATCCAATACTCAATGGAAAATAATGCACCAAAGATAAAAACCATGATGATAATGTTGACATATGAATATGGATTGATTCAATAATAATACGTAAGGAATCACCCAATGAATGCACATAGACTAAATCGATGAAATAATCCTTAAAGAAAATAAATAGGCAAATAAACAAACCAAAAATAAAATAAAATAAAATAAAGAGAAATAAACAAACAAACAAACAAATAATGGTTAATCACAACGTTAGTACAAACAACACGACACAAACAGGTCGATGCATATTAGCCCTAGAAAATAGGTAAAAAATTAACAAAAAAATAAGATGGGGAATGGAAGAAAAGGAAGGGGTGGCCAAGCTATCTCTAGATGCATTGGGTAAGTTGATGCTACCTATATAGTTCCATGGACATGATATCTAATAAAAATTTCAAGCCAAATTTAGTTCTCCCAGGAAATGGGATAGAATAAAATGATGATAAAGAAAACATGATTGATGTGATAGAAGAATATGGGAATAGTCTTGAAAAATGGAAAGTGTATGGGATAAAAAGGCTAAAAAGGATGGGGAAACTAAATAAAAAGTTATTTCTTATGACTTGGTAAGGGTTCCTAGAATCCTTAAGGCAAAGAAGTGGTAAATGTTTTTGGAATTTTAGAGTATCTCAACTCAATTGAGAATGATGAGATACTAAACGGTATAAGATCTTAAAATAATGAGAGCATTCAAACTTAGAATTGCACAAAAATAATGAGATTATGGTGAAGGGGGATGGATTTGACATCAATAAGTATCAAGCATTACTCACATAGTCCTAAAATAGCCTCAGGTCATAATAGTCCCACCTTATAGTGGAGGAATATAAATAGTGTAGCAGGTAATTCAAATAAAATAGTCATAGTTGACATAATGCCATAGTAAGACATATGAATGGCAAGTTGGTATATCAAGGCATAATAAATAAGTATTGCCCCTAGTTTTCCCATAGGTGGTTATAACTAGGAAACAATGACATAGGTTAATGACCTAATTTGCCCATAGGCAGTTATAATTAGTAGAAAGACTGGTAAGACATTGGTTTTCCCAAAGGTCGTTATAATCAAGCCCACATAAATAAATCATGATATATAATGAAATAATAAATGAATGATGAAACTACCAAACTTTTGTCATACTACTCCAAAATATGGCCTTTATCTAAAATACTTGAAATAACTACTGAAATTGATCTGATTTTACATGTTGAAAGTGGAACCAATGGATGAACCAAGGTGAAAGGGGCTAGGTAGGGAGGGTCAAAACATGTTGGTTAATATAAAAGGTAAGGTAGAATGGCATGAAAAAATGAAAAATTAATAGAATGGTAGAATGGTATGGATGATGATGTTATGAAGATATAATGATAAGAGGGTTGCCTCCAAATGATGAGGCAAATGGTAGGGTATGTAATAATGGTAAAAGGAATGATAAAATGAAAATTTCAAGGTCCATGTTTTTATCTTGGGTATGGTAAATGGAAAAATGGCAAAGGTATGATTCATGTTTTTGGCTTGGGTATGGTAAATGTCAAAAGGGTAAAGGTATGGTTCGTGTTTTTGGCCTAGGTGAATGATTATAGTGTTATTGATGGTTTGGAGATGCACATCTTGATCAATAAATGAAAAAACCAAAATAATCAATCATGTAAATTAATAGCCCACACCTCTTTTGAATAGCTACTTTGTCAAGAACTAGCTACAGATTTGGATGCAAATGATGTTGTTGTGATCTTCATTGGTTGTTGATTTTGTTTCCTTCAAACATCAAGACAAGATATCTTTGTAGCCTTTGAAAGGAAAGTGTGGCCAGAGATGGTAGATAGGGATAAATTTTGGTTGATAGGTTTGTTTTGGAAATAAAATGGTGGATGATAATGGAATGTATAACGGTTCATGAACAAATGAAGATCAATATTTTTAGGCACACACAATGTTTCTAATTCTAGATTTGACATAAATTTTGACGTGGTTGGGCTAAAGAATTTTGAATATTCTCTTGATAGGACCATCAAATTATTCTATTGTTTAGGAATAAGAGTAGCTACTATCTGATTATGCTATAGATTGGAAGCTATATTTATTTCAAATTTAATTATGTCTTCATCAAGCAATGAAGAAATTTTGTGCTCAACTATTGGTGCCTCGAAGAGGTTTTCACCAATGAAGTTGTCTTGATTATCCCACAGCAACTCCAAGAAGGTTTCACTAAGGAATGTTAAATTTTGAATTTTATTGTCTTTTAGTCCCTCTAAAAAGGTTTCACTAGAAGATGTTGATTTTGAAATTTTATTGTCCCCTAGCACCTCCAAAAAGGTTTCAATAGGAGAATTTTCTTTTTCTACATGAATTTGGTCTTAGCCTCCTTGATGTTCTTCAATTTATATGTCACCATGGATGCAATTAAATAAGGTGTGATTCTATCAGTCCTAATTGATACTTGTGGGATATGGAATGTCAATAATATGACTATATTGGTTGGTGGTAATGGCATGTGGAATGGTAATGGAATGGGGAGAGGTTAAAAAATCCTCATATAAGATACTAGGATAGATTTTGTTGAATATAAAGTAATCATCCTCAAAAAACCATAGAAGGATCATGAATGTATTCAAATTGATCTACAAGGCATGCATAACTAATGTTTTAACACCTATGAACATATCTTGATTCTAAGTCTAACTCAAGGGACTTTGAATCCAATGTTAATACTAATGTTGATTTTGATTTTGATGCTAAATCTAATGTTAGTTCAAGAATAGAACCTAACTTTAATTTTAATTCTTCATATAGTGTGGATGATGCTACAATCATGTTTTGTTAAATATATAGTTTTGGATAAATAACGGCCTATGATGGCATAATGGGATCCACAGAGACTAGTTTGTCAAAGTGAGACTCCTCTACTATGGGAAAAAGGTCAAGATACAACTCTTCAAAGACTAGCTTATCAAAGGGAGGCTCTTGAAAAATAGACCTAGGAATAAAATTTGATTCATCACAAGTTGACTTATCACAAATGGTTGGTTCAACAAAAACATCATTTATTGGTTGTTTGTCTTGGTATTGGTTTACAATCTATTGTAAAATATTGGCTTTGAATATATCTTGGTCCTTAAATGATTGGCTTGGTTGAGGTACTGATTAGATTGGTTAGGTTTGGATGATTGATAGGGGTTTTATAAATTGAAGAATGAATGGCAATAGTTCAAAAATGATCAGTGGTTGGATAATGAGAGGGTGTTGTGGAGTTTGGTTACTCACACAATCCACAAGATGAGGTCTTAGTATATAAATGGTAGGGAATTGTGGATCTTGATTGCTCACACAAGCCAAAAGATGGAGTCCTTTAATGATATGGATAGGGCATTATAAATCTTAGTTGTTATCATGAGCCAAAGGACAAAGTATTATAATGATATGGATAGGGCATTATGGAACTAGGTTACCCACACAAGCCAAAGGGTGAGGTCCTGAAATGGTAATGGTATTCATTAGATGTTTTGAAGATTGGTATCTTGCATAATCAAAAGGAGGGTTTATAGTATAGGTGGGGGATTGGGTGGTCACATAAGGGTGAGCAAAATATTCTAACTATCCTAAATAATGGATCAATTCACCCTACACTTGAGCACTTTGGCTTTGCTCTCCAAATTGAGGATTTTAAGAAGGGTATGAATCATCCTCCCAAATAACATCATCCTTATCCCCTTAGGGTTTTGGCTTAGGTCATAAGCAGGTTCTTGACTTTGTTCTCTTAATTAATTATTGTAAGGTGGATATGGATCTATCTCATTAATAACATCATCATCAAATAGGTCTTCACCCAAGTCCTCCTCATAGACCATATCATCCTAGTAGGGATCTTCAATTGAATTTTATGCAGCCATACCATCATACCTTAGATTGTATGTGACTCCACCATAAGTGTAGCTATAAATATCCTCATCAATGATAATACTCTACAAAAAGGCTTAGAGTTATACAAACTTTGAAAAGCTATGTTTGAAAAGACAAATAGGTTTAAACTCTATCTAACTTGGTCTAGGGTGGAGCTATATCTCCAAAAAGTCTATGAAAATACTTGGTAAAAATAGTATAACATCAAATTTATAACATTAAATATCTCACACAAACAATGTTAAGTAAAATGACCTAAAAACAAGATGCCAATCTCTAGGTCCAAATAGGTCTAAACTAGGAAAGGTAAAAGAGTCACTAAGTCTTTTGGCCAAATATGACATTAGAATCTAGGATCAAAACAAGGCATATGCTAGGAATTTTGGCCAAATGTGGTGTCAAAATCTAGACTTGAAATAAAAGAGATGATTTTAATCTAACAAACTTGGGATACTTTGAAAAATACTAGGCATTTGATTCTAGACATAAACATGATCAAATTGGTATAAAACACAAAATGAAATGTAATTGAAGATAGAATGATTCTATTAAACAAAGGCAAAAACAATATAGTTTCCAAACTTGAGTAATAGACTAACCTAAGTTACACAACCAAAAAGAGAAAGATATGTGTATTAGCCCCTATGTGTTGAGACCTAAACATAAATCAATAAATATTTGGATTTGAACTTGTAAAAGTTAATAAAAAAACTCAACTTAGGTAAACTAGGATTTTGATGACCAAAAAGCTAAGAAAATTTGAACAACATGACTGTGCTAAAAAAAGATCCAGCAAGACACAAATGATTGGTTTCAAATAATAATAATAATTTAGACACAAGATAAGACAATTCTATTGAAATAATTTGGGAAACATAATGGCATTATCACTCCCAAAATATGTGATAATGGTTTGTTTCAAAGACTTCTAAGGCACAATGCTTGAAATTATTGGGCAACATAACATTACCCAGCTCAATCAAGTGTCATACTCAAAGTTTTTGACACAAGTTTTCTAAGTTAAATCAAGGTGTCAAATAGATGATATAATGCCTCCTAAAATAATAGAGTAATGTAGACAAACAAACTCATTCATGACGTGGTATAAAAAATAAGGTTTTAGATCTAACACACTAAGAAATAAAAGAATAAATGACCAAAATACAACTAATTATAAGCATCCTAGATCCCATCAAGGTGTGGCAAGTGGGGTTGACTAAAACTTACAAGTTATAATGATCTAAATTGATCCTAAGTGTGGCTAACACAAGAGAAACATCACATCAATTGAGTTCATACCATTTAAATTATCATGCAAGGGTCTATTCCTTTGCATTATGATATTATCATTAGACTTCTCAGTGGTATCCCCTAGTTGATCAGACCTAACTCAGGATTTCATTACTAAAAGAGAGGTTAGCTGCTCAACCCCTTAGCTCTAGTAGTATGCATTCCCATTTTTGTATACCCCACTATGGAGTGTGGTTGAAACACTGCCATAAGATGAATCCCTAGGTCAATGTTTCCTCAGAGAACCTGTGAGAGGTAATGACATCCCCTTCACAAGCCAAAACTCATGAAAATAAAAACTAAGTAGAAAGACTTTAGGGTTACTTTTAGATCACCCAATACCATGTGGGTTTTGGGGAGAGCCCAAGAAACTTTATTTTTATGCCTTGTATTAGGCACTAAATGCAATGAAAAGGTGATTTTGATCCTATGATTTCCTTATGGGGGATGGGGGAGATCATACATGTGTTATTCTTCTTATAAAAACAAAAAATCAAAAATAGTTTGCAAGTAATTACGAGTGAAGTTTGATATTAGACACCAAATTGAAATGTGATGATGTTCTTTACTTGGCCCCTTGGCAGAAGTGTGAAAGTTTGAAAGGAATTGCATCAAAATAACTTAAGCAAAACCATCTAGTTCATCTTAAGCCCAAAACTCAAATGTTCAATATTTAGCCTAAGTTCATTTTTAATCACCAAAGACAAGTGTTCAAGACTTAGTATTTCATTTTAAGCACCAACAATGAGTTTTTTTAAAACATCAATAATCTTGACTTCTTTTAAGCACCAAATATCAAATGTGTGAGACTTAACATGTTCATTTTAACACCAAAATGAAATGTGACTTGATTTAGCTAGATTATTTATAAAATCCCAAAACAAAATGTTCTTTAGCCAAAATTATAAAATTTATATTCTAATCATGCCTTGGACCTACAATTATTAAATAGTAACCTCCTACTTTGACTCACTTTTTGTTGTGAGCAAATGATCTTTGAAAAAGAGATCTTGGGTTTTTATTTTTGAAAACACAATGACCGAGGTTGGTTAGTAATTACTGATGCCAATTTCAAGCAATGATCACTGATTAGTTCATAGAGAATCAATGCTAGTTGTGAATAATTGATGTCGATCGATTAATACCATCATTAATCACCCATAGACCTAAAGGCAAAACCACAAAATATAAACACATTAAGTTAGGCCTTTGTTAGATGAAAATTTGATAAAACTTGTAAGGTAAAGTTTAGTCAAAGAGTTTAAATGCTTTTGAAAATAAGAATCAATTGTTAGGAAGGTTAAAAACATTCAAAATTAAATCTTGGTAAATCATGTTCTGCTTTGCATGCTGAATGGTGATAGTTACATAGAACTGAGCTTGGTTGGGTAAAATTGACAATAGTCACATATAATTGATGATGGTTGGTCCTAATCGGTACTAGTCTCTATGTAAATCTGAGATAATTCAATAATTATAAATCTGGTAAAATCAAAGCTAAAATTGCTTAAATCATATGTTAGCTTCACAATAAAATCAAATCAAAAGGAAAACAAACACACAAATAATAATAACACTATATTACCTAGATCAAACAAAGGAGCATGGTGAAGAAAACCAATTGATAAATTACAACTAAAATGCAAGAAAACATACCTTCCTTGAATGCTCCAAAATATTTCTTTATTTGGCTTACTCAACTTGTGCTCAAGATATCTTTGGTAAATGGAGTTGTGTGGCTCCTTATCCCCTTGGTACCATGGTTGGATTTTTATCTTGATGTGGCTCAAAGTGGCTTGGCTTGTAATTTTGGCATTATGACTCTATAGCTTTCACTCTTGTCATAAAACCTGCATTATATCATTAATCTATCTAAGCTCTTTAAATAAAGAGGCAAATGCTTATATTTATAGGTTTAAAAATTAACCTCAACATAGTTGGGGCTTATAATGGGTTAAAACCTTAAATTTTTTAGTTAATTAACCCCATTAGATTTAAAATATTTCCAAACCTCATGATTAGCAATGAATAGGCATGGGTAGGATATTTTAGATTTTGGACAAATCACAAAAGTTAATTATGAATTCCTTTGATATTATTTGATTTTTGAATTTCCTTTTTTGATAATTCATTTAATTGATCATGGATAAATCAATTTAGGCATTGGATTTTATTTTACATTTGATTAATTATTTTTAGGCTTTTTAATATTTTGATGATTTTTGAACTAATTGATGTATGCATTTGATCCCATTTAATTGTTTTATAAGCCAAATTATATTTTATGAAGCCAAATTTGATATTTTTTAGAGATTATTAGGATAGATGTGAAAAGGTTAGTAAGAATCAGTCTAAAGTTGAGTATGAATCCATTGGTGTCTGATTTTAGATGTCTACACTTGGTACAAACATTTACACTTTTTCACATTGATCAAATTTGTCCAAATTCTACAATATTCATAAGGAGTAGTCATAAGTTGAGTCAAGAGCCTTATAAATCAAGTCAATATTTATAATTTTCAATTATTAAATCCATCTTATAGATACATACATATAGACAAAGGATCACAATCACACATTCAATCTCAGTAGGAGAACTACATGAGCTTGATTTCCCTCAGAGTATTGGATACTAGGTAAGGTCAATCATTAAGGGGGTGATTAAATTCATCTTAACCCATTACACTTCCATTTTTTTTAGAAGGTTTCAAGCTATGAAAGTTCCATAAGTATTTCAAAGACAAGATAATTCATATAACATTTTTTGCACATCAAAACCCTGAGTGTGATATCTTAGATTTTTCCTCATTTACAAACATAATAGGTGTAGTGATCAGTTCAAGTTCATAGTCAACACAAATAAGTCACCTACTAAATCAATGGGATAGGGCACATTGTGCCACTATCTAATTATTACACTCCTATCCAAATTCATCTTTCGATTCTAATTTTGTTATATCATTTCTAGCTTATTGCTTTCTCTTTGTTTTCTTGTCTTATGTCTGCTACAATCAGTTGAGATAAGTCTTCGATCAATAGAATCAAGTGTATTATAATTTTTTCTTCCTATTGTGCTCCTATATAAATCTAGTTTTGATTATATGCCTAATACTAAGCCTACATAGTCATCTATTTTACTGAATTCTATAGTTAAATAGGCATAACTACCAACAAAGATCAGTGTGCAACCAAGTATTATTCCTTCTTAATACTTTCCCAAAATAATCACTTTCTATATTTATCATCTTTGTCAAAATCAAAATATTTAATCATATGTATATCTTTATCATTCTGATATTTCTAGTTTTACACCAATATAATACACTTATACTTCTTGTTTGATTCAATTAAATTAGTGTTATATTAAAAATAGGGTAAAACACTTCCACTAGGTCCAAATGTTATAAGCCATATAATAATCCTAAAAACACTATAAGAGTCACCTACTCCAACATCATGAGGTTGGAGAGGAACATGACATAAAATATATAGATGAAATGAAAAATCTTTCTCCTAGAACATCCTGCGCATAGGGTCAACAACCTTGTAGTTTCATATCACATCATGATGGCACCCCATATAGAATATCCTCTTCCCTTATTCAAAAATTTTCTACAAGAATTGGGGAAAATAAATTTATGACTTCCCTATTTCCTTAATCATCTAAGATGACTAATATATCTACTAACATGGAATACTTATTTTTTAGTGGACCTACCCAAAGTGTTCACATTAATACCATTGTCAATGCAAGATCTAGTGCATCTAAACAGGTCACTCAAACCTATAATTCCAACCAAAAATTCTTAATTCTAACCAAGTAATCTTATAATAAATGAGTCAAATGGATAAAATTCAAGCTAATAATAGTTTTAAAATAATGAAAATGCAAAATAAACATATGAAAATACAAGTGAGACCTCAACAGGCTCAATGGGGAGTGTCAAATCAAAATTCCCCCATGTCCTCTTAGGGACACTCTTGAGAACCTCATTTTTATTAAACACCTTCAAAATGAACCCTTAGTCCCTTAAATTTCATACATTCACTTAAGTGGCATCACTCTTATGATATCCTATAATGGATCCACTGATCATGCTTTGCATTTTAAGACCTTATGTAACCTTTATAAATATTGGATTAAACTAAACACCTTTGTTGCTACTAAACTTCTTGTCAAAATATTTTCTAGTGATGATTTAGAATGGTATAATAAACTAAGGTCTAATACCATCGCTATCATGGAAAACATAGTTAATTCATTGGTCCAAGAGTTTCAATCTATTGATTTACTAGAAAACATCTTATCTCACTTTATCAATTGTAAACAAGTAGAAAATGAGATTTTCCAAACTTTTATCAAATTTTGGAAAGCCTTAGTCAATATAGCTGATCAAAATATGATGAAATATAACCTCTTCCACCTCTTTACTAATGCATTAAATGTAAAATTACAATACAATGTTTAAAATATTTCTTGAAAATCATTGGAAGATGCCTTAGACCAAGCCAAATGACAAGAATATCTCATAAGACAACCTGAGCCTTCCCAACCTAAGCTTAGTACTCAAATTATTATGAGGCCTAAACTAAACACACTACATATGATGGTGTATCTAATACTTATGATTCCAAGAGAACCATCCATTCCATTACACTAGGAATCTCCAATGAAGTGAATCTCTCCCCACCTGTAAAGGAAGCCCCTTCTAGCATCCCACTCCTCCTTCACAAGTCAACAATTTTGAAATCCATCAACATATTTCCTTGTATGATCTTAAGGAACACCTTGATAGACCTTCATATAGATATATTAATCCATACCATCCTAATGCTCATTGGTATGATCCTAAACAAATTGATTGGTTTCATGCAAATAGGTGTCATTCTCATGAAACTTGTAAGCAACTTAGACACCTAGATTTTATGTTATTTCTTGATCTAAAATTTGATCATAAAGTCATTATTAGAGAGAATCACCAAGCCTATGATAAGGTAGCTAAGGTTCATGAATCTAAGGTTAAACATGAAACAATTCACTATACTAATTTTCACTTGACATCTATTGTAATCCTCTTCCAAATCATACTCAAAGTCAATAAACTAAAAATTAAAGTCATAACTCTTTGCAAACAACTAATAATATTATTGAAACCATGGTTAACCCTCATTCCTCCATTGATATACAAAGCATGGTGAACATGAACAACATGAAGTGTGTTATTACCTACATTGATATTTATCCTCTTAGGACTCACATCCCTTATCCAACTTAGAAAACAATTCAAATTATCCTTCACATCATTTTTTAGATATTGGAACTAAAGAAATAATTACTTATGTACTTTCTATAGCCTAATTACATCAACCACCATGTAAAATTTCCTTGATATCCCAACTATATTAACTAACACTATATAATTCCTTGTTGTCACAATTATATTAACTAAATTGATACAATCTATTTATTTGGCAACTTATATTCCCAATGTTTGGCACATTATTTTGATTTTAGTTCAGGCCTAACTATAAAAACCAACCTAGTATAGTATATTTATCTAATCAATTTTGTTTCAATTGTATCGACTAGATCATTATAGTCATATTTTCCTATTTTTACCTCTATTATATTGGCCAACTCGTTATTGTTTACTTATTTACCCAGTTCTAATTGTATTATAATGGGCATGTTGATATAGTTTATTTTTGATGTTTCTATGTCACCAACTAAATCAACCAAGATAATATATTTGGCTTAGCCTACCTCATCTATTATGATAATGTCAAAACCTTAAATTTTGACTGTAAATCATATTTAGTTGGGTTTGGATTTAGCTATAATTGATCTGCTTCATAATTTAATCTCTCTCTTTTAGTCTTATCTAGCTCATAGTAGCTTTGATGAATGGGATTCCATTAAAGAACTTTTTAGACTTCCATATCAAATCCCATTTCTTGAGATTATGAGGAATTATTCATGACATCAAAATTACCTTTTGTGGTTTTTGTTCGATATCATCTTTTCTCAACCACACCTATGGGGCAAGAAACTACCTTGATTGAGTCTAAGGAAATAATATTATAGTAATGTGAAGATATTTCCATCCATGTAGATCACAGTATGGATGCATCTCTCTCCTTAAAATTTCCTATCAAAACTATAATCCTAAACAAAATATTACTTCATGTAGATGACCCTCCTTTATTTATCAACATATAAATTGGTGATATCTAGGTCAAGCGAGCCTTGATAAATGAAGGCTTCAACACCTATGTCTCTTCCATATAATTCATCAAAATTCTAGGATATTTTGAATGCAATATTAAATCTACACAAAACATGTGTTAAGGATATGACTGAATAAAACTACCTCTACTAAGATGTGTTTGGATTCTTATCATGGTACCACTTATTACATTTAGATTTAAGGTCATGTTATTTAATTTCCCTCTATCGTATATCATTTTTCTCAATTGAATTTAGACTCATTGTATGAGGGTCATTGATTTTTTGCATGCTATTGCATGAAATTTCCTTAAATAGGTGTTATTTATAAAGTAAAAGGTGATAGCAACCCTTGGAATTTCAAACAATTCAAATAACCCAGTATCTATAAAAACCCAACACTTTAGAATTTTTTTAGCATACCATTTCATGAACATCAACATTTTAACTATCCCATCAACCTAAATTAAGGTTACAGTTGTCAACCTGAGCTTATGGGAAATATTCCATCCAAATTCCTTGATTTTGATGATGATTATACTGATAAGATTAACTCAAAAATAAAAATGTCATGCCTTCCTTTTAGTATCATAACTCATTTTCCACCTATCTGGTGACCCCATTCTTATTAAAAATCAATCAACAATTTCCTAATTTTATGGTTATTCCCAAGAAGCCTCCTTCCCATAGATATTATAGGGACACAATGGTTGAATCCCTTAACATATATTTCACCACTCCAATTATGATTTTAGTTACACATTAGATGACACATTCTTTTTTGGATATACCCAAGCCAAAGATGCATAAAAACTCTTTTACCTTCCTCTCTTAAGCACTCTTATGAGCAATCCTCATTATATTCTATCATTAATTTAGTTGACATCATTCAACTTATCACTCTTTATCCCTTAAAATTTCTTAGCATAGTTCCTTTTTTATTTAATGTTGATAGGTCTAAAATGGATATAATTCTAATTTATACTTCACACATAGTTCAAGTTATTTCCTAACCTCTTTTAAGTATGATTGATTATCAATCTATGACCAAACCTTATTGTTTCACTACATATTTTGATGTTTTGAATTCACATCCTCTAGAGATGTTGGCTATGCATGTATGATTGGTTCTTATTATGTTTGAGCTTATGGAGGCTCAATCTAGCATAATATTTTTTCTTTCTATTCCATTTGACAACGTTGATGACTTGTTTGATGGACAAGCCTCATTATATTCCTCCACATAGGCTATAATACACCATGCCTATCCACTACAAATGAAGAGCCATATTTAAAATTTCATAAGGTATTTGGTCATCCAACTCAAGATTGTAGAGCTTACCAATGATTTTTAACACAATATAAATAATAAGGCCCAACTCCTACCACAAATAGTCGATCACCTCAATATTCTAATCCTAGGTTTTCTTATTGATTCCATGTGACTAGTACATATTATTCGATTAGTAGTCGAGCCTTTTGAAAATATATAGATGTAGTTCATCTTGAGGCATTAAATTTTCCTCTTTATCCAAACATTTGCCTATTATATCCCCCAAAATGGGGAGGTGTATTTGGCATCAATGTTCTACACATTATACAAATAAGTGTAGAGTCATTCAATAATATTTTAGATATTTTTTGAGGCCCCTACCTTAACATTCCCAACAAAGTTCACATAGTCCACCAAGGAAGAGGAGTAGCCTCCCCTATGACTATAACTACCTATTTGACTCAAGGATGTGTGTCCCATTCCTTCCTAAATAGAACCTTCTCTTCCTCACTTTTTTTATTCTCATCAAGAGGATACACACCCTCCTCTTTCTAGCATTCCTATTTTTTCCTTCGAGCTCATCTATAGGGTAATCCTTGCATAACTCTAAAAAAGGTATAATACACCATAGTTTAATTTAGATATTAGTTATAATAAGACTTGATATATGTTATCAATGATGTACGTAGAGAACTTTCACTTCATTTGTGAGCATATATTTCATTCTTTCATAATTACTTCACATTTATTTACATGATTTGACCTCATATATTTTTTTATCTTTATCATACATGATGATCATTATATGTATCTTGATTATTTCATTATCTTTATTTTCTAGCACTTTATTTTCAACATATTTCATTAATTTATATCTTTTTTTATCACACCTTAGAAGATCTTTGGTATCAATTTAACTTCCCTTTCTTTTGGGATGATTTATAGTTAGCCTTAGTTTCTCTTGTGGATCTTAGGTAACACCTTCAAGTTTTATTTTTTTACATTTTATATCATCTTTACAATCAAAGTTGGTTTTAATTATGGTTCTTAGGTAACACCTTCAAGTTTATTTTACACATCTTATAGCTTATTTATAATCATCCTTAGTTTCCTTGTGATTATTTGGTATATTTTTGCATTCCCTCTCTTCTGTGATGATTTCTCCTATAAGTGTTTGTGTTAAATATTTTTTAGGCTAGTTTTTAACCATAAAATATAGATTAAGGAATCTAGGTTTGAAGTTAATAGAGATATACTAGGGAAAAAGTGTGATAAACTATCTCTATAGTAGGACAATTAATTTACAAACTTAGATAAATAATATTCTAAGTTTAAATATTGAGATATGCTAAGAATAGTAAGTACAAATAATCATTAATATTGTAATAAATGGAAAAATAATGGTACTTAGTTAGATGATTGTGTGTAATCATATCTGACATGGAATAGGCTATAAATAAACATATTTGTATTCTATATTAGTTATCAGCTTCTATAAATTTGACATCTATGACCTCAAACACTTGTGTCAACCTTAAACAATTATGTTGACAATTATGTCTAACCTAGATGCAGGTGTCCAATACAAAATAGTTAATGGATCTATATGTGACCACCTAGAATGTTATAGATTTTATGTCATCTTCACTCTGGTGCATTCAGATCTAGCTCATGGACTGTTACTCTTGTTCAATAGCCAAAACCCTAGTTCTTCATCTTCATAGTGGTAGTGGAAAAATGGGTTAGTGGGTTCAAAGTTTCAAGTTAACCACAAATAACCCTCTATTATTAGGTGTTACCTACATATACACTACTCTAAATAGGGACTTAGAGTCATGTATTTCTCTCTTATGTGTGGGATTATGTGTGCATAAGGATGCAATATGTGATAATCAAGTATAATTATGACCTAGCTTGTAACCTAGAAAATATAGCTCATGAGCCACTCCTTTAGTACTTCAGACTTATAGATGTGTTATCCTTATGATTGATATGGAAATAGGGGGAAATAAGGAAGCTTTGCTCACTTGAATGCTTCATTGAATAATTTTAGTAAGTTACTTTATGAGTTATTTAGTTTGTATTAGGTGAATAATGAATGAGGATTGATCATGCATATATAACAAGGAATATCCCACATTAAAGCACTTAGGTTGACCATAGGGATACATTTCAATTAAAAATTGGATGAATTTAGGGAAATAGACATTTGCATTGGGATATGAAACTTAGGTCAATGTAGGAATTTGACTAAGATGCAAGTGTTTGGGTAGATGAAAAATAGGCACATGTCCATAACTTGTATAAATAAAAGATAAGTAGGTTATAGAATTTTGAGTATGATAGAAGGTTTGAGTCATCAGAATAACACTAGTTAGACTAAGAGATAAGCAATAGGCACAAAGAGATATTATATGTGAGCCTTTTGATAATTATAAAAGGTCTAAACCTAAGAGGAATAACCAAATTTTATATTTTCCAAGTGTACAAGATTGAGGTGATATATAATTTTAAAAATAGTGTCTACATTCTCCCCCCTTTAATTTAATAATGAAATTGTTAGTTTAAAGGAAAATAAATGTGTACCTGGGTGTATATAACACACATTGACCTTGAGTGAGCATAACTTGAGTGATTTGATAGTGTTATAATATACAATTAGTGCATATAATCTGAAATTGAAATCATTAAAATGATTGAAATAAAAAGGGTAAGGTTTAGGAGTACACCTGTTTATCAATGTAACCACCTTGACTTTTGGCAATTTGATTTGAAAATATGTATCATTATGAACCATTAGAGTTGATATTAGGACAAATATAAATAAGTAAAGTACATATATATATATATATATATAGTAATATTTAAGGACACATGCCCCCAACCTTGGAGAAAAAGGTGAGTTGTCACTTGATAGTTGAGATTAGCTCGACTGTGTAACCCAATCATACTTATAACCTAGTGAATTTGAGTGAAAAAAGTCAACTCACACTATAAATCTAGTGAGTATGGATGATGTAATAAATTAAAACCTATAAACTTGATGATATCAAGTGATTTAATCACCTCAACTATACAAAAAGTGAACCAACTACTATAGTAAATTAACTCAATATAGTCCATAACAGTCCAAACTAGTGAGTTAAAGTCTATAGAGGTGTATAAAATCTGAAATCTGATTTGATTTTGCAATTTAAGATGCTATTTTTAATGGCATATGCATCTCATATATGTCTCATGTTGAAACCTAGGTATAACAATGGTAATAGTGTATAGAATTTTTCCATAACTGTGTATATGAATCATATAAATGTGAATTTTGGCCAATTTACAAACTACATAAGTATGTAGAACATGTTTCTATAACATGTCCCATTATAATATGAAATTCAAAACTAGTTTAAGTGTGGATAACATGTTTCCATAATATTCCCTTGCTATATATCTAAAATTGAGAACTAGTATGAGTGTGGAGAACATGTTTCCAAAACATGCCCCCACTACAATCTAAATCTATGAAGAATGTGGAAGACATTCCTCTATGACATGTTGCCACTAATATGACCCCCATTGGAGGTGAAAGGAATTATAAACTAGTAGTTAACTTACCTCAAAAGGATAATATAACTATATAATATGTGTATGAACCATGCAACATATAGGAATAACATGTCTAAGTAGATGTATCATTGAAATGCATAGAATATGATCATGTTGAATCCTAAGAAGCATGATATAGATCATGAAAATGTATATATAGTAATAATACAAACTCAAAAATCAATCAAGCACACACACAAGAGCACTCAAAATAAAATCAAAAGACAATGGTCTAAGGAGACCTCAAAAAAGGGACATGTTCAAATGTCACACAATTGAAGGAACATGACTTAGTCACATGTCCTCAATGCAAGGAATGACATTTAAATGTAAACATATAATAAACCATGAGATATGCAAGTTTCATAATAGGAAAACATAGACATGGGGGCTAGAATCAATGGAACATACTCAAATGCTCAAATAAGTAAAATAATGTATTAAAATTGCAAACAAAGAATAGATTCAAGGAAGTGTAAAAAAGAAAGTATGGACAATGAGAAACTAACATAAACATAACATATTATCCCATGGATCATATGTGTTATAAATAAATTTTAAGTACATAACATATCAAGTACACTGTGAAAGATATAAACATAGATAAAAGCATGTGTATGTACATAAGCTCAAACATGATAATGTAAAGTGATAATAGAATAATATAACCTAGATGTATCATGACCAAAGAAGAAGATGCCCCCAATGTCCACATGACATGAGTAGAGGGAAGGACTAACATCTAAAATTTAGTAGATCATGTATCCACGTATGCCTGAATCACACTCAAATGATTTTTGAAATATGTTTATATATAATGTACTAATATGCAATCTATCAACATGGAACCAACAACATACATGCCAATAAGCTAATAAAACATGTAAATGCTGATTTTTTTGGATTATTTTTAAGTGTTTTGATTTTTACTAGTATTTTTTGAATATTTGAAAGTAAATAACTATCCTATGATCTCATCCAATGGATGTGAATAGGTATCTCCCCAATGGGAACTATTGACTATTTTAGCCACACATCAAAATAGGTCAAACCCCTATAGTTGAAAAACTTATATAGGGGCCTTGTATGGTATTATAGGGTGTATCATGGTCATATAAATATCATTTTATGTGTCATTATCCTTGGTCATGGTTAATTCTAGTCTGTAGATAGTCTATGTCATGTTAGGGGTCATATTTGAGTCATTTATGACCAACTCAGACCAATGTCAATAGAGGAACAATGAACACAAACCCTAATACATGGTATGAATGAACTCAAAAAAGTATGGAATGAGTTAAAATAATTTAATAATGTATTAGGTCATGAGACAAAAATTATAACACTAAGTGACTCCTACAATTATGTCATTTTTCTGAGCAAATACCACAAGTCACACAGTCTACCAACAAAGCCTTGTTATGGAGAGTGCAATTTAAGGATTTGGTAGAGGTGTGGGATATTGGATATGATTAGAACACATCCAAATTGGTAGGGAAAATAAAAAATATTATATTATTTTAAGTAGAGGTACATATCCATGGTAACCTTACACTTTCAACCCATAATTAACTTAAGAAATCCTACACAATCATCAATTTTATGAGTTTGTCTGGAAGTTGTGTTGATTAACTACCATAATGAGGTGACCTAGCTCTATAAATTAGTATAGAAGGTAATTAAGACCTATTTTATCCTCTCATATGTTCATATTGGTTGAGAAGATAGGGGAAGTTCCCTATTTTCTATTTTAAATAGAAGGTACTCCTATAAAAGCAATACTATAGGTTGGGTGAGTGTATGGTGAGAATATGTGTTAAGATGCCTTAATTCCAATGAATAATGAGTTAAAAATTGTAATAAACATGAATAATCACATATAATTCCTCATAGCTCTAAGAAGTCATGAAAATAAGGTTTTAAGGCATGAACATAGTCCAAGCCTACTAAGCCTAAAGCCCTAATGGGGTCTCAACACCACTTCTAGGGCCAAATGAATTTTACAACATATTTTATGACCTCTAGGGGAGAGATAAGGTGAATTTTATCCATTAACTTGTAACAAAATCATGTAGGTTGGTCAAAATTGACCTTTTTCACCTTTGGGGTACCTAGTCTTCACTCCCAAGCTCGAGAGGCCATCTTTAGATGCTCACACTAGTATATACACTTAACATGGAAGCCAAAAGAGTTAGGATATGTTTAAAAGGGTACCTAAAATGATTTTATTATAATTGGTATGAGGTTTCAATGTTAGTATTATATGAACAATCCTTAAGAGTCAAAACATCCTAAAACCCTCTAAAACCCTTAATTTTGACCTGATTAGAAAGATAAGGAAGAATATTCATCCAAATGAGATATTTTGGTCTAGGAAGTGTTTTGGAATTTTATATAAATCCCTCAATATCCTTTTGATAAGATTGGTTTGTATGCTATTTGTATGGACAGGGTACAAAATAATTTTTCTTGATAGATTTTATGTTTTTTATAGGTTTAGGGAAGATTTGAAGGATAAGAATCAATTGGGAAGATAAATTTAGAGATAATATAACTATTAATATTAATTTATTTCTTTATAAAATCACATAATCATCTCTTCTCTCTCATTCACCTTAGGCAGTCTATGGAAGACAATGAGAATGAAGGGTGACCAATAGGTGAAAAAGTGATAAGTCCAATTGGGAGGTATTTTAAGGTCTACCTAATGAATAAAAAGGAAAGGTGACTCTTGATAGGTGTTATAACACCCATTACATGGATTTGATTGAGAAATTGAATGCCATTTTTGTGCCAAATGTGAGGGTAGATCTGTAAAGCTAGTGATGGTGACTATAGATAGTGAAAACACTTATTTAGAAGAATACCAATAGTTAGTGACACATCTAATTAATTTTAAATATTTTTTATAAGCCCCCATTCATATTTAATATGTTTCATTTGTTATTAGTGTGATTTGGAGTGCTCAAGAGAGGCCTAATGATGAAGGCGATTTCAAGAAGTCATTTAAAGGGTCATACGCCAGATTTGAGGAGTTTTCATGCTTAAAATGGACATTTATCCAAAGAGACCTTCCATGGTCTAATTATTAATTCATTAATATGAAATTTAAATAATTATCATGACTTTACAAGTGGAATTATGACCATTTATATCCACTTCTCTCTCTCCTTTCACACATTCTATAAATACAAGCCATTTTGGATTTTGTTTCCTAATTCCACACTTGTTATGGTTAAGCCTTACAAGTTTGATGTTGTAATTTGCCTTTAAAAATGCATGAAATTTATTTTTTATTTCATAAAATATATTTTCAAAGTGTGTGAATAGATATAAAGTGAATATTCAAGTGATTTACATATATCCTTGCTTTCTCTCAATCCTTCCATGTTTGATGCAAGTTATTCACTCTAGCAGGTCAATGAAGTTTTGTTAAGTGTATGGACCTATTTTCAAGTGTAAAATTATCCTTGTTTTTTAAAACTAATCTTTGGTTCACTTACCTTGAGTATCTTTCAAGCATATCACCTCTATGTTGAAATAATAATGTTCGAGTACTCTAGGACTATGAAGCTAGTGTTGTAGGTCTTTTCTCTTAGTGCAAGCATATGATGATCTTGTGGAGATATTTATGGTTTATCAACCCCTAATATTATTTTAATTCCATGCATATTTATAACTCTTTCCATATAATCAATAATTTAGTGTAGGTGATGAGCACTTAAGGATCAATCTAGGGAGCTAGCCCTTAAACCTATAGGTCTACCTCTACTATAGGCAACCCACAGGCCTAGAGGTATTCCAATGTTTCCCAAATATTATATTAGGCTATAAAAACCTCCTCTAGGGTGTAATATTTGGTGATAAAACTTTTGGTATGGCTGATGGGACCATTGTCCTAAAGATCACTTGTCAAGGTGAATGTTGGTCTTGACAACATCATAGTTTCATATGATGTTCTATTCAACATTTGGTGACTCCATTCAAGGTAAAATATGGTTTTGGACCATTTTTTATCATATTATTATTCTCATACATCATGGTACTTACTAGGTCATCTTCTAGTAGAGTTTTTAATCCCATAAACCCACTCTTCAACCTAAGCTTCCTCTTGAAGTTCAACATCCTCAGTGTATTCTTCCATTCAAAGAGTATGAGGAATTTGATAGCCAAGAATATTAATAAATAGAATAATAATTTGAAGAGAACATGGCTAGGTAGCATGCCTTCCTATCCTTTAACATTGAAAATCCTATCTGTCTTGATGCATATGATGACATTCCCCCTAATGTTATAAAGAGTGTTTTAACATTTAATGGTGAAGGTCATGTCACTCCTAGTGATAATATTAAGGATATCTAAAACTTACATAGTTTTCATAATGTCACTAAGGTTAATATTTCCATTAGACTCTTTGTCATTTCCCTTAGAGGGAAAGCACTTGAATGGTATGACTTTTCTTAGTGGATGTATCACAACTTGGATGATTTTAGAGAGATACTAACATCAAATTTGAAGATAAGACTGATCACACATCACTCATCCATTAGCTTAATATGATTAAAAGAGACCCCAGGGATACAATTCATGATTTTAATGAGATATTTCAAAGGACTTGACATAGGTTACCTCTTCCCATGAGACCACATGATAAATTTGTGTTTGCCACATATTTGAGGGCTATTAGTACTGACATATCCATAATATTTCAATCCATGGGTGGTTTCACCTTACTTGAGGCATATGACCTTGCCATTAGAGATGAGAATGACCTCATCCAAGCTAAGAATTTGCCTCCAAAAATTTCTATTCCTTTACTACCAAATAATTATAATACTACCCAAAATGTTGCCCAAGTTCCTAATGCCAACACCAAGTCAAGGATTATTCCTAAGAAGGTAGAGGAGATAATTGATTAGGAATTAAGGTATAAATTCTTTGAGGCTCAAATTAGGAAATAAAATTTGAAACAAGGTATCCAATAAAACCCTTATCCCTATCTTCAGAAATATGATCATCAATATGGGAAAGGGAGAGGTCAAGGGAAGCCTAATTTTAATAGGTTTACTAATGCATACAACCCAACCTATACTTAAAATACAAGAGCAATGGTACTGATGCATAGCAATCTGATCCAATGAGAGGTATCAAAAATGAAGATATAGAATAATACCTATTTAATTAAGGAGGAGTCACTCCTCAACTATCAGTAGAAGATGAAGTTCAAATGCAAGCTAATGAAGTTTGGTAGCCTCAAGGAGTAAGTTTCATCAACTTCCTAGTTGAAGACACTTATGTGCTTAATCAAGGAAATTATATTATAGACAATTATAGATATAAAAATAAGTATCTAGGAGATGATAATTGTGTGTCTATAAGTGTAAACAATCCTCTTATAATACAAAAAAAAAAACATGACTACAAGCATGACAATCCTTACAAATCCTACACCTCCGTCAAGTCAAAATGTTGGAAGACATAATTTGAGTGATTCAATACCCCAAGATACAAAAAATTTATTTGATTCTAAAGAATCAAGAAAAAGTAAGTAATTATAATTTGAGAATTATTGTCTCATTAAATAATGCTAAGGCATCTATCTCTCTTTGGGATGTCCTTCACATGCCTAGTCAAAAAGAGATTTTACATAAGTAATTGTCCACTATCCATGCTATTACTCCATCATCAAGACATGGTCATAAATTTTTTTCACTCATCAATGTCCCTAATATCATTATTGAACCCTCTACTAAATATGTGAAGCCTCCAAATTTCTACCTCACTCTCATTATGGGGGATAAGCTTGTTCATAATTGCATAATTGATAGTGGAGCTAGCACTTCAGTGATGCCTAAGGTTGTAGATAAAAAATTGGGCCTAAAGTATGAACCACATATTAAATAGGTGTTTTAATTAGATGGTACACCTAAAAAGTCAATGGGATTGATTAAAGGGTTGAATGTTTTCTTGCATGATTATCTTAGTTTCCCCATCCTCTAAAATATTGTGGTTATTGACTTGCCTACCCACTTTGTTATCTACCTCTTAAGAGATTTAACAACTAAGATAAGAGGCTACCTCTCATTTGATTGGTCCTTATTGGAATTTAGGATAATATATGAATCAAAATTAACCATTAGAACTCAACTAATTACTAAATTACACATTGAGCCCTATGTAGAAGTAAGTTATAATTTGAATTATCTAATCAATGATAATAAGGAATCTATTGTAGATGATGGTACATTTTCTAAGCTTGGGGGAATTTTTGATTTGTTTCTAGATGAGTATGGTGTAGATACTTAAGTACATGATCCATACACCTATTTTGAGCAAACTGACCTTGGAAATTATATCATTCATGAAGAAGAATATGAGCAATCTGAGGTAATAATTGAGCATTCTTTCTCACAAGCTATTGAAAGTAATTACTTAATTCAAGTGTATGATGATGATAGTTTGAAAAGTATGATAGATCATTATGGTGAGAAGAGAAATTTATTTCTACCTAAAATTGATGAAAGAGCCCTTGAAGATGATAGTCATGAAGAGGAAGATGACCCATGACAAAGGTTTAATTCCATATGTCAAGAGTTTGATAAATTGAGTAAACTAGTTGTCCTCCTAAGCCACCTAAAAAGTGTGAATATAATGATAGGATTGTTGATAAGCCTAGCAATTAGGTTATTGAGTGTCTCATCAAGCATGAAAGAGAAGGTCTTGCTAAACATGAGGTTGAATGTAAAGCTACTATCATAGAAGTTAATATCATGAAAGAGCCCAGTGAACATAAGGCAGAAGTTTGTGTGTTCAAGGAGAACTAAAATCTCAACCTAATGTTAATCCACTCTCATATGAGTTGGAATAGGAGTATGATCTTAATGGTCTCATACATAAATATTATCATTCCCAAGAGGATGGTAAGGTTGAGGCAGCTATCATGCCTCTCAATCTATAGTTTGAAGAGCACCAATTAAACATAGCAAAAGTAAAGAAGGTTGAAGCTTCAAAAAATTATCTTGGAGGGAAAAATATAACATCCTTAAAGGCCAAAATAATTCCACTTGTAGATAGAAGAAGAGCCAAGTATGGTGAGATTTTTTACCATTAACATGAATTATTATTTGTTCATAAGCATGATTCACATGTTATGTTTATTTCATGGAGAAGAAAGGATGTAAGAGGAACCATATTTGACACTAGTTGAAGCATGGTTAATTGTCTTTCACCTCAAAGTGGTTGAGGTATTGTAAATATTAGGATAGGTGTGTGTTTCTAATTCAATTATGTGTGTGTTATTGAGAACACATGTGTGTTTTCCTTTGATGTGTCTTGTTTTGTGTGTCTTTAATTGTTATTTGGTGTGGATTTAAAGGAAATTAAGTGTCAAACTTGTGCATAGTTGATTACATATCCCAATAGATAGTATTAGGCTGCTTGTCTTTGGCATAGCTAGCTTGCCACCCCTAGGAAATCACCAAGAATGTTGAATATTTTGACAAAAAATTAAAATACGTCAAAACCCTATAGTTTAAAAACTTATATATTGGACTTTTAGGGTCTTATAGGGTGTACCATGGTCCTAACAATGTCATTTGGTGTGTCATTAGCCTTGGTCATGCTTAATTTTAGTCCTTAGATAGTTTATATCATGCTAGGGGTCATATTTAAGACATTTATAAAGGTTTTTATGGTTTTTAATTAAATAAAAGTGTTACAAAGTGTTTACAAATGTCCATGTGTTAGTTAGGAGTTAGATTAACTATCTTAATCTAATAAACTACAAATCTCAACATTAGAATAAGAAAATAAGATAGTTAAAGGTAATTTTTAATTGGTTGTATGGATTATAGAGCATATTTGGCACATGTAGAAGGATTATAAATGATCCTTAATGTCACTTGTTCTCATTTCCATATTTTATCAGCTTTTGAGGTCCCAAAATTGGCAAAAAACTATTTCATTCTTCCATCGCTCTTTTTTGTATACCAGAATGGTCAAATAATTTTCTAATGGTACGGTTAGTAGGAGATGAATAAAATCAAATGAACTTAGTGGTAGATATTAATATTATTATAATTATAATACATGGTATTATTTATATGATTAGATTATTGTTCTTTATGAACTAATTTTAAAGTGTTAGTCACTTTTTTTGCCTACTCATCCCCATACCCCACAGGTTTTTTCTTTATTTCAATCAATCTATACAAAATAGGTACTATATATGGTTATTACGAGAATTAAAATTATTATAACATGATTCTTAACATGGTTTTCATGTGTGTAAGTCAATATATAGGCATGAACCATCTCATGTTGCTAGTGAAGAAGACTATCATAGTCTGTAAATAAGACTCCCTCAGTAATGGAGTTCCTTTTCCTATTTTGGATTTCAAATCAAATATGATGTTGTTTTTCACCTTTGAAAACATGATGATCAGTCTCTCTCAAGGAATTTTGGTCTCTAATTAATTTATTTATGGAGTGATAAGTTAGGAAAGATACACATAGTCAGTTTTCTACAAGCATCCATCTATAGGCAAATAAAAGAAACCCTACACAGTCATGGTGATGTGATGAAGAGATGACAAGGTGGTGAGATGCTCATAAGGTTTATAAAACCAATTTTAAACCATTAAAATGGTTTGATATTGGTTTAAATAACCAATTCATCATACCTTTATAGTTTCATAAATTATATGTACACATATAGGTCTCCACAGAGGTCTGGGTGAATTAGAGTACAGGTGTTTGAAATGGGTTTGAACCTTCATTGAGGTTCTTGAAACATTTAAGGTGTCATGGTGATCATGGTAGAGTCATAAGGTAGAAAAAATATTTAATACATTCTCGTAAGTTAATAAGGATTATTTAGGTAAATTTTACCTTAAATTTTCTGAAATGAAGATTCTAACCTACTTTTGATTCTCTCATGATAGAGCATCTTGAGGTGTAAACTAGTCTAATGGTTTCCATCATGAAACCTAGGCATAAGGGTAGTGATTTGAAATTATAGGTTGGCTTATTTACCATGAGAGGGTGATAAAATAAAGTTTCAATTCATGCAACTTCTCACTATAGACTTTTAGTGTATTCTAAAATATTTTGAGTTGAAATGGTCTTACATCACCATATAACATGATGGTAGGGTAGCCTATATAAAACTAATTTATTTTGAATGAAGGTGGTATTAGTGGCTCAGGTATAATTTAAATGCATTTAATTTTATGGTCTTGACCTATATCATCACCTACAAAGGTCTCTTTGTCCTCAAAAGGGCCACCTATAGTCTAACTGTAGGCACCTACAAATTGATGATAAGAAGTTAGAGATGGGAAACCCTACAGACATAGAAATTACCCAAGTGAAAGTGATCTAAGGACTTAAAGGATATACAAGAGTATTAAATATGAGTTTTCAAGGATTGAAATATAGCTACAAGGTTCCCTATAGTCTAAGGATGACCACTTACAATTTTTTATAGTGAAGAAACCAACTCAGACTGGTGTCAATAGAGGAGCAATGGACACATACCCTAATACATAGTATGAATTAACTCATAGAAAGTATTTAATAAGTTAAAATAATTCAATAAGGTCTTATCTGATGATACATAAATTTTAACATTGAGTGACACCTATAGGTATGTTATTTTTATGAGCAAATAACACAAGTCACACAATCTGCCAATTAAGCCTAGTTATGGAGAGTGCACTTTGAGGAGTTGGTAGAGGTGTGGGATATTGGATATGATTAAAACACATACACATTAGTAGTTTCAATTCCACATCTATTCTTGGAAGGATGTGGAGATATCTATGGTAACCTCACACTCTCAACCCATAGTCAACTCAAAAAATCTTGCACAGTCATCAATTCTATGAGTTTGTCTAGAATTATGTTGTTTTATGACCCTAACGAGGTGATCCAACTTTGTAAATTGGTAAAAAAATTACTAAAAACCTATTTCATACTCTCATATGTTCTATTAGCTAAGAAGATAGCTCAATTTCCCTCTATTCTATCTCAGATAGAGGGCACTCCCATAGAAGCAATATTACAAGTTAGGTGAGTATATGGTGAGAACATGTGATAGGGGTATAAATTATAATGTATGATTATTTAAATAGTTTTAATAAACATAAATAACCACATAAGATTCCTCACAATTTTGATAAGGTATGTAGATAAGGTTTTAAGGCATGAACATAGTCCAAGCCTACTAGGCCAAAAGCCCTAATGGGGTATCAACACTACTTTTATGGCCAAATGAACTTTCCCACATATTTAAAGACCTATAGGGGGAGACATAAGGTGAATTAGAGCCATTAAATTTCAATTAGATCACATATATTGGTCAAACTTAACCTTTTTCACCTTAGGGGTACCTAGTCTTCACTCTAAAGCTTGAGAGGTCATCTTTATATGCTCAAACTAGTATGGAAACTTATCATGGAAGCCCAAGGAGTTAAGATATATTTATTAGGATCCATAAAATTATTTTAGTGTAATTAGTCATAGGTTTAAACATTAGGATTTTATGAATAATCCTTAAGTGTTAAAACATCCTAAAACCCTCTAAAACCCTTACTTTTAACTCAATTGGAAAGATAATAAGAAGATGCATCCAAATGAGCTAGTTTGGTCTGGGAAGTATTTTGGACTTGTAGATAACTTCCTTAATATCCTTCCCATCAGATTGGTTTTTCCCTATTTGTATGGATAGGGTATAGAACAAGTTTCTTGATAGATTTTTTTATGTTTTACAGGTTCAAGGAAGAGTTGAAGGATGAGAATTAATTAGGAAGATCATTTGGGACATAATATAAGTCTTTATGTTCATTTATTGCTTTAGAAAATCACACAATCATCTTTGATAGCTAATTTACCTTTGGTAGTCCATGGAAAATAATGAGTATGGAGGGTGACCACCAAGTGAGAAAGTGATAAGTCCAATTGGGAGGTATTTTAAGGTCTTCCTAAAGAATTAGAAGTCTTCCTAATGAATTGGAAGGAAAAATTAATCTTGATAAGTGTCATATCACCCCTTACATGGATTGGAGTGAGAAACTTGTTGGGTGAATATTTTGTCGTCAACTAACTGAAGACAAAATGGGTATATCAACCACAACAGAGGGAGATTTACACCACAAAAAGTATGGGTTTACCAAATCTGGATGAAGTAAATCTCTCCTCTCATCAAGGAGAGGTTCCCTATAAATAATTATGCATTGAATATATGTATATAATTAAGCAGAAAATAACACATGGGATGGTATAATAGCATCTACCTCTCTTTTTTCAGAGGTAATGTATGAAGAGCAAAAGAGAGACATCCTGATCCTTAGCTAAAAACACTCCTCTTATTTCAAGAATGGTATTAAACGAGAAGCAGAAGATCACCTGAAGTAACAAAGTCCATAAGAACAATTACGCAAGCACAAAGTCTTCTGTAGTCTTCTTCACCGATCTGGAACAGACATAGCCGTAGAGTAAAATGAAGCACAAAGTCTTTGCATGAAACTATAAAAGATAAATGAATCTCAAAGATAAAAGTAGCTCAAAGTCTATCCTCTACCTTTTAGAAGCATTCTCAGATAATATTAATACACCCACTTTGCTTATTAAATTAGATAAACAAGAGATCATCAGGAAAGAGAACATGAGAAACTATTTCTTAGACAACATAGATAACTTCAACACAAAGTCTGAAATAAACCTACTTCTAATTCATTCAACAAAATATGATTTACAAGTTTGAGCACAAAGTCTCAAAAATTGCTTCAATTTCAGTAGAGTGTTTGCTCTTAATTTTTCCAAGCTAATTTACAAATGAGGTCTCCACTATATATAGGGAGAAAATCCTCAAAAATTAGAAAATAATAAAATACAAAAATATCTTGGTCAAAGATGACTCATCTTTGACTTTGAGATATTTTTCTGAAATATTTACATGTAATTACATTTTACAAAATTGCATGCACTTTTCACAAAACAAAAGTGCATAAGGAAAGAAGAAGAAAGGAGGAGAAAAATTCAGTTCTTGCTGCTAGATTTCTTCAGATGAGCATCATACATAGTAATGGATGCCTGAATTACTATGCTATCTAGCACAACTGTGTTCTTGGAGATGATTCTGGCTCTGATTAATGCATCCTTCAATGCTGTGATGGCCTTAGCATGACCAGTTAACATGGATTTTATATATTTCAAAGTTAACTAAGTATCTAGAATATTATCCACAGAAGACATTGAGAAGGATTTCTCTTTAAAATCTCTTCAAATCATCTTTTTGAAATTGTGGATCATTTCTCCTACTGAGAGGAATTGATTTTCCTTGGAGGTTAGGTTGCAGGGTAGTTCTTCTAGTTTATTGAGCAGACCTACATTGCTCTTCTCACCAGCATCCTTGAAAGCTTTGAGATCCTCAATTAAATCTTTGAGTACCTGGATCTTGAAAGTCAGCGACTCCTTGATCTCAACATAAGAATCCTTGTTGGAGATGACACCAATAGATATCAAGGTGCTTTTCTTCAGATCTTTCATCTCCTTCCATTTGGCAAGATATTTTTCTGAACTACTAATCTCCTGAGAGATAAGAGAGACAATGTCATCTAACTCTGCTCTTAATTTCTTCATCTTGTCTATCTTTTTTGCAACTTCTGATAACAAGAAAACTCCCTTAGTATGCATTTTTTCAACGTAGTCCTCCAGGACTTTTCCCTTCAAGTAAGTCTTCTCTGCCTTTTGGATGACAGGGTCATCTATGGAAAAGGCCTCTGGAGTTGTCACTTCAAGGGGAAGAGTGAACCTTCTTATTACTGCCATTAGCTGCTCTGTCTTGGCCTTGTAATAATCTTTCATCTCCTTTTCTCGGTCAAATTTCTGGACCATGATGTCCATAGCAGACTGAAGGTCACTTTTCACACCTTCATGAGTAACTTTTCCAAGTTAAATATGAGAGATGGAATAGTTGCTCATTTTGAAACCCTCAAGGGTTGCATCTTATGGAGGCTTAGCAATTTCCAGAGATTTTTGTCCTTTTTCTTCGACCAATTTGGAGAGGATCTTTGGCCTCTTCAGAGCCTTGGCTTTCACCGACACTATTTTGCCAAAGTCAAAGTCATATGGAGAATTGTCCAACTTCTTTATTTTGGGGGTGAATGCTGACATCCAAGGTAGGAGAGAAGTACCTATTATGGCAATGGTTGTCTCAACTGGTGTTACTATGGCAGCTTCTACACTGTTAGTGGTGATAGTGGTCATAGTTGGAGTAACAAGCAAAACTGTACCAATTACTAATTTTGGCTCTTGTGCAAAACTTTCCCCTAGATTGAAAGATGCAGAAGAAAAACTTGGGATGGACCCAGAGGAGCGAGGAGAACCTCTAAAAGCACCCTGAGGACTGCCAAATATGACTCTGGAAGGAGAGGCAGCTCCAAAAGAGGGAACACTGATTGGAGAGAGATGAGAAGGAGAAGCTACAGGAGACTGAGGTGGAGAAGGAGAGACACTCTTGAGCAGTTGTGTTTCTTCTTATGAAGGCAGAGGTTCAGTGCTTGGCTGTCCTATCGACCGGTCATTTGTTTCCATTAGCTGAGCTGCCTATGTCTGAGGGCTCTGCTCTTCAGTTCCTTTAGCTACCACTTTAGGCTCTTCAGTAGTCTTTGTTTTGTTAGACACAAAGATGATTCTAGGCTTGTGAGGCCTAGAGAGGGAAGGTGCATCACCTTTGTTCTTGGTTCTGTTCTCGGCCTTCTTCTTCATCTCTACTTGGTATTCAGCCTCTGATCCTGTGATAAATTCTTTCAGTTTGATTCCTCTGGCTGCTAACCAATCATTGGTGTTAGCCAATATTGGTTCAAACCTTTTTCTCAGAGAAGTTAGTTCCTTCTGAGACCACTGAGTTGGAGGAAGAGGGGAGCCAGCAACATTTTCAACCAGGTATTTGCTATTAATGATGTTTTTGTCATCGGCCAGACTGGAGGGGATCTCTGTAAGTCCCAGATATTCAATCTGGTCTAGGGTCAGGCTGCAATAATCCATCTTTCTGATCTCTTCGACCATCCTCAAGTTGATCTAGATATCTTCAATCATGGGCACATGGAACTGAGTTTTTTGCCTAATTTTTTCCTTGACTCCCCTGTAATCAAATTTATCTCTTCTCTTAAACTGCTTTAGGGTGACCATCTACATTTTTGTTTCCATGACTTTGGCTTTGGCTGATGTTGCAATGGAATACCTGCTAATTTTGATTGGAAGCTTGAAACTTGGTTTCTTTAGCTCCATTTGTCTGGTATGCACGATAATCAATTATCAGCAAAGTTCCATTAGAACTAGCTTGTCAGAAGGGAACCTGGGGAGCATATAGGGGTAGCCTTGGAAAAAGCCAACCCAAAGATAGCAGCAGGTGGGGAATTGCAGGAACATGTAGCCATAGTCATTGACCACTGTCTAAGCCTTGTCTGATACTCTTTTTTGCTCAAGCTGAGGGTTGAAGAGACACAAAAATGCAGTGAAGAAGGCATCATTTACCTTTTTGAAATGATGGGTTGACCCTTGTAGTGTCAACTAGGGATAAAATGAGTATACTGGGGTTGTCTTTCTATCCCCTTTAGTTGTCAAACCCAAAAAATTTTGCATTGCGGTAGCTATGTACATAAAGTACAAAGTCATATAAAACTTGTAAGAAGTTTGTACCTTGGTTAGCTGCTCATGGAGAGTGTTGTTGATCTGCTCTCCCCAAAAGATGACCTACTTTCCTTGGAGGATGATTTTAATGAATGGGTACATCCATTCATGGAACAGTGAGGAAGATGGGACGCCTCAAACTCTACTGAGAAGGGTGATCAAGTCACCAACTTCCTTGATGAAATCACTCCTTAGGAAGTTCCACAGCCATCTGGATAGGTTGGTCTTGGGGGTCTTCAGCCATTTGTAGTTCATCACTTTCTTTGCCCTCTTGCGGTCTTTGTCATATTCCTTTTGGGCATCCATAAGGTTGATCTTGGTCACTTCAGTGGCTGGAGGGCACATGAAGACTTTGTCGATGAATTTGGGATCTAGCCGAATCACCACATTGCCGCTAGCATCTAAGACTGACCTAGTCTCTTTGTTGTAGAAGCGGGCACATTGAAGGATGAACTCTATATGATGTGCTACCACTAGAAAAGTGGCCACTAGGTGGATGTTACTCTCAATGATCCTCTTTATCCCAGTGCTTGGGTTCGTCACCTTCATTCGGGTTATGAACTCGGCCATGTCCACGTGGCCAATTTTGGTGTCCCAAATGTCATCGACATTTGAGGAGACCGAAGTGAGCGAGAAGATGCCCTGGTATTTATACTTCATGGTATTTGCCTTTTTTGTAGATGCTTTAGACATGGGAACTAGCTTTGGTCAGACAGGTGTCGATGAGCAAGAGTTCTCTGAAGGTACTGCAGACATGATCACAAAATTAGGAGAGAGTGGACGAATTAGGGAAAATGCATTTTAAGTGATCTTGGTCAATGGAGGTCACTTAAAAAGGCTAGGTCAAAAAAAGGGGTATAAAATAAGGAAGAAAGGGAAAAAAAGGGAAAAGACAAAAATTCCTCCAGAGTTAAGAAAATTTAGAGGAGGAATGCATGGGCAGTAAAATTTGCCACCCCTGCATGTTAGAGTGAAAGAGTGCAACGGTGGAAAAATTTGCTGCCCCTGCAGGGATGGCCTGCACAGGCAGAAAATTTCATCGCCCTTGCAAGAAAATAGGGAATTAGGGGCAACAAAAATTTCCACCCCTGTAGTGATGGAAAAGTGAGAGTAGGGGTGGCAAAAATTGCTGCCCCTGTACACTGAACATGCTTCAGTGGTGAATTTCATTGCCGATGCATGTCTAGTAAAGAGCATGCATGGGTGGTGAAATTTGTTGTTCATGCATGAATGAGTGAGTGTAAGCGGTGAAATTTGTCACCCGTGAAAGTGAAGAATGGCGGTGGGGGGAAGCCGAGACACAGGGGCGGCAAAAATCACCGCCCTTGTGGGTTTGAACAAGACCACGAGCAACGGAGAGGGATGACATTTTTATCCTTCCCCAATAGGTAGAAAGCCTCCACATTATCCTAAAAATGATAAAGAAATTAAGGAAGAACAAGAAAAACAAATGTAAAAAACAAGACCCACCTGGAAAGCTTTACATGCCACAAGCTGGAATTCATGAAATCATGCTTCAAATCGCTCGTCAAATAGTCCAGATGCAGAAGGCAGGAGGAGAGGAGGAAGTAATGAGAATAAATGGAGTTCAAATTGGTTTATATGGGGTGAAAAACAACCCCAACAACCTACTATGTGTGACAATAAATGCTGCACACAAAAATTGAGGCATGTTTGGGCAACAAAATTTGCCACCCTTACATGTTTCTATGAGTTTGAATGCAGGGGTGGCATAAATTGCCACCCTTACAGGTCAAGATGCAGGGGTGGCAAAATTTTCTACCCTTGCAAGAAAAGGGCAGGGGCGACAAATTTTTCCGCCCTTACATTACAAAGGTCAAAATGCATTGGTGGCAAAATTTGCCACCCTTGCAAGAAAAGGAAGAAAAGACCAACTCAAGAAGAGGCAGTCTGGGGAGGGAGCTTCTTGGTCGCAATGAGATTGTAATCACTCTCACGTTCTTAAGCCAAGATGAGAACGAATTCAAAACCCATCTCAAAAACAAACTTAGAGAGACAAAAGATGAAACAGACAAGTTTCATAGGGGGTTGTTCCCAAAAATGGGCTAAGCTAATTTTGGAAACAATAGCTGGCTCTTGTTGGGGAACTTTCGTTAATCAAATTGATCAACGGGAGTAGAAACCAGTCTCTAAGTGCCTTCATCCAAGCCATTGGGATACGGAGTCAAGCTAAAATTAAAAGAAAAATAGACAAAACATAAAAACTGTACATATATATAAATGGACTTATCCAAGCCTCAAAGATTGAATAGCTTCAGATGCTACCCGCTGTTAGGTAGTGCGAATGGCATTCCATCTTGGTACTCCAACAAGAAACTAGCCTCGCCACAGAGCTATCGAATGGTGAACAAGCCTCTCCACAGGGAGTTGAATTTGCCATGCATCCCTTTTGGTTCTTGCCTCTTATCCCACAACAAGACTTGATCTTCGACTTAGAATTCATAGACCTTAGCTTTTTTATCAAAGAGTGCCTTCACCCGGTTTTGATGCTCCATAATTTGATCCACTACCATGGCTCGACACTCATTCAGCTCGTTCAGACACATGATTTTTTTGTCGATTGAGCTCTCGAAGGTTGAGTCTTCAATTGCTTTAGTTAACTTGAGCACTGGTAGCTCAAGGGTGATGGAAATTTTTGAATTTAATCCATATAGAAGCTAGAAAGCTGACATACCTATAGCCCTTTTAGGTGTTATCCTATCTACCCATAAAGCATCATACAATGCTTTGTGCCATGTTCTCTGATTATCATCTACCAATTTTTTGATAATAGTGACCAAGTTCTTGTTACTCGATTTTGCTTGGCCATTTCCTTGAGAGAAATAATCCAAAGTGTGGGATAGGGTAATCCCATAATAGAAACAAAATTGAGTGATTTCATGTGATGAAAAATAGGCCGCATTATCTGTTATGATCTTTAGTGAGACCCCAAATCTGGATATGATATTTTCTTTGAGAAAATTGCACACCACTTCAGACATAGCGTGCTTGGTTGGAATGGCCTCCACCCACTTAGTGAAGTAATCCATTGCTGTGAGGACATAATCATGTCCAGCACTTGAAGAAGGGTTGACTACACCAATGAAGTCAATACCCCACTGCTGAAATGGTTCTTCGATCACTATCGGCTTGAGAGGTAAAGTAGGTAGCTTAGGCTTTCCAATGAATTGCTAACACAATTCGCACCTACACACCCACTTGTAGGCATCCTAGAACAACATCAGCCAATAATACCTTGCTCATAGAATTTTGTGCACTATCACCAGTGTAGAAAAATGTTCTCCACAAGCTAGATTGTGGAAATATTCTAAGAGTCTTTCTTATTGCACCTTGTCAACACAATGAAGAAATGCCCCATCCAGGTTTCTCTTGTAAAGACCGTTGTCCCAAAGGACATAATCAATTGCTTTTAACTTAACATTCCATTTCTCTTTAAAAGAAATATGAGCGGGACACTCACCATATGTCAGAAAATGAGCAATGTCAGAATACCACTCATTAGTAGTTGCAACAAAGAGGATCGTAGAGATGCTTTCGATCAATACTTCTTCACTTTCTGCTTTACCTAGAATTTTGTTGGTGATCAACTGGCAAAGACCCTTTTCCTGTACAAGCTTGGTTGGTTTGATGTCCAGATCAAACTCTTGAGTCTTGGCAATCCAGTTACCTCTCTTTATACCGAACTCTTGCTAAGTTAAAATAGATTTTACTATTGTGTCTGGTATGATAACTTCAGTGTGAGAGTTCAGGATATAAAACCTAAAGTGTTTGACCGCTTTGACCACTACGTATGCATGCTTCTCCATAAGGGAATATTTTAGCTCATGATCCTTAAATGGACAACTCATGAGAGAGATAGGAGATTATATACCTTCTAGATTCTGTTGGAACCAAATGGCCGATAGTGTATGTTCGGAGGCATAACTATATATTTTGAAACTTTTAGTATAATCTAGACAAACCAAGACTGGTGTACGGGTGATTTCTTCTTTAATTTCTTTAAACGCTGATTTGCCTTCAACAGTCCACCTAAATGTAGCATTGCCTTTCATCATGTTGACAATGTGATGAGTTTTCTCAGCAAACTCAGGAATAAACTTTTAGAGAAAATTCACCTTTCCAAAGAAAGAGTGAACTGCAGTCTTACTGAGAGGTAGAGTAAGTTCCTAGATGGACTTGACTCTCTCTGAATCAATTTTAATACCTTCACAGAACACAATGTGTTTGAGAAGTTTCCTTTCAGTTACTCTAAAAATAGATTTCTTTGGGTTTAAATAAATACCGTTCTGATGACAATGTTCCAATATCCTTTGCAAATGGTGAACATGTTCGGAATGATGTTTTGAAAACACTGTTAGATCATCTAGGTATACTACAATGAATTTTCCCATCTCATCTTTGAAAGCAAGATCCATCACCCTTTGAAATGTGGCATCAGCATTTATCAGACCAAAAGGCATTCTTTGATAAGAGAATGTGCCCCAAGGTGTGGTGAACATTTTTTTGTGCTGATCTGCTTTTTTGACTTCGACCTGATTGTACCCCAAAAAACTATCTAGCATTGATAACATTTCTGAACCTGTCACTGTCTATAGAACTTGATCTATGATGGGAAGAGGGTAGTTATCTTTTAAAGACAACTAATTTAAGTTTCTGAAATCCACATAGATTTGAATTTCACCATTCTTCTTCCTGACATGCACTATATTGGCAATCCATGTTGAGTGATGGATTGGAAAAATTATTCAGGCATCAAGCATCTTTTGTATCTCAGCTAAAATGGTACCTGAGATTTTCAGGTTATATTTCCTAGATTTTTATTTGTAAGGTACAGAGTTGGCCTTCAGAGGAATGTCATGACGAATGTCATTTGGCCTAAGTGATTTTAGATCATCGTAGGAATAGGCCAATACATCTATATATTGGCGAAGTAAACTAGCAAGCTTAAATCTCTCCTCGGGAGTGTAGCATTTTCCAATATTTACCATTTTAGGATCTTGTTTGGTTCCCAAATTTACTTGATCAAAATTTTGAGAGGATTTTGAATCCATTCACTATTGCTTAATAAACCTGTCATGGTTATCAAACAACTTCTCTATTGAAACTAGGCCTTTGGAAATCTTATTCCCCTTACGCTGTAGGAAATCCTCACCTATATTCATATTTGACTTGGGAGTTGCTTCACATTCTCGGAGTTCACTACCTTCAAAATGCAGTTGTTCAAAACTATCCTTTTACTCCAAGAAGGCGATGATTTGATCATCGTTGTTAAATACCTGCCAATGGCTGGCATTATCGAGTACACTTGGCTGAAAGACCAGCTCAATAGTGTACTTGTCTCCCTTAAAGTCTGGGTGAGGGACTAAGAGGGTAGCAGAGATGGCCAATGCATCCGCTCGATCATTGAATTCCCTTAGAATGACAGAGATGTTAAAAGGGTCAAAAATTTCAATTTGATCCCAGACCAAATTGAGATAGTGGCACAACCTTTCATTTTTCATCTGATAAAGGTTCCTCACTTGGCAGACAATCAACTCAGTGTCTCCTTTAGCATGGAGTAGCCTAATGCCTTTTTATTTGGCAACCTATAGTCTAAGAAATAGGGACTTGTACTCATCCCTATTATTGGTATTGTTAAACTACAATTTGTAGGATAGAGAAATAATGTCTCCTTGAGGAGATACCAACACAACCCTAGCTCTTGAACTAGTAGAAGAGCAGTTTCCGTCAAATTCTAAGGTCCATACCTCGTTAGATGCTGCCTTTTCTTTGAAAACTCCTTCATTTGGGGGAAGAGGTTTTTTCATGTGTTCAGTTTGATTTGCTAATTCTCCTACTGTGTCAGTTGAATACAATCTCAAGTCATCACCCATAAGAGTTTCATTAGATGTCCCATGGAACTCGTCTGTAGACAAGAAGTAGTTGCCCATGCCTGAGGACTAAAATAAAATTTGAGCTTCCAGTGCCGACGATCGGGTAACTACATACCTTGCTTCTTTTTTAGGAAGCAACTTCTTCATGATACCTTGGATTGGGATTCTTGCTTCCAACAAGTCCATACTTAGCTCACCTCCAGCATCTTTGCAAAAATTTTGCCCAAGCAAGATGCCGTAAGATGCTGGAACATCAGCCACTAAAACAGTTATTTTTATCCGCTTCTCTGGAAAATCCACGAAGGCATATTGAGCATATTTTATTTGACCAAGGAGGGGAACTTACTTATTTTCCATGGAAAAACACCTCCCAAAAGTTTTGGTCAAAGTCAGGCCAAGAGAATCTACCACCTTGGCGGGCATGATGTTATCTGAGGCTCCAGAGTCTATAATGCAATTACTCAGTTTATAACCATTTATAAGTAGGGAAACGTAGAAAGGTTCTATTTTATTAGGAGCAATAGGAGGAGTCACAACAAGATTGTTTTGGGCCGGTTTATCTTTAGGGGGATCATGAATGGCCTTCAAATAATCTTGTCTTATAGGGACGGCTTTGTTTTTTACATATTCTGCTAACCTATCAAACTGTTTTGGGTTAGCCCTCAAATATTCAACCTCTGTCATTTGAATTTTAGTTTTTTTAGCATGATCAATTATATCAAATAATTGAAAAGAAATTGAGATAGAGGAAGAGAGTCCATCATCTGGAATTTTAGTAGGTACAACACTGGTCTGAGCAACAGAAGTGGAAGGGATGGCATGGTTGGAGGAACTTACTTTTTTATGAATTACCTGCTCTTTTAATTGTGGAGGTAATGGAGTCCCACGTTTAGTAATGGAAACCGCTGGTTGAGGTTCCTCCTCCGCCTTTCCTTTGTCAATATATGAAGCTGACTGATTCTGAGATCTGGTGAAAATAGCGTAAGATCTATCCAAACCCTCCCTTTTACTTCCAGCTTTGTCTTGGTAATCCAGGAAATTGATATTGGAGTCACCAGCTAATTCTTCTTCCTGCTCATCAAAGAAATTAGCATCTTCTTGTTGGTCCAACTGAGGTTGAAAAGAATAGTCGTGTTTAGCCTCTAGGTAGCTGACTACTGAATTGGCAGGTGGTGCTTCAATGGCTAATTTCCCCGAAGGGGGAGGCAGGCAATTTGGTTGCCCTTGGTTCTAGGTAGCATTACCCTGATACTATTGATTTTGAAACATTCTCTTGGGCATATCTCGATAAGTAGGAGCAGACGTACCTTGGGCTATTTGCCTCTTCAAAGCTATTAGTTTGTTTGTCAATTTCTACACCTTAGGATCTGTAGTGCCTGAAGAAGAACTTTCAGTAGATGAAGAGAATTTATTTTTACTAGGGTCTTTTTTGATCTTACCTGCCAGAATAAGATCATCTTCAATCTCAGTAGCCAAATCTTGAGCCAGGGCTAGATCCATAGGGCCAGCTCATCTCAATAGGAAACTTACTTTAGAAAGTTGTGAATTTATGAAAAAGCATTTGAGATTCTTTGGCGTAGGCTGAGCCACAGTTGGGATCCAATTTATCAACTTATTGAATTTAGCTATAAAATCTCTCATAGGTTCCTGGGATTCTTTTTTCATCTATGTTAGCTGATCTAATAAAGTGTGTACATCTTCAGCAGGTTTAAATCTGGTTTCAAATTTGGATTTGAGTGTATCCCAGTCAGTTATTGACCTGGCCTATAGGTGATAAAACCAATCCATGGTAGCTCCTTGCAAGGTTTCCATAAAAATTCTAACTACTACATCTTCAAATTCGACACCAATTACGCCACATACTATGGAGAAAGTGGCAATATGCTCGTTGGGATGAACCTTCCCATCACCAAAAAATTTAGGAAAATTTTTCCTAGAACTACGAGGTAGTTCATGCAAAGGTGCAGTCAAATTAAGAGGACCAAAGGAATTTCCCCACGGGCCTTGAGCCATAATGATAAGAGGATTAAATGGTGGGATAATAAACCTTGGTGGGGTATTTATAGGCAGGGTATGATTGACGGAAAGAAAAGAAGCTCTTCCTTATGGGGGTGATCTGATAAGGTCAGGAGGAAGACTTTTAGATCGTTGGAGAAAAGGTGGTGGAGGGAACGGATCAAAGTTGCTATGTTGTGCCAACTCAAACACAGAGTCAAAAACACCCTTAGATCTCTAGCTTCTGGTGTAGCATGGAGTTGCCAGATTTCAAAATGGAAAAGGGACTGAAACTACTTCAAGTTGAAGCTTAAGGCTTCAAAGTGCAAGTTCATATTCCCCAGCGGAGTCACCAAAAAATTGTTGGGTGAATATTTTGTTGTCAACTAACTGAAGACAAAATGGGTATATCAACCACAGCATAGGGAGATTTACACCATGAAAAGTATGGGTTTACCAGATCTAGACGAAGTAAATCTCTCCTCTCATCAAGGGGAGGTTCCCTATAAATAATTATGCACTAGATAGATGTATATAATTAAGCAAAAAATAACACATGGGATGGTATAATAGCATCTACCTCTCTTTTTTCAGAGGTAATGTATGAAGAGCAAAAGAGAGACATCCTGATCCTTAGATAGCAACACTCCTCTTCTTTCAGGAATGGTATCAAATGGGAAATAGAAGATCACCTGAAGTAACAAAGTCCATAAGAACAATTATGTAAGCACAAAGTCTTTTGTAGTCTTCTTCACCGATCTGGAACAGACGTAGTCGTAGAGTAAAATGAAGCACAAAGTCTTCGCATGAAACTACAAAAGATAAATGAATCTCAAAGATAAAAGTAGCTCAAATTCTATCCTCTACCTTTTATAAGCATTCTCAGATAATATTAATACACCCACTTTGCTTATTAAATTAGATAAACAAGAGATCATCAGGAAAGAGAACATGAGAAACTGCTTCCTAGACAACACTGATAACTTCAACACAAAGTCTGAAATAAACCTGCTTCTTATTCATTCAACAAAATATGATTTACAAGTTTGAGTACAAAGTCTCAAAAATTGCTTCAATTTCAGCAGAGCGTTTGCTCTTAATTTTTCCAAGCTAATTTACAAATGAGATCTCCACTATATATAGGGAGAAAATCCTCAAAAATTAAAAAATAATAAAATACAAAAATATCTTGGTCAAAGATGACTCATCTTTGACTTTGAGATATTTTTTCAAAATATTTACATGTAATTAAATTTTACAAAATTGCATGCACTTTTCACAAAACAAAATTCCATAAGGAAAGAAGAAGAAAAGAGGAGAAAAATTCAATTCTTGCTGCCAAATTTCTTTAGATGAGCATCATACATAGTAATGGATGCCTCAATTCCTATGTTGTTTGGCATAACTATCTTCTTAGAGATGATTTTTGCTCTGATTGATGTGTCCTTCAATGTTGTGATGGCCTTAGCATGACCAGTTAACCTAGATTTTAGATTTTCCAAAGTTAACTGAGTGTCTAGAATATTATCCACAAAAGACATTGAGAAGTATTTCTCTTCAAAATCTCTTCGAATCATCTCTTTGAAATTATGGATCATTTCTCCTGCTGAGAGGAATTGATTTTCCTTGGAGGTTAGGTTATAGGGTAGTTCTTCCAGTTTATTGAGCAGACCTACATTGCTCTTCTCACCAGCATCCTTGAAAGCTTTGAGATCTTCAATTAAATCTTTGAGTACCTAGATCCTGAAAGTTAATGACTCCTTGATCTCAACATAAGAATCCTTGTTGGAGATGACACCGATAGATATCAAGGTGCTTTTCTTCAGATCCTTCATCTCCTTCCATTTGGCAAGATATTTTTTTTGAACTACTAATCTCTTGAGAGATAAGAGAGACAAAGTCATCTAACTCTGCTCTTAATTTCTTCATCTTGTCCATCTTTTTTGCAACTTCTAATAGCAATAAAACTCCCTGAGTATGCATTTTTTCAACGTAGCCCTCCAACACTTTTCCCTTCAAGTAATTCTTCTCTACCTTTTAGATGATAGGGTCATCTATGGAGAAGGCCTCCGGAGTTGCTGCTTCAGGGGGAAGAGTGAACCTTCTTATTATTGTCATTAGCTACTCTATCTTAGCCTTGTAATAATCTTTCGTCTCCTTCTCTCGGTCAAATTTCTGGACCATGATGTCCATAGCAGATTGAAGGTCACTTTTTGCACCTTCGTGAGTAACTTTGCCAAGTTCAACACGACAGATGGAATAGCTGCTCATTTTGAAACCATTAAGGGTTACATCCTGTGGAGGCTTATCAATTTTCAAAAATTTCTATCCTTTTTCTTTAACCAATTTGGAGAGGATCTTTGGCCTCTTCAGAGCCTTGGCTTTCACTGGCACTATTTTGCCAAAGTCAAAGTCATCTGGAGAAATTTCCAAATTCTTTCTTTTGGGGGTGAATGCTAACATCCAGGGCGGGAGAGAAGTACCTATTGTGGCAATGGTTGTCTTAACTGGTGTTACTGTGGCAGCTTCTACATTGCTAGTGGTGACAGTAGTCGTAGTTTGAGTAATAGGCAAAACTGTACCAATTACTGATTCTGGATCTTGTGAAAAACTTTCCCCTAGATTGAAAGAGGGAGAAGACAAACTTGGGATGGACCCAAAGGAGTGAGGAGAACCTCCAGAAGTGCCCTGAGGATTGCCAAATATGACTCTGGAAGGAGAGGCGGCTCTAGAAGAGGGAACACTGATTAGAGAGAGATGAGAAGGAGAAGCTACAGGAGACTGAGGTGGAGAAGGAGAGACGCTCTTGAGTGGTTGTGCTTCTTCTTGTGAAGGCAGAGGTTTAGTGCTTGGCTATCCTATCGGCCGGTCATCTATTTCCATTGGTTGAGCTACTTGTGTCTGATGGCTCTACTCTTCAGTTCCTTTAGCTACCGCTTCAAGCTCTTCAGTAGTCTTTAGTTTCTTAGACACAAAGATGATTCTAGGCTTGTGAGGCCTAGAGGGGGAAGGTACATCAACTTTGTTCTTGGTTTTGTTCTTGACCTTCTTCTTCATCTCTACTTGGTATTCAGCCTCTGATCCCGTGATAATTTTTGTTAGTTTGATTCTTCTGGCTGCTAACCAATCATTGGTGTTAGCCAATATTGGTTCAAACCTTTTTCTCAAAGAAGTTAGTTCCTTCTGAGACCACTGAGTTAGAGGAAGAGGGGAGCTAGCAACATTTTCAGCTAGGTATTTACTATTGACGATGTTTCCATCATCGGCAAGACTGGAGGGGATCTCTGCAAGTCCCAGATATTCAATCTGGTCTAAGGTCAGCCTGCAATAATCCATCTTTTTGATCTCTTTAGCCGTCCTCAGGTCGATCCAGATATCTTCAATCATGGGCTCATAAAACTAAGTTTTTTGCCTGATTTTGTTCTTGACTCCCCTGTAATCAAATTTATCTCTTCTCTTGAACTACTTTAGGGTGACCATCTGCATTTCTATTTCCATGACTTTGGCTTTGGTTGTTGTTGCAATGGAATACCTACTAATTTTGATTGGAAACCTGAAACCTGGTTTCTTCAGCTCCATTTGTTTGGTATGCATGACAATCAGTTGTTGGCAAATTCCATTAAAAATAGCTTGTCAGAAGGGAACCTGGGGAGCATATAGGGGTAGTCTTAGAAAAAGCCAACCTGAAGATAGTAGAAGGTGGAGAATTGCAAGAACATGTATCCGTAGTCATTGACCACTGTCTAAGCCTCATCTGATACTCTTTTCTGCTCAAGCTGAGGGTCTAAGAGACATAAAAATGTAGTGAAGAAGGTGTCATTTACCCTTTTGAAATGATGGGTTGACCCTTGTAGTGTCAACTGGGGATAAAATGAGTATATTGGGGTTGTATTTCTATCCCCTTCAATTGTCAAACCCAAAAAAGTTTGCATTGCGGCAGCTATGTACACAAGGTACGAAGTCATATAAAACTTGTAAAAAGTTTGTACCTTGGTTAGCTCCTCATGGAGAGCGTTGTTGATTTGCTCTCCCCAAAATATGACCTACTTGCCTTGGAGGATGATTTTAATGAATGGGTACATCCATTCATGGAACAGTGAGGAAGATGGGAGGCCTCGAACTCTATTGAGAAGGGTGATCAAGTCACCAATTTCCTCGATGAAGTCACTCCTCAGGAAGTTTCGTGGCCATCTGGATAGGTTGGTCCTGGGGGTCTTCAGCCATTTATAGTTCATCACTTTCTTTGCCCTCTTGGGGTCTTTGTCATATTCCTTCTAGGCATCCACGAAGTTGATCTTGGTCACTTCGGTGGCTAGAGGGCACATGAAGACTTTGTCGATGAATTCAGGATCCAACTGAATCACCACATTGCCGCTGGCATCTGAGACTGACCTGGTCTCTTTGTTGTAGAAGCAGGCACATTGAAGGATGAACTCTGTATGATGTGCTACCACTGGAAAAGCAGCCACTAGGTGGATGTTACTCTCGATGATCCTCTTTATCCCAGTGCTTGGGTTCGTCGCCTTCATTCGGGTTATGAACTCGACCATGTCCACGTGGTCAATTTTGGTGTCCTGAATGTCATCAACATTTGAGTAGATCAAAGTGAGCGGGAAGATGCCCTGGTATTTATACTTCATGGTCTTTTCCTTTTTTAGAGATGCTTCAGACATGGGAACTAGCTTTGGTCAGATAGGGGTCGATGAGTAAGAGTTATCTAAAGGTACTGCAGACATGATCACAAAATTAGGGGAGAGTGGATGAATTGAAAAAAATGCATTTTAAGTGATCTTGGTCAATGGAGGTCACTTAAAAAGGTCAGGTTAAAAAAAGGGGTAGAAAATAAGGAAGAAAGAGAAAGAAAGTGAAAAGATGAAAATTCCTCTAGAGTTAAGAAAAATTGGAGGAGGAATGCATGGGCGGCAAAATTTGCCGCCCCTACATGTTGGAGTGAAAGAGTGCAAAGGCAGTGAAATTTTCCACCCCTACAGGGATGGCCTACATGGGTGGAAAATTTTGTCACCCTTGCAAGACAATAGGGAAGTAAGGGTGGTGAAAATTGTCGCCCTTGTAGTGATGGAAAAGTGAGAGTAGAGGCGACAAAAATTACTGCCCCTGCACACTGAACATGCTTCAGGGGCAAATTTCACCGCTGATGCATGTCTGGTAAAGAGCGTGCACGGGCAGAAAAATTCACTGCTCGTGCATGAATTAGTGAGTGTGGGTGGAAAAATTTGTCACCCATGAAAGTGAAGAATGGGGTTGGGGGGAAGCCGAGACACAGGGGTGGTAGAAATCACCACCCTTGCGGGTTTAAACAAGACCACGAGCAATGGAGAGGGATGGCATTTTTAGCCATCCCCAATAGGTATAAAGCCTCCACATCATCCTAAAAATGATAAATAAACTGAGGAAGAACAAGAAAAAAAATGTAAAAAATAAGACCCACCTAGAAAGCCATGCATGCCACAAGCTCGAATCCACAAAATCGCGTTTCAAATCGCTCGTCAAATGGTCCAAACACAGAAGGCAGGAGGAGAGGAAGAAGCAATGAGAAGAAATGGGGTTCAAATTGGTTTATATGGGGTGAAAAACAACCCCAACAACCCACCACACGTGGCAATAAATGCCATGCACAAAAATTGAGGCATGCTTGGGTGACAAAATTTGCCGCCCTTGCATGTTTCTATGAGTTTGAATGTAGGGGCGGCATAAATTGCCACCCTTGCAGGTCAAGATGCAGGGGCGGCAAAATTTTCCACCCTTGCAAGAAAAGGGCAGGGGCAACAAATTTTTTTGCCCTTGCATTACAAAGGTCAAAATGCATTGGCAGCAAAATTTTCCGCCCTTGCAAGAAAAGGAAGAAAAGACCAACTCAGGAAGAGGCAGTCTGGGGAGGGAGTTTCTTGGTCGTAACGAGATCGTAATCACTCTCACATTCTTAGGCCAAGATGAGAATGAATTCAAAACCTGTCTTGAAAACAAACTTAGAGAGACAAAAGTTGAAATGGACAAGTTTCGTAGGGGGTTGTTCCCAAAAATAGGCTAAGCTAATTTTAGAAACAACAAAACTAAAGGCTACTTTGGTGCCAAATGGGAGGGTAGATATATAAATCTAGTGATGGTGACTGTAGATAATGAGAACACTTGTCTAGAAGAAGACCAATGGTTAGGGACACATCTAATTCATGTTTAAGATTATTTATAACCCCCAATTTATATTTAATATATTTCAATTATTTCTATTCTACTTTGGAGTGCTAAAGAGAGGCCTAATAATGAAGGCAATTTCAAGAAGCCATTTGAAGGGTCCTACACCAAATTTGAGGAGTTTTCATGCTTCACATGGACATTTTTCCAAAGAAACCTTCCATGGTATATTTCATAATTAATTCCTATGAAATTTAACTGATTATAATGCCTTGATAAGTGGCATTGTGACCCTTGAGCTCCACTTCTCTCTCTCCTCTCACACATTCTATAAATGTAAGCCATTTTGGCATTTGTTTCCTAATTTCACACCTAGTATGGTGAATACTTGTTGGTTTGATTTTTTACTTTAACTTTGAATAATACATTCAATCTAGTTTTTATTTCATAAACTATCTTGTCAAAGTGTGTGAAGAGATGTATAGTGAATAGTCAAGTGATTTACATCTATCCTTGCTTTCTCTCAATCCTTCCATGTTTTATGCAACTTGTTCACTCTAACAAGTCACATGAAGTTTTTTTAAGTGTATGGGACTATTTTAAAGTGTAAAATTATCCTTAGTGTTTTAAACTAATCTTTGGTTCACTTACCTTGAGTAGCTTTCATGCATATCACCTCTAAGTTGAAATACTAATGTTAGAGTACTTTAGAAATTTGAAGCTAGTGTTGTAGGTCTTTTATCTTAGTAAAAGAGTATGATGATATTGTGGATATATTTATTTTGTATCACCCCCTTAAATTAGTTTAATTTCATGCATATTTATACCTCTTTTCATCCAAGAAATTAGTTAATGTAGGTGATAAGCACTTAAGGATAAATCTATGGAGCTAACCCTTAAACCTAAAGGTATACCTCTAGGATAGGTAACCCATATGCCTATATGTATTCTAGTGTTTCCCAAATATTATATTAGGCTTGAAAAACCTCTTATAGGGGGAAATATTTTGTGACAACAAGAACCTGGTGCAATAAACTAGTGGTAATGACAAGGATCATGTACAAGTGCAATATCTATCACTATACAATTTGTAATGTTCTATGCATGTATTGTATAATAAGATTATGTGGTCATGAATAATAAATAAAAGGTATGGGGTTTCATGTAACCCATCATTGAGTGATATGTGGTTTATTTATAATAGAAATAATATGAACATGTTTAGTTTCTCTAGATATATGAATATGGTGTGTAGTAGATGAGGATTCTATGGAACCCATTATGGATCTCTGATGTAATGGTCTCTCAAGTATCAACCACTAAGGAAAGGGTATTATTATGTGCTTACCATTTTTTGAAGGATTAACCTTAGTATGTTTGATAATTAATTATCTAGGTATAAATTTTTCTTGTTCAAGTGGATGTTCATATGGAATTGCAAAAAATTGTAATCAGCCAATTGGTATGATTGTATTTAACACACCAATGCACTATATAACTTAATTATCTAAGTGTATGTATCAAATTTCATCCAAATAACATGTCATAGACACATGTTTAAGGTATAATTAAAAATGTAATAACCACATTTGAGGGACCCACTTATAAAGATAAGTCAATCTCATCAAGAACCTACTGTGAGGTCCCATCAAATGCTCTAACTGATCTGGTCAGAGGATGTAAATCATGATTTTTATAACCCAATATCATAATTAATGTCATGGTGCAAACATTTTTGTTTTCACCATTATCAATCATAACATTGTTATAAGTTAGTGATTAAGGTATACTTGAATGAATAAAGAATTAAGAAATAATCATCATCCACAATCTCACTATCATCAAAATTAATAGAGGGTCTCTGAACCATAGGAGGTATATGTCATATATAAAAACTAATAATCCCATCCAATGGGTTCCCATAAATTAATGGAGGAGGTTGTTCAATATATGCCATTTGTACCTCTAGATCCTTCTCAGAATGGTTTTGCAAAGGATTGTTAAATATTTATACTTTTAGTGATCACCAAGTTGTGAACTTGATTCATTTTAAAGATCATAAAATTTAATATTTTTGTCATCGATGAGATCTTGTATCTTATGTTTCAACGTAAAGCATCTATTTATAGAATGCCCAGGGCATTGTTGATAGTCACAATAAGCATTCACATCATACCCTTTAGGTAGAGGTCTACTCATATCAACCTCTATAGGGTGAGGGATAGATATGAGGTGACACTCTAAAATATATGAGATTAATGAAGTAGGAGACTTGGGTAAGTGGTAAATTGTCTCCTTGGTGCATTGGATAAGACAAGACAATTAGGTTGTTGTGACACCACATCAGTGTGTTAGTTGTTTCCTTTTTAGGTTTAAGAAGATTTACGTTATAACTTAGTTTGATAATAAAATTTGTATTATATATAGATGTATTCAATGTTTTTCTTACATACTTAATTATATTCATGAGATAATTTTCATTTCACTATCCCAAAAAATATGGTATAAGTCATCAAAAGATTTGAATTTTTTTAAAACAATGGACTCATGTAATAGGGAAAATAAACTTTTCTTGAATATTTCTCAAAACACTTTGTCTACCATTAGATTGGTCATTTTAGCTAAAATTATCTTGTACCTTAATACATATTCATTAATATGTTCTTTGGTTTTTTGTTTGATTTTTACAATCTGGGCATAGGAAAACTTTTCAGTGATATTGATAGAGAAGTGTTCCAAAATCTGATCTGGTAGAGGTTTAAATGACTTTATTGATTGGAAAGGTAAATCATAGAACCACCTAAAATCATAGTATTTTAATCTCCTTGAAAATAATTTGGTCAAAATTTTATCATTGGAGGCATAATCAAGGTATGCCACATAAACATATTGAAGATGTTGTTTAGGATCACATTTTTCATCATAAAATATGAACTTATGTGTAACAAAACTAATTGACAAGGGGTACAAAGATATATTTGGTGTAAGATTATTTTGCAACACCTCTTATGAATTAATAACATAAGGTGATTTTATATAATGTTATTTAATATTTCTAACCTTAGTTTTCAAAAGTTTTATAGTTTGAACAAAATCCTGCACCTCTTGGGCTTTAAGTTTGGATATTTGAGAAGTCACCAAAGGAGGTGTACCCATAGGCTAGGTTGATATTGGCATTGAAACTAATAATTGGGGTAAATTACTAAGGCTTCTCATGTAATATGTGGAATTCATAGTTTAAGGGAATAAAGGTTGGAAAACATAATCCATGCCTCCACTATATGTTAGTAAATTCATTGGAGTAGAATCAATTATGGTACCTTATAAAGATTCACTATCCCTAGGTAAGGAAACCTTAGCCTTAGCATGCTTATTGATATAATTTCTTGTAACATACAAAAATACATCTATTAAGCCCTCATTTTTATTAATATGAGTAACTAATGCTTCTTTATCTTCCATTTAAAAACAAGTTTTTTGATTGAGATGTTCCATTACTTACAATTGAAGAATTTAAAAGTTGAAACAAAGTATAACAAACTGAAACCCTAGCTGACTAAAAACTCTATTGTTACTTACACAACATGCCCCCTTTTCAAAATAAAAATAGGGACCATATTTTTAATTTGGAGTTTGGTCTTTTACTCTAAGGAGTTCATTGGTTGTTGACTGTTTAAAATTGTCTTCTTGGAAGTCCATCTTTGCTAGATGTGAAGATTTAAAGTCTGAATGTGCTTCATTATTTTATCCAACCCGGAATGATAATGAGTTTGTATCTTAAATACTTAGCATAGAGATCATATGTAATACTGGTTTAATTTAAAATTTTAATTTGTATGATTATATTAAGTCTTGGTCTATATTTATGCTTGTGTTTTGAAATGCACTTTACAAATTCATTTTTAGGCCATTTCAACCTTAGGTTTATGCAAATTATCTAACTATTTTATATTTTTCCACTTCTTTTCCTAATGTTTAACCCTAAAATGTTTCATTTTCTCAGTTGAGGTTACTTACATAACTCATTAAAGGGTTATATATAAATGAGTAAGTACAAGGGTGATAATTAGATTTACAGTAGGCCAATTAGGTGTTAAACTCAGACATAACGATACACTAAATTTATTATGTTAAGTTATGTTTTATAGAAATGATAAATAAGTAATGTACTTAGCTTGTTTTGATGCTAATATAGTTTTAGATCTAGAATAGGTAGGAAGTAGATTGGAAGATAATTCTGAATAATCATTATATTCTGATTTGGATGCTTTTGGAACTGTGGAAACTAACATCAACCTTGGATGGTTGCCTTGACACTACTATCTAAACTTGACATAAGTTTCATGTATGGAATACCTATTAGACAAGTATGTGACCACCTGAATTCTTTTGGGTTTGACTTTAGCTTCACTCTGGTGCATTTAGATCTGGGTCATGGATTGTCACTCCTCATAAATCTACAAAAACCCAAAATTTTCATATTTATAGTGACCTTTGGGTAAAATGGGTTAATGGGTATATAGTGTCAAGCTAACCCTTAAAACCCCTTTATCAGTGAGTGTTGCCTACATTACCAATACTCTAAAGAGGGTGTTAGACTAATGTAGTTTTCCTCTAATTGTTGGATCATGTGTGAATCATGAAATATATGATAAGTAATTACAATAATGACCTAGTTTGTAACTTGGAAAATATAGCTCTTGGGATCCTCTTTTAATACTTTAGACCTATTGATGTGTTGTCCCTATGACTGATATGAAAATAAAGAAACTTTTATCAATTTAATGCTTGATTAAATGCTTTTGATAAGTTTCCATGGTCTCTTTTGGTATGTTTTTAGGTGAGGAATGAATGAGGGTCGATCTTGTATTTATATCAATATTTTTGGATAAATAACTTGTATTAAAGTACTTAGGTCAATCCATTAGGATACATTTCATTTAAAAATTATTTGAATTTAGGGTATTGGACACTTGTGTCATATCATGACACTAACATTGATGCAGGTATGTGTCTTAGAAGTTAGTGTCTAGGGAACAATAAAGTAGGTACTAACTCAGAACTTGTAGAAATAAAAGATAAGTAGGTTTTAAGCATTCTCGTTAAGATAGAAGGCTTAGGTCATCAACATAAGACTAGTCAAACTAAGAGATAGTCCAAGGGGCATAAGATAGAGTAGATATGAGACTTTAGAAGGTGAAAAATGTCTAAAACTAAGAAGAATAACCAAGATCTAAGTTTTCCAAGTGTACAAGACTGAGGTTATATATAATTCAAAAATAGTGTCTATACTTAAATGGTTTTTATCTATTTTTGCTTTAAATTTTGATTGATTGACCAAGTGATTACAAAGTTTTACTTTTTAACTTAGTCATTTTTTTTAGATATGGGAGAAATTGTATTTAATTTTGATAAAAATTGTCTTCTTTCCTTAAGTTTTCTACACCTTTATGTTTTTACATTTGATTATCTTAGCCATTTTATTTTAAAAAGACTTAGTCATTTGATTTTAAATTTCCAGTTACTAACTAGGATTTATTTATTTTGCCCATAGGTGCATAAACCAATCTCGATGCCACATGATGATTTTTCATAGTTCTTGGTGATCCTGACCCCTTTGAAAAAAAAATTAACACTTAGTCAATTTTTAATTTTTTCCCAGAGCCACATGTCATATTTTTCCTCTACATGACTTAGTCAATTCTTCAAAGAGTTACCCAGATCCACATGGCATATTTTCACCACCTCACAATAATTAGTTGACTTTCAAAATTTTACCCAGTGGGCCTCTAACTTATAAAAACTCTAGGTGATTAGTTCAATAGGATGCTACCCAATGTCAAGATCTTGACAACCTAATACCTCGATTGAATTCATAAAAAGCAAAAGCCTATGGGTGAGTCGGTTAGTAAGATGCTTCCACATGGCACCATCTAAATGACCCACTATCTTAGATATATCTATGTAATCTAAAAATCCTCCAAGAAAGTGGGTTAGTATGATTTTACCACATGATAGCATCCTACTACTCCATAGGCCTAAGGTGATTCATGCAACTTTTAAGCATAACAAAGCTCTAGTTGAGTGAGATTGTATCATGTGGCATGATCTCACTATGTCATAGTAAAACACTTCAACATAACATGAATCCTCATTCTGAACAACAAGAAGAACAAAGAGAAACCACTTTATAATAACCCTATGAAGGAAGAACATACTAGCAATCCATGTCAGCAAGACATTAGATATAATTTGATGACCTATCTAGCCATTAAAATCATCAAAACCCAAGAAGGGGATGTGCATCTAACTTGATTGGTAAATTTAAGTTTCATATCAGTTCCTCACCAAAAAATAATCATAAATTATATAATTCAATGCATGACTAGGTAAGAACATTAATTAAAAGGTGGCAGATTCAATTGAGATTCATGAATAAAGCATGAATCATGGGCATGGCATGTACATTGGGATCATACACAGAGCATAAAAAATAAAACTCAACTTTAAAAATGTGTGATTTCAACTACATAGAATGTGGGTATATAAAAATCTTAATGAAATCCAACTACTTTAAAATACCAACATTCATTCTAGGCATGGCATTAATTACATAAGGCCTATGCACTCATCCAATCTATCAAAGATCTCAAGTTATCTCCTCAACTACATCTCCCAATTGAATTGGTGATTTATGTAACCACCCTTTTAGTGGATGAATTTGAGTTTGACCTCCTTAGAATTATGATCCTATATAATATTAGTTATTGCATTGTAATAAGGTATGGATCCCTTTGAATAGATTAGATTAGTATAACAAACTGGCTGGTTCTCCTTAGTTAAATCTGTCATTTACTTCATAAATTTTCCTACTTTCTAGATTAACTTATTGAGTCAAGAATATGTGTAAGGCATGTCTATAGTTCACATGAGTATTTAATGAATCCCACTTGATCCTTTTTATATAAATATCTTTATCTTATAGCTATAATATTTGATAGAATTGGTCTGTGCATATATATGGTGATCCTATTTTTCCTCATTGGCTATGCTACTTTGTCCCATAGACCCTTGCACCATCCTTAATTGGAGTTGTGCTAGGTCTAGCTTAACTAAGGACTAGTTTATCCAGGTATTTATTTGCTCAACATAAATCAAGATGGTCTACATTAGAAAGTGGGCTCTTCTTTCTCTTTCTCCCTACCCTTCCCTCTTTTATCTTTTTATTAGTTTGTTAGATTAGATTAGTTTAGAATTTATGTAATCTGATCTTAATATTATATATTGATTGATTAAATCTATGTTTGTAGTTATAATTGCATTTTTATATCTAAGTATGTTACATACATGTCTGAATCAACTATATTTCCATGTTATATCTATGAACCAATTTCCTTAGGCAATAAGCTACACATTTAGAATACATTTTGATCTGTCAAAAATATTCACCAAAGATTCTTGATATGGAATGGTCACAACAATCCAAATGGGTTACCTTTCATACCAAAACATGGTAACCAAGACCTTGGTGAGATTTGTTCGTGCAAGTCTCATTTTAGGAGAGACAGGGATTAACAACCCCTACCTAGATTATCTAGTGAGAAAGGGAGGAGTTGAACTAGATTATTTTAGACTTATTATTTTTAAAGAAGTTTTTGAATTATTTTATAGGTTTTTAGACTATAAAAACTAAGTATCTAAGTCCTCCAATGGCCCTTGCTTGGATAAGAGGACGTCAATGTCATGTGAATGTTCCAAGACCTTCCCATGACTATCCCAAATGTAGACACTCTAATTTTATAAATTCCATGTCAAATTACACAATGGAATGACTTCTTGTAATTTCAAAAATTTTGATCATTTCTCTATTCAATTATCTATTCCTTGATCATTTATCTATTCAATTATCAAATTTTCTAATCAATTCCCTCTTCTCTGTTCAAATATTAAATTTTTTGATCAACTCCCTCTTCTATGTTCAATTTTTAATTTCTATGATTAATTTATTATTCTCTGTCAATTATAATTTCCATGATCAATTATCATTTCTCTGACCAATTATCATTCTATGTTCAATTACTTTCTCTATCTCAATTTTAGTCTAATGATCAATTACTCACATTGTATTAATTAAATAAGTCTTTTGAGCTATTTAATTACTTTCTCTACCAATTATAAATTAATTATTATTTCCCCACAAAGTGGGCATATTCATTAAAAATGGAATCTTGAGATCCTAAGGATATACCTTTGAGAGCACAACAATTATGCAAAAAATTAGTAATAAAGTGGGATTATCCTCCACCCTTTATCTTGAAAACAATATGAAGGGCCCACCTTTAAGATCCATGTGCTTTATTTAAGAGGATTCTCCACCCTTCATATTGATTGAGATGAAGGTATTATTTTTATTTTTATTTATTAGTTACAAATAACATCCTGTAGAGCTTATTTTCATGTTAGGAAATGTTCAATATTGTCATTGATGTAAAAGGTAAATCTTGTGAAGGTTGATGTCAAAGTTGACTAAGGATAGTTAGCAGTGTGTGATGTGACAAGATGAATAGAAGAGTGTTGTCATAAGAGAGTTTTGTAATGAGAGAAATATAAAGAGATAATTTTAAGGCAACTAATGTCTTATGTCTACTTGATTGATATGATTGTTAGCATGGAAGGTATAAGTCATTGATGTTAAGTTCATAGGAAGCATAGTTATGACATGAAGAGGTATGTGTATGGTGAAATGAATAAGCACAAGCATGTAAAATTTTTATGTCATTATTTGATCATGTAAGTTATATAATCATTCATGAGAGTTTTAAGGTGAGCCTATAGGGGTAGGACCTTTAGTTTAAGTCTACACCCAGACCACTTCTAGACCCTACCTAGCCTAATGAGATATTAAGATCAAATTTCAAGGAAAGTATGCACATGTGATCATGGAAAGATTGAGGTAAATTTTTTTAGTTATGATCACAAATTTTGACGTTAATATTTGAAGGAAAAGTTCATGAATCACTATTTTAGGCCTTTTCAAGCTCACATAATGAGGTCTCAAACTTGAAAATCATTTTTAGACATTCATTGGCACATTTAAACTCTACATGGGAGTCTAGGATATTAAGGAGAGATGGTAAGTGTCCTAGATAATATCTCTAGGCATTATTTTTGGATTCAAGTGGTAGTCCTTTATGAACAAATGTGAACACCAAAACTTGTTTTAAACCTCCCTAAAACCCTAATAAGGACCCAATATGAAATATTTTGTTCAAAAAAGATTAGTATGGATTAAAATACCTATATAATCTATTGGATCATATATTAAACTCTCTCAAGTAACTCTATGTGGTGGTGGTTAGTCAGATGAGAGAGAAAATATACAAATACATGCCTCTTTGTCAAGAAGTTATTGTAGCTCTCAAAATTTGAATTGGTCAAGAAAAGAAAGTGGATGGTATAAGAAACTAGAGAATTATTTTACATTTACATGATGGTTTTTTAATATTTTATATCCTTTAGTTTTTTTTATTTGGTCATCCAAGTAAACCAGTTGTAGATAGACTTAATGGTGTGAATAGTGTAAATCTTAGGTAGAGATGAAGACATAGATTTGAGGGTTTGTCCATGATATATTGATGAAATAAAGTTCATGAATAATTTATTTATGAATTATAAGTCATGATAATTCTTTAATAATATTTAGATGTTAGTTTATGTGGTGAAAAAGTTGTTCACAAAATGGCTTGTCTTATTCAGATAGGACTGTGAGATATAAGGTCAAGAAACTAGTCTACAAGACCAATATTTGCCATTAGACCATATGAATTTTATATATAATTATGTTATATATATATCATAATACCATTTTTATGCATCTTTATTCATGAAAAATATCTACACAAGCGTTGGAGGTCTAATTCATCATGACTGGTTTTTGAGGTGAATTGCCAATTTTGAGTAAGCGAGTTGTAGAGGTGTTCTTGAGCCTTTATTTACTAGGTGAAGGTGTTATAATAATTTTTTGATGTATATAAATTCATGGATAATATTTTTACATGTTTAATTTTTTATAATTTAGTATCTTAAGGGTGTTTAAGCTTCTTTATTGTAAGATAGTCTTTTGAGGTTCACAGGCCTAATAGGGAAGTTTGTCTTAAAAAGGATTTCATGGTATGAACAAAGGATGCAGATCTAATAAATCATAGAGGAGGTTAAAATATTTAATTGGATAATTTTTTTAATGGTTTTTTATTTTTTTAGAGATCCATCTGGGCCCAATAAGATCAAGTTTTGGCATTAAGAGGATAAACCTAATGCAATTAGGTCTCCATGTGACCTAAAGGAGGAGTAAGGCCTAATTGAATTGTGACAGACCAAAATGGATTAAAATTGTTATTAAATAATGTTAATAATATTTATTAATACCTATTGTGTGTCTAACCTAAGAGGTTGAAGGTGTGTTTCTGACCAAGTGGTGTGTAACCATGAGACTAGTATATATACAAGGTAGTTTAAGCCTAATTTGATAAGTATGCAAAACAAGTGAATAAATATTACATATTTGAGAGTAATTAGGTCTTGAAATTAGATATATATATATATAATAATATAAGATAATATTTTTGAATGTGATGAGGTGGCTGAGTTGGTTCTGAGTCACTTAGGGAGTTGGTGCTTCCTTGAAAGTAGGTGCTTGCTAAAGACTAGTCAAGTGGGTGATTGACTTTATTGGGGTTGGTGTTCCAAGTTGAGTTGGTGATAAATATAATTTGATGTTTTTTTTCATAGGATAGTATTCTATTTATATATATCATAGTGGGTTTTCTCCCCCTTGAGGGTTTCCCACTCATATATGTGTTTTCTTGTTTCATGTTCATGTTAATGGTTCTTTATGCATTACTATATCACTATATTGCTTTCATGGTTAAAATAATGTTAAAGTATAATTTAAATAAAGTTATTATACACTAATTCAACCACATCTCAATGATTTTTATTCTAATCATTAGTATCTGAGCATGGTCCTTTGAAGTATGCCTAACAACTTAAAGGAGATCCTATAAGCATAAGCTTGTCTAATCATCAAGTACAAGGAGGTTTATTAACCAATAAGGATCCTATATTTAGTAGTAATAACTATAAATTTTGTATAATCATAATGAAAACCTATATAATGTCCTTTGGCTATGACATATGGTAATCTTTTATTGATATATTCACTCCACCTCTATACCACCAACTGATGCAACAAGCAAGAAGGTAAGTGAAAACAACTCTAAGGCAATGAATGCCATCCTATGTGGTCTTTTAGAGGCACAATTTTTAAATGTCATTAATTTTAATATAACCAAATATATTTTGGAAAATTTTCAAACCATCTATGAGGAGACACCAAAGTCAAGTTGGAAAAAATATAGACCTACTGAAGGTAGTTTGAAAGTTTGAGAATGAAGGAGGATGAAAAAATTGCATCTTATCTATTAAGAGTAAATGAAGTGGTAAATGTCATCAAAATTATAGGAGAGAAGTTGGAAGAATCAATAATAGTAAAAAATGTATTAATATCCTTTACATCTAAGTTTGATTCAAAAGTCTATATTGTAGAGGAGATCAAATATCTCAACATACTATAGATGGATGAGCTTCATGGCATCTTTACTACCTATGAAATGAGAAAAAGTGATGGAAGACCTTCCAAGAAGGAATTTTCATTCAAATATGAGAAAAATTCACAAGTTAAAAAGGTCAAGTATTATGTTGATACATATATTGATGATGATAAGATAGAAACCATGTTTGTCAGAAAATTAAGAAAAGGATCAGGTAAGTATAAGGGCAAGTTGTCATTTAAGTGTTATAACTATGGTAAGATTGGTCACTTTGCATATAAGTACTCTAAAAATTATAATAATGATCATGATGGAGATCATTATGAACATCATGGTGATGATAATAAGTTATATAGGCTTAACAAGAAAAAAAAGAGTTTTAGGAAGTATGAAGGCAAGAAAAGGTCATTCAAGAACAAGAGAAGTTTCTATATCAAATAAAATATTATCTCCTTTAATATAAGTGACACAAGTATATATGATAGTGATGATGACATTAATGATCATAATAGTAATTAAAATCTATGCATGGCCATATAAATAGATAATGAAGGTTTTTCAAAAGGGAAAAGTCTTATGAAAGATGAAAAATCAGATGAAGAAGAGGTTGAAGTGAACCTTGAGGAAGAATTAGTGAGTGCTCTAGAAGAGTTAAAGTTCCAAAGAATGAATAATTAGAAACTCAAATCAATGGTTAAGAGTTGTGAGGAACAAATCAATCTCTTTTAAGGGAGACTAAGTAACAATACCAATAAACATGATGAGATGATTAAATAGCTGGAAACTCATATTAAGATTTTCACTACAAGTCTTAAGACCAAAGAGGAATAAGTCACTAATTTTAGAATAGAAATGGAGTCCTTAAAATGATAATTGGATCATACAACAATCAATATGAAGACACAACAAAAATTTGAAAAGAGTACTGAATTCCTTGGTGATATTTTGAATAGTCATAAGTTTCCACATGATAAGATAGGTCTTGGGTTCAAAGAATACCAAAAATAAAACAAGGAGAGTCAGACCTCAAAATATAATGGACCATTAAGAAATGATGGTACTGACAGAGTAAAGACCTATGTAGAAACTCTCAAATCTAAGACTCAAATTTATCATCAATAAGTTAAGAATAATGTGACTCCTTAAAAAAACAACAAACATAGAGGTGCATCATTAAACATCAAAAAGACAAGTTATGTTAATTATTTCAATGGTTATTTTTTCTCATGTAATTAATATGGATATAGAACTTTGGATTGTAGACATCATGCTAGAATCAATTCCTTATGGAGGAATAGGAAGAATGCTCAATTCAAAAGTAGAAGCAAAATTTTATGTTATAAGTGTGATCAAAGAGGACATATTATAAGGGATTAAAATATGAGTCATATGAGGAATATCAGTCAAGATAAAAAGGTATATAGTCATGCCATTAATAAGTAGATCAATAAGTCATACCTTGTGAACAAGTTGAAGGAGGAGTATAAGACTAAAGGAGAAGAATATATGCTAGCTTAGATTGCCTTACACATATAAGATGAAGGTATGAAGTGGTATATAGATAGTGGTTTCTCAATCCACATGACAAGGGATGAGAGCAATTTTTTTCATTGAATAATAATGTTGTAGGGATAGTGAGATTTAGAGATAACAAAACTGCCAATATTGTTGGCAACGGTATCCTAAGTTTAGATAATGGGAAGACCAAAATAGATAATGTGTTGTATGTGAAAGGATTAAAACATAAATTAATTAGTGTAACTAAAATTTTTAACCAATGACACACATTAACCCTTCATGACAAAGGGTGTGATATAAGGAGAGCCAAATCAGGAAGGTTAGTTGCCAATGCTAAGAGGATTGAGAATAATCGGTATGTCTTGAATGAGATCAAAAAGGAAAAATGTTTTATGAGAAATATGGATGAATGTTGTATATGGAATAGAATTTTGGGCCACTTAAACTTTGATAGTTTGTTTAAGATTATCTCTAAGTCTATGAATAATATGCCTAAATTTACCAAACCTATAAACACACTTTGCAAGGCATGTCAACATGGTAAGAAAACTAGGAGGTTCAAGTTTAAGGAGTATTATACCACAATACCTTTAGAGTTAATACACATTGATATATTTGGACCTAAAATAATCCAAATCCTTCAAGGAGATAGTTATTTCATGTAACTCATTGATGACTACATAAGAATGACTTGGGTAGCATTCTTGAAAGAAAATTTAGAAGCTCTTGATAAGTTCAAGGCATTCAAGGATCTTGTTGAGAATGAAAAGAATGGAAAGATAAAATGCATAATATATTATAGAGGAGTATATTTTTTATCCAATGAATTTTATTACTTTTGTGAGGTCCATGGGAGAAAGAGATAGTTCTTAACAACTAGGATACCCCAACAGAATGTGGTAGTGGAAAGAAAGAATACAACAGTTAAATAAATGGCAAGGACTATGCTAAATGATTCAAGATTATCTAATGGATACTATAGAGAGGTAGTGAATAATATAATCTAAAATTTTAATATAGGACATATAAGGATTAATGGCAATAAAAATTCTTATAAACTGTGGAAAGGCAAACCTACTAATGTGGAACACTTTAGAGTCTTTGGAAGCAAATGCTTCATCAAAAGAGATAAGGAAGACTTAGGTAAGTTTGATTCTAGGTATGATGAGGGAATATTATTGGGATACTCATTAGTAAACTTAGCTTATATATTCTATAATAAGAGGTTATAAAATATAGTGGAAAGCATCAATATGAAGATTGATGAGACAAGTTCTAAAAATTCACACTCTCTGTCAAAGGATGCATCAGAGAATTTGGAATTAAAGAATGAAGAAGAAATACTAGAGATAGATGAGGAAGAAGAAGTTGAGGAAAGACAAGATTTAAAAGGTCCTTCAAGATCCATCCTAAGTCACAAATAATTGGCAACAAGGATGAAAATATGCAAATAAGGAAAAGGTTGGTAAGTAACCTAAATCAAGAGAATGTTTATCTATTGTCTAAGAGTAAACCTAAGAACCTTGTAGAATAAAATAAAGACAAGTTTTGGATAGGTTATATGAATGAAGATTTAGACCAAATATAAAATAATGAGACTTGGGAACTAGTTCCTAAGAATGTCATTGGCACAAAATGGGTGTTTAGGAACAAGTTGAATAAAGATGGAGAAGTCACTAGGAACAAGGCTAGATTGGCATGCAAGGGGTATACACAAGTATAAAGGTTATATTTTGAGGAAACCTTTGCTCTAGTAACATTATTTGAGGTTATTAGATTATTTATAGCATATGAAATACTCAAAGGGTTCAAGGTGTATCAGATGGATGTCAAATCAGCTTTTCTAAATAGAAACTTGGAAGAAGAGTTATACATAGAGTAATCCAAGGGATTTTCATTATCAGGTAATAAGGACTATGTATGTATATTGAAAAAGGATCTCATGGTCTAAAGAAAGATCTTAGAGCTTGGTATGCTAGATTAGATAAATACCTATTGGACCAAGGATTCAAAAGAGGAGTTGTAGATAGTAATCTATACATAAAGATATAAAATGATCATCAATTGATAGTGGTTTTCTATGTGGATGACATCATATTTGATGGAAATAGTGAGAATATGACTAAGACCTTTGAAAATGTAATGAATAAAGAGTTTGAGATGTCCATGCTAAGATAACTATCATTATTCTTTGGGTTATAAATCACTTAATCAAAAAGAGGTATATTCATTTCACAAGCCAAGTACACAAGAGAGATGTTGAAAAAATTTGAGATGGAAAACACACCTATGATCATAGGGTATAATTTAAGCAATAAAAATGAATTTACAAAGTTTAATCAGACATCATACATGTTAATGATTAGAATTTTGTGACACACTACTAACTTTAGACTTGACATCATGTAAGCAGTAGGTCTTGCAAGAGGATTTTAAGTAGATCTAAAGGAAAATAATTTACAATTAGTCAAAAGGATACTTATGTATCTCAAGGGTAATATGGATTTTGGGTTATGGTATCCAAGGAGCAAGGATTTCAACTTGACATCCTATATAGATGCAGACTGGGTAGAGAGTCTAGATGATAGGAAGATTACTAGTAGAGGAGATTTCTTATTAAGAGAGTGCTTAGTATTATGGATAATCAAGAAGAAACCACCAATGGCATTATCTACTTGTGAGGTTGAGTACATTGTATTATCTTCATGTTGTACTCAAGTTTTATGGATAATACAAACCTTAAAGGACTATAAAGTGGAGTATGAAAGTCCTAATCCTATCTTTTATGATAATACAAGTGTTATAAGTGTATCAAAGAACCTATTTATGAACTCAATGACTAAGCACATTCAAATTAGGTATCATTTCCTAAGAGAATAGGTAAGTGAACAAAATGTCAAGTTTGAGTATGTATCTACTAAGGATCAAATTATAGATATTCTAACCAAGCCACTTCCAAAGATAACATTTGAATATCTAAGATAAGAATTGGGTGTAATTCCTACTCCTAGAAATCATTAAGGAAGTCAAGTACTTAGGGGGATCTAATCAATTGGTTCATTAGCTCCAAGAGTAGGTGAGTTTTGCCAATAAATTTTGCATGGAGATAGGGGGTTATGTTTGTATGATGCTTCACTAACTCATAATCCTATGTGGTTAGTTTTTTACTTACAAGAGGTGTGATCCAAGATGTTATAGGTATCTCTTTGTCATTAATTTCAAAGGGGGAGAAATTTTATAATGGGTGAGTAATACATTTTTGAGATAAGTTTATAGGAGTGGTTACCATCAATGAAAAAGGGGGAGATTATTGAGTATTATCATCGATGTCAAAGGTTCATCTTGTGAAGGTTGATGTCAAAGTTGACTAAGGATGGTTGGTAGTGTGTGATGTGACAAGGTGCATATAATAGTATTGTCACAAGAGAGTGTTGTCATGAAAGAAATAGAAAGAGAGAATTTGAAGGCAACTAATGTCTTATGTCTACTTGATTGATATCGTTATCGACATAGAAGGTATATGTCATTAATGTCAAGTACATAGGAAGCATAGTCATGACATGAAGATGTATGTTTATGGTGAAATTAATGAACACAAGAATGTAAAGGTTGTATGGCATTGTTTGAGAATGTAAGGTACAAAATCATTCATGAGAGTTCTAGGGTGAGCCTATAGGGGTAGGACCTTCAGTGTAAGTCTACACCCAGACCACTTCTAGACCTTGCCTGGTCTAATGAGGTATGAAGATAAGATTTTAAGGAAAATATGGACATGTGAGCATGGAAATATGTGACATAATTTTTTTTAGTTATTATACAAAGTTTGAGGGCAAGATTTGAAGTAAAAGTGCATGAATCATTGTTTTAGGCCTTCTCAAGTTCACACAATGAGGTCTCAAACCTGAAAAGCACTTTTTAGACATTCATTGGCATGTGTAACCTCTACATGAGAGTTTGAGTTGTTAAGGATAGATGTGGAAGGGTCATAGATAATATCTCTAGGCATTAGTTTTTGATTCAAGTGGTATTCCTTTATTAATAATTGTTAACACCAAAACCTGTGTTAAACCTCCCTAAAATCTTAATAAGGACCCAATATGAAAGATTTTGTTCAAAAAAAATTAGTATGGATTAAAATTAATAGAGAAGATATTATATCATGTATTAAACTCTCACATTTACCTCCAGGTGGTGTTGGTTAGTCAAATGAGAGAAAAAATGTACAAATACATGCCTATTTATCAAGAAGTTGTTGTAGCTCTCAAAATTTGAATTGGTCAAGAAATTAAAATGGATGGTATAATAATATAGAGAATAATTTTACATGTACATGATGATTTATGGATAGTTACTAGACTCAATTTTTTCTAACTTGGTCATCCAAGTAAGCCAATCATATACATACCTAATGGTGTAAATAGTGTAAATCCTAGGCAAAGATGAAGAGATAGATTTGAGGGTCTGTTCATGATAGGTTGATGAAATAAAGTGAATGAATAAGTTATTTATGACTTATAATTCATGATAAGTCTTTTATAATATTTTTAGGTTAGTGTATGTGGTGAAAAATTTTCTCACAAAATGGCATATTTGGTTCAGATAGGATTGTGAGATATAAGGTCAAGAAATTGGTCTACAAGACCAATATTTTCCATTAGACCATGAATTTTATATTTTAGGATGTTTTTTATATATAATAGGACCACTTTTATGTATCATTAGTCATTAAAAGTGTCTACATGGGCATTAGAGGTTTAATTCATCATGACTGGTATTTGAGGTGAGAGTAAGTGAGTTGCAGAGATGATCTTGAGCCTTTATCTCCTGAGTGAAGGTGTTCCAAGAATTTGGTGATGGATATAAGGTCATATATAATATATTTACATGTTTCATTTTTAATTTTTAATAATTTATTATATTAAGGGTGTTTAAGCTTCTTTGTTATTAGACAAACTTTTGAGGTACACTATCATAATAGGGTAATTTGTCCTAAAAGAGATTTCATGGTATGAAAAAAGGATGCAGGTCTAATAAATCATGGAAGAGGTCAAAATAATTCATTGTATAAGTGTTTTAATGGTTTTTTATTTTTTTATATACCCATCTAGTCCCAATAAGATCAAGTTTTGGTGTTAAGAGGACAAACCTAATGCAATTAGGTCTCCATGTGACCTAAAGGAGGAGTAAGGCCTAATTAAATTATGGAAGACCAAAATGGGTTCAAATTATGATTTAATAATGTTAATAATATGTATTAAGACCTATTTTGTGTATGACTTAATATTTTAAAGTGTGTGGCCAACTAAGTGGTGTGTGACTATGAGATTAGTATATATAAGGTAGTTTAGGCCCAATCCGATAAGTATGCAAAAAAATCGAATAAAATATTTCATAGTTGAGCATAAGGAGGTATTTAAATGATTTATATACCATAATATAAGATCATAGGTTTTAATATGATCAGGTGGTTGAGTTGGTGCTTCCTTGAAATTAGGTGTTTGTTAAAGCCTAGTCAAGTGGGTGCTTGACTTTATTGGGTTTAGTGCTCCAAGTTGAGTTGGTGCTCAATATAATTTGATTTTTTTTTTCATAGGATAGTGTTCCATTTTTAGATACCATATTGGTTATTTTTACCCTTGATGGTTTCCCACTCATATATGTTTTTTCTTATTTCATGCTCATTTGAATGGTTCTTTTTACATTACTATATCACTATATTGCTTTCATGGTTCACAAAATGTTAACACTAATTCACCCCACTCTCAGTGATTGTGATTCCAATAACAAATGTTAGTCCTCACATTAATTTTTTAATATTTTAATGTGAATAATTATAAAATAAATAATTCACTATTAGATATATTTTGTTAGAATATATTAGTTGGTTGTGATATTATTATGAGTTAAAACAATATTTTAAATATAGGTTATTTCTTAAATTGTGTATTCATAGGGATATGGTTGAGATATTATTAGAGATATAATCTCCATGATTGTAGGAATAGTTTATTGTAAACATTTAATATCCCAATTGAATTATTAATTAGAACACCATACAATATTATTATGTTCTTTGTATAGTTTAGCTCCATTATTTCTATGTTAATTTTACCAAGATATAAATAAAACTCATTATTTGGTATTAGAGATGGTGATTTATAGTTATCATGAGATTTTATTAATTTTGTTTTACCTACCAATATTTCATGTAACCTACCAACTTATTCTGGTGGAGATGCAGGGTACAATTCAATAGTATTCTGATCATTCCAACATACAGTGTCAATGTTGAGCTCTACTTGATTGCATTTAACTGTAGTGAGCACCATGTCATTGTGAATTTCCATCTACATAATATTTATATCAGATCACCATCACCATAATTTATATAGATAAATAGTAATGTTCAAATATGTAGATCAAAGAAACTTCTTAACTTTTGTTCACATTCTATCAACTGATGTCTTCAACCTTGACATTGATCTACATTGACTGGTATTCCAAATCAGTGAGAGAAAAGAATTGGATCATTCTTGAGAATCACTATATCAAGTCACTCCAACTCAAAGATTTGAAATATTCAATATAAATCTTAGGTAATTAATCTTTTAAATAGTTGTAACCTATGACATACTTCCTACCATTTTAGTTATATGAGCTTGTTTAATCATTTATGGATTGAAATTATTAAATGCATCATAGTTTATCATATTATTTTGTTAAACTTTTAAAGGTTTATTAATATTGTGCATTTTTCAAAGTTGAGTCTCTTTAGGTTTAATAGTTTTGTTAGTAGTTTGGTTTAGGATTTTATTTTATCATCTTTTAAAAAAATAAAAAAATGTTAAAGTCATTTTGAGTCAAGTCATTTTTTTTTAGTTTAGTTTTATATTAATACACTTTTTGATTAATTTTAGTAGTAAGTTTTTTATTATTATGTCTTTATCAAATTAGATATAGTCTTTATTTATTGGTAAGGCTATCAAGTTTTTGTTATCAATTTAAAAAGTTGGTGTTATAGTCATTTTGGGTCCTTTTCATCTATAGTTCCACCTTTGTGTCAAAATTTAATGTTAATTAGTCATTTCAATTATATTTTAGAGTCATTAAAAATTAATTTATTTATCTATCATTAAAAAAGGTCAATATTGTCTATATACATATAATTGGACACATTAACACTTGTACATGATGTCCAAATTATGGGGGGGTCATAATGGACAAGTTGAACCATATTGAAAAATTTGAAGGAAAATATTTTAACACATGGAAAGGAAGAATCTAGTTATTACTAATCAACAAATATTTTTAGGATATTGTTGATGTAAAAGTGAAGAAACCAAAAGATGTAGAGGAAGCAGTAAAATGAGTGAGAAAATATCAAAAAGTAATAATAATTATTGGCCTAGGGTTATTTGATGCTTACTTGCATCATATTAACCTATCAAAAAGATCAAATGTCATTTGGAATACATTAAACAATATATTTGGATCTCAAATAGAAAGTGCAATAGTGACTCTTAAATATAACCTATTTGGACTCAAGATGGAAAAAAGTGATAGCATGGTGCAACACATAAGTAAGTTTCACTCCATTCTAAATCATCTAGTAGGAATAAAGGTAGATGTACCTGATTATGATGAAAAAGCTATTTTACTAAATAACATGCCAACTTGTTATTCGAAAATAGTTTTTACACTAAGCAAAATAAATCCTAGCTTATAAAATCTAATTTATTCATTAATAGATGAAGAAAATAATAATATTGATCCAAATGAAAGTGTATTATATGGTAAAAACAAAGAGGATAAGTCATATGTTAAAAGAAGATCTAAATATTATTTCAAACAAGGATCAACTTCTAAGGATTCAAATAAATGATTTATTTGTTATATTATAAACAACCTGGCCATTTGCTTGTAAACTACAAAAAGAGAGCTCAAGACTTGCTTGATGGGAAAATACAAGAGAATTCCATGACTACTAATAAAGAAAATGAAAATGATGAAGAAGAAAAAATGAATGAGGTCATTGGTTATAATTCTAAAGAATTTTTATATTGATTAAGTATCATCCTATTGGAGGTTAGAGGACACTAGAGGATGGAGACTTTATATGCTTCTCATTAGCCACTAATGAAGGGGCACTTCTACTATAATGGCACATATATTTTTTATTCTCAACACTTATTTATGTGTGAGAAATAAGAGGTGTATTTCCTATTTTCCTACATAGTGTACTGCATAAAAAAAGTGTTTAAGAGATGTAGGAGTGAAAGTTGAATAGATGGTTTTTGTATTCACATAATATTTTTAAACTTTATCAATTATTAATGCTTTCTATCTTGAAAAATCCCATCGAGTCTCAATATCTCTGAGTGCACACCTTAATGGGTACACTGAGAAATGGGTGGGTAATCCATTGGTGCTTCATAATATTATTGTCCCTTATTACCACTTACTATTTACACACCCATCTCCTAAACATATTTCCCTAAGCTTTGCCTCCTATTTTTCACCCTTCTCTAGTAATTTACCAACTTAAATAGCCCTTACCTAACCTAAAACCCTTTTTGACAGTTTATGTTACAATGTCGACCCCATCAACCTTGTAATCTAATTGATAAAACTTATTAAGATCTAGGTCGGTGTTTCTATGCAAAATTGCTTTCTACATTCAAAAGAAGAAATAAGAAACTAAAAGATGGTCAAGGCTAGAAGTACCTGATAAAGTCATGCGCACCGAAATCAGACGTTGAAAGATTCTCCTCTTTTGCTGTGGAGGAATGACACCTGCGAAGAAAAGGCTAAAACACAGAAAAATGTTAGTCAAAGATATGGTGGGCTGTCAGGCGAACGCCCGATCCCGGAAGTATGAAGACTCCCTAGAAGGATATCAACCCACTGATAAAAAAGAGTAGAATATTGGATGAAAGTAGATGATAATGACAGAAATAAATGATAGAAAAATAAAGAGCGTACCTGATATACAGCACTATTCTGCACAGTCGCCGGCGTCGGTCTCTGTGGTGCCGGCGTCGGTTAGGAAGGTGCCGACGTCGGTTAAGGTGCCGTCGTCGGTCGGGGTAGTGACCGGCATCGGTAGGGGCAGGTTCTGGGAAAAGGTTTGGGACAGGTTCAGGGATGTAAACGAGGGACGCTGGGTCTGAACAGAGTCGGGACAGGGTCTGATAAGGTCAGGGTAGGGTTTTGGATAGAGTCGGGACAGGTTCTGAGAGAGTCTGAGGGGTTTTGGACAGAGTCAGGACAGGGTCTGGGCAAGGTCGGGATGAGGTCTGAACAGAGTCTGGGGGAGTCGGGACAGAGGCAGGGATAACAGAACTGATAAATAATAACTGAGAAAGAAATGAAATAAATAGAATAATACTTACCTGCCAGAAGACGCAATGAAAGCCATAGTGTGCAGATTGGTTGATGCCGAGAATGTTGATGTCGTAGTGTTGATGCTGGAGTTCGTAGATTGATGATTGCTCGGGGTTCACAGGTTGATGGAGGAATTCACAGGTTGGTTGCTCAGCATTTCGAATGGCGTTCGGGATCTTGTCTCGAATGGTTGGTGGAGGTTGATGAAGGTGAGAGACGGTTCCAGAGACGGTTCGTCAACCGTTTCGGGAAACCGAATGATAACTGGTAACGGATAACGGTAAGGTGACCGACGTCGGCAGGAGTGCCGACGTCGGCCGATAGGTGACCGACGTCGGCGACATCGGTCGGGTAAAGACCGACGTCGACAGATGCATAATGGGGATAGAGTCTAGCTTTAGCTCTGTGCTCATTTTTACATGCTGCCAGGGTCAAGGTTGGTGAAACAAGTGATCGACAAGGGTTCAATAAGTGAAGAAGAATAAGACGGGGAATGACCAGGGGAGTCGACACGATTTCAGTGTCTACATTTGCCCCTTTTTGTCTTGTTGGTTGTTCTGGGCGAACTGCAAGACAAAAATAGGAGTGAGTGCCCCAGGTGAGGGATAAGGTTGATTTCGTCTTGTTGGTTGTTCGAATGAACTGCAAGACAAAAATAGGAAGCGAAATGCCCCGAGTAAGGAATAAGGTATTCCCCCTCAAAGCAGGAGTCGAGGGAAAGGAACCGAGAATCGGGTGCTGATTTGACAAAGAGCAGATGAAAAAGGGGTGAGGGTAAACGCTGCAAAAGTCGTGATTGCGCGTATACCACTGCACGAGATGGTCAGGCCAAAGTGTCACAGGTCAAGGGTCGAGGAGTGCCAAAATTGAAGTAACCGGGCCCCAGCAGTTAGTCATCTGTTGATCGGGTCACTCAATCTAAGCTGAAGCTCCAAATGGGTCATCGCATTCCAGGTATCCCGGGCTCAGGAAGTGCTCCTAGAAATGCAAAAAAGTCACAAGTAGGGCGGATCAACCGGTGTGCGATCCTATACTTGTGAGGGTCCAAAAAGGTCTGCGCATAATTCTGCTAACCAGTCATGAGGTAGCATACATGCAAAAACAACCAAGGCAACAACGTCTTGGAAGTGGTCGAGGTCGGAGGAGATAGGCATGATCTCCAATGGTTGGTGGTTGAGGGATGGATGAATGGACGAAAGGATGCAAGGATGCGGCCGAGCTAACCCCAGAAGACCCCATGTCAACTGAGTGCTGCCTACATAGCCCTGGTGATAGGGCCTCAGGCCGATGTAGTTCTCCCTAGAAGGGAGGAAGGGTCAAAAGGATGGTGAGGAAAAAAAAGATGTTGCAGCCTTTTCCAAATGGTGTATTTTGCAACATTGGTTGAGGAGTTTTTCATCCCTAGCAATATCCCATATGCGTGATGGATGTATGCTAAAAATGAATTGAGGTCTATTTATGCTTCAGCAAGTAGTGGTTTATGCTTAACATAAATTGGGGCGAGTCGATAGTTTCCATGTGTATTGGTGTCCATAGAAACTAGGGTGAATAGGGTAGGTCATGTTGATGGTCTGAAAAGAGAGTTGAGTTGAGTTGATTGACAAGTGATGAAGGTGAATGTGACCAAAGTGCAGAAGAAGTGAAAAGCATATTTCTCTTTCATTGACAAGGACCAAAAATATAGCATAGATAGGGGTTATGAGAACCAAGAGCCCCATTCATGCGTGACGTCGTTGACCATAGTTATGTTAGAGCGGTAATCGAATCACTTAGACATTAAAGTGAGCTCGAAGTCCCTTGAGCAGGTAATAGGAGGAGGAAAGAGGGTAACCCATTTTAAGAGCAGAGATAACTTTGCCCCTTTTTATAGGAGACCCTGAGACAACTACAAGCCAAGTCCGTGACTCATTTTTTTTTTTTTTTTTTTTTTTTTTTTTTTTTTTGGCGCAGACTGATCAATGCGGGAAGCCTGCATAGAGATGTCATTTGCTTGGTGGTCAGGTTGTGAAGCTGATCAATGCGGGAAGCTTCTAAAATAAGTTGCTGTTTATTGCCAGATTAGTCATAGCCATCCTTCGAGGGAGTGGTCTAGATTTTTGTTTAATAGAAGGGCTTTTGAATAGCTGTCCTTCAAGGGAGCAGTCTATTTATTACAGCAATGATAGTACAGCTGTCCTTCAAGGGAGCAGTCTGTCTTTTTTTTTATTTTGATATTGATTTAGTGACCATGGATATGTTTTGACATCTTGATTTGTTTTGATAGAAGTGTGAGTCATGGACAAGATTGTAGAAGGTCAAGGGCTCCCTTTTAGTAGGACAAAGCATCCATACATCATAAAAGGGTTATAGGAATTGTTAAGAGGAATAGGGTTGAAAGGAAGTAGGATGAAGAGGACGGGGATTGCTCAAGGGACGAGCTCAAGTTAAGTGTCAAGTGGACGAATACTCGACTAGCAGTAGAACGGTCGCAGATGCAACGCATTAAGAGGCTCAGGTTCTGGGCGTCCATCAAGAGAAGACAGACGGTAAGTCCCTGATCCATACTTGTGTGTGATAAGGTCTGAGTCAATTAGGAGCAAACTTGCCCCATTTGCCTCTTTCCGGATTGGTCAGGTGTTGATTGATGAGTGGATGTGAAGTTGGTTGATATGGTTGCTGATTGATTGAAAAAGGTTGAATGTTTTGATAAAAGGGTTGGGTCAATGTTTGGTTGAGATTTGGTCATTTGATAAGTGGTCAATGGTTGGTCGAGGGTTGATTGGTTGGTATTTGGTCTTTGGTTGGGTCGAATGTTTGGTTGAGGTCAGGTTAAATGTTTGGTTACTAGTCTAGTTGAGATTAAGTTGACAGAGTGATTGATATGTGGTCGAGACTGGGTTGAAAAGTTGATCAAAGTTTGGATGAAGGTTGAATTCCCCCAGCGGGTAGGGAAAATGTTTGAAAGATTAGTTAAGGTTGATTGAGGTTTAGTGGTCAGATGGACTGTGTTGATGTTGAATAAAGGGGTTAAAGGCAACAAAGGGACCACAGTCTGGCGTGGGGGTCCCGATTTAGATGACGAGGTTGGAGAGGTATGGGTTGGTGTTGATAATTTGTTGAAGGGGTGGTCAAGAGGATCCTTGATAAGAAAGGAATCCTTTTTCTGGTGGTGATGAATGACAGCTTTAAGAGCGCAACAACGCTCGGTGTCATGTCCTGGAGTGTGATGATAATGGCAGAATGTAGAGTTGTCGAACCAAGATGGCCTTGATCCGAGAGTTGATGAGTGGGATGGTGTTGAAGGTTTGTTGATAACGTGGTCGAAAAGGGAGGTGTCATTCTCCAAACATTGGTGAACGATGACCTTGAGGGCATGACAATGCTCCGTGTCGTGCCCAGGCGTGCGATGATACGCACAAATGCAAGTGTCATCGAACCATGGTGGTTTTGGTCCGAGAGAGTGATATGGTCTAAGAGGTGGGAGATTGAGACGAGAGGACTGCAACAATTGCCGTAAGAGCAAGCCATATGAACCTGCTAACGGGTCGGGATGTTTTATTGTAGAGAGGGTTGGTGACGTTGGTTTGGGAGGCGAAAGAGGCGTTGGTCGATGGTTTGGATGAGATGTATGTCTGATGGGTTGATAGAATAATGGAGGTGACTTACCTCTGTGAAGTATGGGAGTGAAAAGCACTCTGAGTAAAGTAGACGGATGTGGGCCCAAGATTGAAGGTAATGACGAAGATAGGGGAGGAGGTCTCCGGTGTGGTTTAGTAGCCTTCTTTGGTTTGGGTTGAGGGCCACCTTTGTGCGAGGCAAGATTAGATGTGGGGTGAACACCAAGAGGTTTAATCTCTTTGGGTATGATGGACGCCTGCGCGGGTTTGGACTTAGATGTGGACGGTTTTTCTCTCGATGGAGAAGAGATTAAAGGTGTGGGCTCTTTAAGTGGAAAGAGCTCTGGAGTAGTCATGGCTTCTGCATGTGGTTGGGGAGTCAAAAAGGTATGATCGTCTATGGATGATAATAAGGATGAAGGCGAGGCAGCTGGTGTTGATGTGGTCAAAGCGTCCTCCAATATAAGAGAAGTCGCTGGAGGACAAGTGGGAGAAGAAAGTTCTTCACCATGTGGAGGAGATATAGGGGAAGAAAGGTCTTCCACCTGTGAAAGCGGTTGGTCAGGGATAGGAGAAAAGATAGTGTCGACCGTGTGTATATCATGGTCTTGAGGGTCATTGGTTATGGTTTGGACATTGTCTTGAGTATGCAGGTGATTAGAAAAGGGTTGCTTGAAGATGTCAAGGTTTAGGTTGGGCGGTGCATTTGGGTTATCTAAAATAAGATCCCCCTTGTCTAGCATGTCCTGGACGATGTTTTTGAAAGTTTGACAGTGATCCGTGTCATGGCCTTTAACACGATGATAATTGCAAAAGTGATTCTCCCTGTACCATGCAGGGATAGGTGTTGAGGGGTCGAATTGATGTGGTCGGATTGGAGGGAGATTGAGGACCCCCTGTTTGACGAGTTTATCCAAGACAGAGGCATATGACTCTCCAATTGGAGTGAATTGACGCTGTAAGGATTGACGTTGAAAATGTTTATTGATGTAGTCTAATGTTGAAGATGATGAGCGGTTGGTTATTGTTGAAGATGAAGGTCTAAAGATGACAGTGTTTGCCGACCCCTCTAATTGAGAGTGGGCAGAAGAAGGTCTGGAAGAAGAATGGTCATTGTTAGTGTTACACAATTTGACCTTATCTTCTTCAATGGCGCGGAGTTCAAGCTTTCGGGCCATGGTGAAGGCCTCGTCGAAAGTGTGGAATGTCTGAACCCGCAAGGTGGATGAGATGTGACTGACACATGCTCGGGAAAAGAGCTCAATGAGCTCGGGTTGAGGCAAGGAGAAGGAGAGCTGGTTAATCAAGCTTCTCCAATGGGCGACAAAATCGGCTATTGATTCATCGTCAAATTGCCTGATAGAGTAAAGGTCTGTGATTGAAACTTGTTTAGTGATATTGATAGAAAAATGGTCAACGAATAGTTGGGCGAGTTGGATGAATGAAAAGATAGAATACCTGGCAAGAGAACTATACCAGTCAAGGGCAGGGCCAGAAAGCGACATAGGGAACGTGCGTAGAAGTAACGCATCGTCGTGGGCAATAAGATAACAGGCATGTCTGAATGCCTTTAGATGTTGTTGTGGGTCTTCCTTACTCTGAAAGCGAGTAAATTTAGGAAGCTCCCAATGGTTGGGGTATGGTTGGATAGGGACAGAAGGGTGGATGGGCTCGCTGCAAACTTGTTCATATGACAAAGTATTGCTTGAACCGGAGATAGAAGCTTCGAGACTGGACATTTTATCCATCAGCATCTTGATGACGTCTGCTGACGGATTGGCGGGTTGAGCGCCCCCTAAGTTGTAAGGCGCTTGGAAGAGGCTAGAAGAGGCGTGCAACATAGCCGGTTGTACAATGTACGGATGACTAGTCGCAGGGGCAGAAGTAGAGGCTAAAGGTGATTGCGTTATGAAGGTCGAAGGTATAGGTTGACTGGGCACCGCCAAAGGTGGTTGTGTGACGGCATTGACAAAGGGCGAGGTAGGCACTCCTGCATATATAAGTGCAAGAGTGTGTGGGGTCGAGACAATCAAGTTCTGGTATGATGTAGAACTTGGTTGAATTGCAGGTGGTTGAGGGGGTAACGAAACCCCGGTGGAGGTTGGTCTAAAAATAGACGAGGAGGCCGAACTTTGCGTATAGGCCATGGTCAGGTTAATGGTTGAGGCGAAAGGTTGAGTCATAAAAGGTTGGGTGGCGAACGGTGTGGATGTCGTCGCCACGTCGTCCGAAAGGTCCCGCATTGGTTTTCTCGCGAGATAGTTTTGGAGGGCTGCGGTATTGAGGTCCAAGAATCTTGCAAAGTCTTGGTCTCCTTCTGGGATGATAGACGTCTGGGTTGGAGATGGTCTGGTAGGAATTCTTTCAGTCTTCGAGTAGAACTCCATTATATGATTGTTTATAGACGGGGTAGGCGAAAGCGATTGATGGCTAGCGTGGTCAAGAAGAGCCTTGGTTTGACTACGTGTCAGAACCATTCAAGGCAAGAAAGAACGTCCTCACAAGCTCAAACAAGCAGATAAGAACTAAAAAGATGAAGACACAAGCAGATCCTAAAACCCTAGAAGTAAATTATTAGGATTATAGTGGCTTATGCCTTAGAATGTGTGTAGTGGAAAGTTGGTTTTGTGAGTCAGGTCCTAGAAGAAGCAGTCTATGGATGGTTTCGGGTTTTGTTATGGTGCTGAAGAAGTCTGTGTTAGGGTCTGGTACGTGGCCTGGTGCTAAGGAGCAAGCTCCCCTCACTTCACGATTCCAGTGGTTAGCTGGTTTCGCTTAGCCAAGATATACCTCGCCTAGAGATTAGACTCCGCCAGAGAACGGAGTGGGCTTCCCCCTTGGTGATGAAATCCAAGTAGAGTCACCGGGACGGGTAAGGTATCCACTGGGGGATGAAATCCCAGTCGGGCCTTGTCTCAGGTAAGTTAAAATGTTTGTTTTGTGCAGGTGGTCTGGTCTTGTAACATCAAGTGATCTAGATTAATTCAATATGCGGTTTAATTACTATGTGTGGTCTAAAAGGTGCAGGCAAATAGAGATGAATGCAAAGTGTTTTAATGTCCAAGTCGAAATGTTTGTTCGTATGAAGACGAATGGAGAAAGAGTTGAAGGATATGAGTTTTAGCTAGTCTAGAAGTGCAAGAAAGAAAGAAATGTTCATTTTAGTTCTGCTTATGATGTTGTTTAAGAAGAGACAAAAGGAGACGAAAAGGAAGAAACCTAATGCACCTAAATGAACGAAAGAAAGAAAGAACCCAGGGAGGACCTAGGGTCCCACTGGGCGTGCCAGAATGTTTCTATGCAAAATTGCTTTCTACATTCAAAAGAAGAAATAAGAAACTAAAAGATGGTCAAGGCTAGAAGTACCTGATAAAGTCGTGTGCACCGAAATCAGACATTGAAAGATTCTCCTCTTTTGCTGTGGAGGAATGACACCTGCGAAGAAAAGGCTAAAACACAGAAAAATGTTAGTCAAAGATATGGTGGGCTGTCAGGCGAATGCCCGATCCCGGAAGTATGAAGACTCCCTAGAAGGATATCAACCCACTGATAAAAAAGAGCAGAATATTGGACGAAAGTAGATGATAATGACAAAAATAAATGACAGAAAAATAAAGAGCGTACCTAATATACAGCACTATTCTACACAGTCGCCGGCATCGGTCTCTGTGGTGCCAGCGTCGGTTAGGAAAGTGCCGACGTCGGTTAAGGTGCCGTCGTCGGTCGGGGTAGTGACCGGCGTCGGTAGGGGCAGGTTCTGGGAAAAGGTTCGGGACAGGTTCAGGGATGTAAACGAGGGATGCTGGGTCTGAACAGAGTCGGGACAGGGTCTGATAAGGTCAGGGTAGGGTTTTGGATAGAGTCGGGACAGGTTCTGAGAGAGTCTGAGGGGTTTTGGACAGAGTCAGGACAGGGTCTGGGCAAGGTCGGGACGAGGTCTGAACAGAGTCTGGGGGAGTCGGGATAGAGGCAGGGATAACAGAACTGATAAATAATAACTGAGAAAGAAATGAAATAAACAGAATAATACTTACCTGTCAGAAGACGCGATGAAAGCCATAGTGTGCAGATTGGTTGATGCTGAGAATGTTGATGTCGTAGTGTTGATGCTGGAGTTCACAGATTGATGATTGCTCGGGGTTCGCAGGTTGATGGAGGAATTCATAGGTTGGTTGCTCAGCGTTTCGAATGGCGTTCGGGATCTTGTCTCGAATGGTTGGCAGAGGTTGATGAAGGCGAGAGACGGTTCCAGAGACGGTTCGTCAACCGTTTCGGGAAACTGAATGATAACTGGTAACGGATAACGGCAAGGTGACCGACGTCGGCAGGAGTGCCGACGTCGGCCGATAGGTGACCGACGTCGGCGACATCGGTCGGGTAAAGACTGACGTCGGCAGATGCATAATGGGGATAGAGTCTAGCTTTAGCTCTGTGCTCATTTTTACATGCTGCCAGGGTCAAGGTTGGTGAAACAAGTGATCGACAAGGGTTCAATAAGCGAAGAAGAATAAGACGGGGAATGACCAGGGGAGTCGACACGATTTTGGTGTCTACAGTCGGCCCCTAGTAGACCAAGATTGTGACTTAATTTTTTTATTAATAACAATACTAAGTCAACTAGGTTGACCTTGTCAGCTTAAAATTTTAGAAATGATTAGGGTTAGATCCACCTATTTAAACACATCCATTTCATCGTTTTTAAAGGAAAAGAAGAAGAAGAAGAGATATCTAATACACATTTGATTATCCACCATTCTACTTGAGGAACAAGCTTAAGGTTTCATACTTTCTTTGGAGATATGGATCTTGTCTTATGGAGAAGTATTTTAGATGCATGGATAGGATGTGTATCCTCGAGCTGATTTATCCTTGTCATCCTTACATACCACAACAACCTCTTGTGAAACACCTTGGCCAAGGGAGATATTGAGGCTAAATGGGTTCGTCTTCAAATGTAAGTATTCCTAACTTTGTTCTTCCTTTGTAATAGTATATATATATATATATATATATATATATATATATATATGCATTTGTACTTATCTCCCATGCGTTAGGATTTTGTATACATTGACATGAGTATATTTCTTCTATGCATGTTAAATTTTAATGTTTATTACCCCCTCTTTATGCCAAAAGCTTTGGTGAGAACTAGATTAGACTTTACTTTACTTGTTATTAGTTTAGTGAATATGAAAACATAGGACCTACTTAGGGTTATTGCATAGTTTTTCTTGACTGGAGGCTTTGGAACCCTCCTTAGTGATATTATTGTGGTAAGAGATCTTTTGGATAAGTCTAACATATCCATCTTGGTCATGACCTCGAATATATAATGTATCCACAATCAAAAGTGTAAGTAGGATTTATCTTCTCTGAAATATTATTGATTTATAGATTTGATGAATTTCCCATTGCATACATTCTAGTGAACCCAATGTGAATATAACTCTTGTAGGTTTTTTTCCATGCCATCATTTTTATCATCTTATTATATTTTTCTATATTTTTGATATTATACCAAACCAATTGGTATAGTTCTAACTTTCTATGTATGGGTTTAACACATAGTCACATCAAAATGAATTTGTTTTATTTGTGTAGGTCTTCATCAGATACAAGTTATTGGATCAAATAGCTCAACACAGTACTCCTTTTTAGTTTTAGATAAGCATATAGAGTTGAATAGGTTGAATTTGTCATCTTATTTTCTCTACCAGTATATAGGTCAAAAAATATTGTTAAATAGGTCAACTTTGCTATCTTATTCTTTTTTAACACATAAGGTTGTGTAGAATTGGGTTAAACTAATCGACTTAGTTTATAGAATTTAAAAGAAACAACTAAGGAAATTCAGCATAAAATTTGCAATCTTAACCATATTCAAGCCGGCAAAGGTTCTTCTCTTTCCCCTCTCTATAATTGTAGTACTTCTTTAGTTATATTTTTCACAAGTTATCAGTCTTCAAAACTATAACCCTACATCTAACTAGGTCAACCCGGATGGCTTAGTTATATAGTTTGTCTTCTATCTAAGAGACATAGTTGACTTATTCAACTCTATTCTTAAAGATCTTACTTCTACAGAACATTAGCGACCCAATTGACTTTGTTCCATACTATTTTCATATAATGTCACCTAAACTAACTCTATATTATTCTCAAATCAAGGAAGTAATAACTATTTTCTATTAATTAATTCACATTTCCTTTTTTAGTTGTTTGCATGATTAGAGTAACTTACATAGTTTAAATAGGTGGTTTTTCAAATTACCATTTAGTTACACTATATTAATCTTTTACAGACACTATCAAATCACATAACATTAAAAATGCATTTAAACACTTGTCTTACCAAGGCCTACCTACTGGATCTCATCACTAAGAGGGAAGCCAACTTTGTTTTCTAGACAAGTATAAATGCGTGGTTAATGGTATATATTGGCAAAACACCTAACACCCTTATCACTATGGGATTGTGAAGTAAGGGGGTAGGTCCCAATACCAAGATAGTACCATTACCAACATAGATCCCTTTCATCCCAAACATCTTGAAACCATCCATCCCCATAGATTTTTTTTCTAGTTCCCTATCTTAGCCAAGTCTCATATCACACTTAAATTAATACTTTCTAATGATCTAATAACACTCAGGATGACCACTTAGTTAGAATCTACTTTCCATTTGATTAATTTCTCTTTGATCATTGTGTGTTGTATTGCAAAAAACTGCATTAGCCAATGTTGGTGCAAGGTTTTGTGTGTACCCCAATTGGATCTTTCACATTGATCCAATTGTTTATGTTTTTGCTTTCATTTGATCCAATTTTTTATGTTTTTGCTTTCATTCTTGCTTCACTTATATTAAAAAAATTTCCCTATTTCAGCACACTATCATCCTGGTCAGTATAGTCTCTTATAGACTATATTTCCCTTATCAATATTACACAGTTGATCTATATGACTATGTATCCTTCTTAGCCTATTTTAGCTCCCAGTATGCAATACAAAGTCGACCTGTATGACTCTATATTATTCTTTGTCAGTCTAGTTATATAACATAGTCAAGTTGCACAAATGTGTATCCTTATCATCTTTTTTTATCCCCTATCTATAATATATAATCAACTTATATGACTTTATACTCTTATCTACTTGATAGGTTATAGAACAAAATTATCCTGTATCACTCTATATCCTTTTTTCTCACTTTTTCTTTACATCATCTTCATTCTTATTAACCTTTCTCTCTCATCATGAAATTCTTATTTAAGGACAACACTAAGTTGACCTCAATAAATATGATGAGCCTAACCAACCCTAATAGGTTTTCCCATAAATAGCTTGCTACTCCTACTCTAGACAAAATTAATGTGCATGTATCCACTCGCATTACAAACTATGATATCCATCCTAATGCATCTTTAGTATGCAACCCTCTTTTCTTCTTAAAATATCAACCTAAATTAGAGTATACTCTAGAAATTATTTTCTTCATTAATGGATTTCCTCAAAATTGATTAAAAGACCCTTCTACTATTTATCACCTAATGATAAGCGTTCAAATAGAATAACCCCATTAACCTTCCCCCACATTCTCCCATGGATTTTGTGGCAATAGATTCTTTTCCTCTCAACCTCTTCCTTTTATTTTGACCCTTTCTCATACTATGACCTCTTCTTCTTTGATTTACTCCACCTCCATGTCAAGTATCTCTACTAACATGGAAATTTATATATTTAATGGGCCTTTTCTAAGACTTTATCTTCTTAATTATTCCATTAGTAATTTTTTTACTACCAATGGTAATCATGCCTCTAGTGCTTCTTCTTCTCATACCTCTAATAATGCATATTTTTCCACCCAAGAAAATCATGCTACTAGTGCCTCCTTTGCTAGCAATTCCTCTTAAACTACTAATAACACATATGCCATCACTCATAGTGGTACCCAAGCCACTAATAACAATGTTAATGCCTCACATGCTACAAATAACACCACCTAAACCCATCAACTTTTGTTTCAAACTCTTAATCAAATGAATGCTTTCCAAGCTAATAATGCCAACTAGATGATGCAAATGCAAAATCATCTTATCCATCTCCAAAATCACCCTCAACAAGTTTCATGAGGAGTGCATAACCCAAATTCCCCATACCTCCCCTTTTAGATTCCCATGGAAATCTTATCCCTCAACCTCCTCTTGTTAACAAAACAATCAAACACCTTCAAAATTATCCTTTTACATTTCAAATTGCTAACATATATATAGGAGGTATCACCCATATCATTAGCTATAATGGATCAACTGATCCTAACGTACACTTCAAAAACATTTGGAATTAAGATTGGGTCAATTTAAACACTTTTTTTGCTAACAATATCTTAGTAAAAACTCTATTTGGAGATGTTTTATATTGGTATAATAAACTAAATCTCATTGCATAACTAGTCTAGAGGATCTAGTTAATGCTCAAATGATGAAATACCTTGTCTAACAAGTGTGAACACAACATGCCAATGATAATATTTTTCATCTATTCACCAACGCTCTTTATCCTAAGTTATAAAATTGGGTTTGGACTCTTTTTTCATGAACTTTGGAAGAGGTCATTGACTAAGCCAAGTGCCAAGATTTCCTCATACATCAATTTGAGACATCCCAACCTTATATGGTTACTCATATGCTCATTAAAAATAAAAATCATCATGTTACTAATGATGGTGTCATTGATTCCTATGATATCATTCATAATATTCAAGCTATTGTTCCCAACCAGACTCTGGAACAAGCTTCCCCTCCCAACCACATCCCTAATACTCATTTCTCTTTAACAAATACAATCAATGCTCATAATAATTTATCCTTAGTGGAGTTATAAAAGTGTCTACCAAGGCCTCTTCATGAGAGCTTGATCCCACTCATCCCATGAAATCATGGTACGATCCAAATAAATTCTCTTGGTTTCATGTTACTCATGAGACTTGTAGGCAATTGTGTAACTTACCTATGGATTTCCTCCTTGGTCCCAATTTTAACCATGATTATATCATTTTTAAATATCAATATGCCTATGACATTACCTTCAAATCTCATGAAAAAAAAACTAAAACTCAAGCTTTAAACTATGTTAATGCTCATTTGGCCATCTATAAAGGCCCTCTTCCAAATCACCAAGACAATAAAGATAAGCTTGATCCTTATACATATAACATTGACAATATTATAGACCCAAATATTGAAGAGAATATGGTCAACATGCCTCATATGTAAAGGGTAATTGCCTTTATTGATTCTCATCCCACCCACACTCACGAATCATCTCACACTTTCCATGTTATCCAAGATTCTTCCCCAACTCACTTAAAAGAGTTGGGGAAAAAATAAATTGTCTCTTTTGATGAACCAATTCCAACACCTCCATTGGATAACACTTCTCATACCATTTCTACAATTTCTCCAACCTCTTTACCCATCACCATTGATACTCAACCTTATTCTACCACTTATTCAAATTTATCGCAAACAAAACCTTCGTCAACTACCTTTTCTTCTCACAATAGTCAACCAACTTGTTCCCCAATTAAACCTCCCACATCCTATAAACACAAATTTACATGTACTTATGTTGCTCCTTTTGAGGAACTCCTCCAACACTATGCACATATTTCTAATAGTCCTCTTATGGTTTATGATGAATGGGATCCTATCACTGAACTTACTAATATCCCATCTCAAATCCCATTTCTTGAACTTATGCAAACTTCTCTATGTCATTTTAATCATCTTATGTAGCTCCTATTTGAAATTAACATCCCTCATCCTTCCCTAGCAAGATGTGAATCCACCTTATTTAGATCAAAAGATAAAATTTTACAACAATGTGTAGAGATGTCTATACACATTGATGAAATAATGGACACTTCTCTCTCACTCAAATTCCTCATTGCTTCTATGATTATTGATGAGATTTTATTTTGTATAGATGATCCTCCCTTCTTTATCAGTGTCCAAATTAATGATATCCAAGTCAATATTTCCTTGATTAATGAGGGTTCAGGTACTTGTGTTGCCTCTCTTAGCTTTATTAAAACACTTGGATACTTTGAATGTAATCTTAAGTCCACATGTATCATGTGTCAAGTCTATGACCAAAGGAAAATACCTCGCTTAGGTTGTGTGTGGCTCCCTATCACCATCCCACTTATCATTTTATAAGTGAAGGTTATGATATTCAATTTTCCTCTCTCCTATAACATATTTATTGGTAGGTCATAAACTCATTATATGAGAGCAGTTGCCTCTTCTACCTACCAATGTGTCAAGTTCCCTCATAATGGTGCAATCTATAGGATTCAAGGTGACACTAAACCTTAGAATTTTGAATAATTTTTAGATCATGGTGTATTCAAAATTCCAACCCTTGATCCCTTGATTAGTGTTCCATTCTATGAATCTTAACTATTTAACTTCCCTATTAACTCTACACGTAGTTTTCATGGTAACCTTGAAATTATTAGGAATATACCACCTAACCTCTTAGATTTAAATGATGATAAGCCTGATGAGATCAATCCCAAGTTAAAAACCTTTGATCTCTCTTCTCATCTCATTTATCAACTTCCACTTTCATTGAATCTATGTTCCTATCAACCACCTAATGACAATATACTCATATTCTTAACTAAGACTTGAAACTCCATTCATCATGATACCTTTGATGAAAAGGTCATCCCTACCTATGTAATTGATCTTAATACACTTGAATATGATGATGGTTATACCTTAGGTGACCCATTTTTAAGAGGTCTTGTTTAGGCTTGAGATGCTAAAATCATTTTTTTATCATTATTCTTTACTTCAGTCTTTTCATATATTATTACATTCCATCCTATATAATTCCTAATTTTAGCATTTTTCCTCTTACTCACAAGGCAAAGATGGTGTACACACCTCTAGTTTCTAAAAAACTCATAGAATTATGCTTATGGATCATACTATGATTGGTTTGTATCACTTCACTAGATACTAGGACCCTTATAACCAGCTTGCCCCTAAGATGCTTACTATTATCCTTTAAACTTATGTGAATCCCACCCATTTTGTAACTAAGCCTAGTCTAGATCCTATTCCCACTCCCTCTCTAACTAAGTATTTTCCTATTTTTGATCCTATTTCTCCCTCAATCAAGCCTCATCCAGTCTCTTTACTAGCCCCACTTTCCTTTGGTGATGGTTTTCTCCCTTTATTATAGCTTACTCATTTGCCCACCAAATGGGTCGATCAACCATACTGTGATATTCATAGAGTTACTAGTCATGGGATTAGATATTTTTCACTACACTAACCTTCCCTAGCTTCCATTTCTATTCTTTTTATTAGTACACTAATAAAGTCTACTAACAAGCATATATGTTGTTTTCATGGCACAAATAATCATTCCTCCATGCATTATCATAAGATTCAACAATATATAAATACTTTGTGTCCCGCTCTTCCTTATCCCACAGACAATGCTATACCTCCCCTAAAAGTATTACTTGAATATATTCCCAAATATGTAGAGGTATATTAAATATGGCACCAATGCGGTACCCATCACATTAATCATTGTTGCATCCTTTAGCAACATCTCAAGGATTAAATCATGACTATGTTTATGCCTACTATAACTCCTCCCACAAGTCACCCATGTAATAAGGGTCCCCCTTCTTCCTCCATGTCTCCTCCCCCTATGGTCCCTTCTACATCTATAATTTCTCCACCTGTGTATCCTCCTTCACCTATGACCCCTTCTCCACCAATGACTTCTTCACTTGTGGCCCTTTCTCCACCAGTGACCCCTTCATCTCATATAGAGTCCAGTCATATTCCTTTTCCTAAGTATCCCATGCATGATAGTCTTCATGAGCATGATCCATTAGGTGTGCCTACATTTTATGTTGAGGAAATTTGATGAGAAGTATTTTCTCAGCTTTCTCTGAAGATTGATGGGACTCTTAATGTGGTTAGAGTTCAACTTCATAGAGACTTATAAGATGTTATGGATAATCTATGTGGATAGATATAGAAATATCTATGAACATATCATGGTGTTATTTTATTTCTTTATTCATTTTAGATTGGATATGTGCTCTAAATTTACATTTATCTATCTTATATAATTTGATATTGTGTCAAATTCTTATTTATCTTACATATATTTCACACTACATGTTGTTTATGGTGTCATTTACTTCCTTATGTTCTCTTATGGATTATTTTTCAAGATTACATGTTTTTTCTCTATGAGTTCATTTCTTATGGATATCTTGTTGTTTTTTATGATTTTTTGCTACCTTATCTCTATAACATGGATAATCATTATTATGACTTGTTTATACAAACCTTGCTCCCCTTAGTCATTCCTTCCTTACCATATGATCAGTTAATAAATAAGTCATATCATTATAAATCTCATTTTATTGGTCCATCTTAGATCTCCCTTTATTCCCCTTATTTCATTTTATAAACTAAGCATACACATGGTTGAAACTTGATATGACATGTTGGTTCATAGGTAAGCCTAAGTATTTCAGTCAATCATGTCTTTAGATACTTAGCTTCCTGTAGACAAAGCCTAAAGCTCATTTGTGTGTATCACTTTGTCTCTCATGATTGTTCATTCAAAGTTTGTATGGAGGAGGACTATTAAAAGACATAAAAATTCAAAAGTCAAATCATTTTAACAAAATACAATGATACAAAAGGAAACATTAAAATTTTCAAAAGTCAAATCACACTAAAAGATGTGATTCTAAGCATACCTCTTTTTTTAATCAAAGATCAAACTCCAAAGTTGGTCTCATGATAAAGTCAAGGTCCATTAGGGTGTGGTAGGCCAATAGATTTGGAAAGGAGAATAAAAATGAAAAAATATTAGTGCTACCTACTTTCTCTTGCAAGTACCCAATATTCTTAGTAGACCGACAACTCTGTAAGAGGTCTTGAGAATTAGGGAACACATTGTGGTAAGGTAGGTCTATTTTAATTTTCTTATTCAAAACAGTGAATATGAGTTGATATTAGTATCTCACTTATCTACCTACATAGCTTTGTGCTTATTATGAATGGGTATCCTTTATATATCTATGGTCACTAGTCACTTAGTGTCTTTCTATGTCCTTAGTGTGCCTCATGTTTCCTAAAGTCTTCTCATAGATGCCTATATTGTGATTTTTACAAAAATATCTTTCATTTCTCACAATCCTAATATTTCCCCTTGAGAAATATTATTTTTTTCATTGATCACTCCCCCTAGGGATCTAATTTGTGAGTTCCAATGTAAGACCTTGGATAGGACCAGGACTTGTTCACAAATTACCACATTACCATTCCAAACATACCCTTTAACATATTTTTTCCCATTATTTCCACCTCATTGGTGTTCCTTTTGTGAGTTTTAATTTAAGACCATGGATAAGATATGGCCTTCCTCACAAAAAATTTTGATACCCAAGTTACAATGAAATCACATGTGTCAAATTTGAGATAAGTTGTGATTGATCATAAGTTACATGTCATTGACATGTTTCCCATCTTGATTTATTATTTTTTATGCTTAATTTATTGATCTTTCACTTTTATCTTCTTATTTTCCAATTGCATGTAACAATACAACCATTTTTCTTAAGTTTTTCATACTTCCCAACTTGAATTAGTATGATCAATTTAAGTTCATTATTACAATTTTGTTTCTCTTTTATACTTCCCAACATGATTTAATATGATCGATTGACTTAATTATTTTGTTTTTATACCATTTGACTTTCATGTGCTTTCTATTTTATTACATTATTCCTAACATGATATAGTGTGTTTTTATATGTTTTAGTTTGGCATCAATCTTTTCATAGTTTAAAAACATTTTGATATCTCGTTTAACACTTTTTAGTTTATTACACTTAGTCATATTTTGTTATTACACATTTCCCATTGTGATATAGTATGTAGTGAATTTGTTTTACTTTTTCAAGTTATTTTTTCCTGTTTATTTTTAACCGTGCACGTGTATCACATAATGATAGAAAAGAAAATAATCCACATATATTTCTCATAGCATATACAAGAAAATAAAAATACATGTGCTAGAAATAAATATATCCATGCATCAACAACCACAACCAAATATAACTCATGAGATGAACTCCAACTATCAAAATCAATATATCTCTATATATAATGTGTTTTATACAATACAATGGTATAAAATATAAAAATGCATAGCTCCAGATCTATGATTGGGATCCATTATGCCTATCCCATGGCCTAACCATGCTACCCATAAATGCCTCAGACTATCTCCTCTATATGGTACACTATAATGAGGTAGTCTCAGATCTTAATCCTACTACTTGTCCCTATAGGTTTGGCACTTGAGCCTATACCTATCTAATCTAGATCATGGTATCCATGTGTGAAACTCTCTCCTAATCCAAGGCCTATCAGGCCTATGCCTCTCCTACTCCCACCCTGATGGTGGTTGTAATCCATCCTTATGTGTCTAAAGCTTCCTTACAGCCTCCCCTACCAGTTTAGACCAACCTTCTTGATCTAGGGAAGATGGTATCATAGGATCATCCATCATGGTGGGGTCATATGGTTCCATCACCCTGTACAAAATGTCATGGTGTGTAGCCATGACCATAGATCCCCATATGACCTCCTTTATCATAAGATCTACAAAACCAAGACTAGATAGATATTAGACCACATATACATCTCAAAATATATCTACCTACTATAATCACATACAACTTGTATTCTATGTCAAAATTAAAAATTCTTACATTTAGTGCCAATTTTGGTATCACCAATCACTGTCTCCCTAACTGCTCATTCATCGAGCATGATCTATCCATCTTCTCATCCACCAATCACCCAGTCAATTGCTTTCTTCCCTATCAATGTGAATCCTAAAGTCACCACTCATACATGCTATGAGCCTCTCCTTAGAGGTAAATCTATCAACCAACTTTATCCTAGGCTAACTATTGGGTCATCTTGTGCAAACACCCTCATTTATGCTCGATATTGGTGATAATGTCTCTATTTATGCTAGTTCTAAGGTGGTTACTTCTCCTCTTACTATGGTTCTTACTATGGTACCTATTACACCCCTACATCAACATCCATTCCCTCTCCTCTTCTAATTATTGGCTATCATGTTCAACCAATCCATGGTCTCACACATCATGGCCTAATCACTCATATCTCAATTGGTGTTCTTCTTCCTCCTTACCCCTTTATATTTATAACATGTCATGCCAAAAAATTAGGCACTACTAGAGGAACCACTAGATGTGTAATTCCAAACTACCTTGGTAAGTGTACCACTGGCTATGGCTTTATCCACTAGGTATAGTGCCCTATGATCTACACTTGAGCTAGCCCTAGTGTGATGGTCACCTAACTAAGCCAAATAATATCAGTATGTGTGTATGGCTACCACATGATCTCCCCTCATGTGATTATATATATCATTAGTATGTGGGGCATGGATCATGCTACCTGATCTTACCTCCATCTAGTCACTCGAGGTAACCTATCATCGACCACATGGGGCAACCCAACTGGACAATATATATGTAACCTATCACATATCCATGTACTAAGAAAAACCATCGATACCATGGTCTTATTCCCTTTGGACAACATCCCATATATATCATGCATGAGCTATACCCAGATGATAGATACAAAATCATATAATGCCCTGTAATCCAAAATGGACTAGCACAAGGCTATCACATAAAATGGTACCTTGTCATTTTACTTATGACATATCACTTATGCTATCACAAGTTTGATCATAGCCTTTTGAATGTCCAAATTTTTTGCAATATGCACATTAAATAAACTAACCCTTAACCTTGGGTATATATTATCTGAGCATGTCACCTACTTAGATAGTGTTCATCTCTCCTCCAGATCATCTAGTGTCCATGTAAACACTAGTTCCCTCCTCTTAATAGTCCAAGTAATGCATGGACATACTCCAATGTGATACCCACCTCTATGGTATCCCCATCCACCACCCATAAAAATGTGTTGGTAAACCATTACTATTATTTGAGGAACATGACAATGAGATCAACACTTAGTGGGATGTGTCTCATCTCTATGATACCTCCCAAACCTAGTACAACTAGTCTTTCTTTATCCACATCTATCAATTACTCTAGAAAATCTAGTAATCATGATGCATCAATAAATCACCAATATCTCTAGCATCTCTATAAAATATAAAACAATAAAGGATGTATTAGATCTCTATGCCATTTATAATCAAAGTACATTCTTCAAAATTTCATGAAACTCAACTAGTTTGATTTAGTTTGTCCATTTTATATATAATTGACCTATTAAATAATAAATCAGCCCTATACTTCATCTAGGATACTAAATCAACCATGTGAAAATTATACTAGATTGGCCTCTTCAATACTAATTCAACCACCTTTAGGCTTGCATTATTAATTTGGCCACCTTTCTATCTTGTAGTATTATATCAGCCACTTTAAAAATAACTAAGTCGGCCCATTGTTATGTAGTCAATCCCATATCTTAGAAACTATGTCAACCTAGTGGTTCTCTTTCCCTTTGTATACTAATTTGACCTGGTCTACTCTATTCATCCACAATAATGAAGTTTTAACCAATTACCATTGATCATTTATTGGTCTAACTCCTTTCTACCCAATACCTCATTTTACCCCTAGTGTCCCTAAAAATTTCATAGATTTCATTCTAATGCCTAGATTTTATCTACTAGTCAATTTCCTATAATTCACTTAATTTCAAATAAAAATATTCAAAAAATTAAAATTTTTAGTTGCTTACCTATGTTACACTCATTTTAGCCACTATGCATCCTCCCCATCTCAATTATCATCTTCTCACCATCTTGGCTCTCTGGTCTATCACTAGGTCTATCAGAGTTTTATTTTCTCATAATAACAAAAATACCAAATGAATTATTTTTCACCCTATTTATATTTACTATTCAAAATTATTTAATTTTCAAATATTTTCCATCAAATTTATTATTTTGATCATATCTTTGTCTCTATTATCTCTTTTTCCAAATCATAAAATGTTCTGGAATCTTAACATCATAGAGAATATTTTCAATTATTATTTATCTACATTACAAAAAAAAATTATTTTTTACTCTTTTTTGCCAATCTATACAAGTTTACCTAATTTTCCCTACATTGGAGACCTTCACATTTTCTATTTTCTTTTACTGAAGCACCAACCTATGTTACACCTACATGACATGTGATGAGATTAGAGTAGGGCATATGTATACACATAGTATTTTCAAACTTTATCAATTACTAATGTTTTATATCTTGTATAAACTTATCAACTCTCAATCTCTCTAAGTGCATGCATTAAGGGGTGCACTAATAATTGGGTGGATAGACCATTGGTGCTTCAAAAAAAATTTGTCACTTATTATCACTTGCTATCTACACAACCATCTCCTAAAAACATTTCCCTAAGCTTTGCCTCCTATTTTTCACCCTCTTCTAGTCATTTACCACCTTCATTATCCCTTCCCTAACCTAAAACCATTTTTTATGGTTTATGTTACACTATCATCCCCATCATTCATGTACTCTAATTGATAAAACTTATTAGGATCTAGGTCAACCCCTAGCTAACCTAGACCATGACTTAATTTTTATCAATAATGATACTAGGTCAACTGGGTCAACCTTGTTGGCCTAAACTTTCATAAAGGATTAGGGTTATATCAACCTATATAAACACATCCATTTCATCATTTCTAAGAGAAGAGAAGAGTAAGATATATATATTGCACATCTACTTATCCACCATTCTACTTGAGCATTTATCTTAAGGTTTCATACTTTATTTAGAGATATGTATATTATTAGAGGTATAATCATTGAGGGGGGGCAAATAAATGATTCAAGATAATCTAAACTTCAATTTTAATCCTTTCAAACCCTTAATCAATCACCACATGCATTAAAAAAGCATATAAGTCATTCATAATAAAGAACAAAAAAAATGATGCTAGATCAAACACACACAACACATGAATTATGTGAGAAACCCTCATGGGGAATAAAATCCACTTGCAATCCCACAAACACATGGATTATTCATCCTATAAGATGATCACAAACATGAGACCTTTTAGTGAAACACCCATTTCACAAGGAGCACCCACCCCTAAGCATAAACAAGCACCAACTTGTTTTAGATGTTGATCACCCACACAACACCTATGAAAACAATATCTCTATAACTCTGATTGCCTTTCAATCTGATGGAGAAATAATGTATAACATCTCTCTTCAACCCTTCACATTATCTCAATCTTGCACACATAATCAATGCATCTAAAACATTCTTTTGGATCACTCTAGACTTATTCTCTCATCCTCAATCTTCAATCCTACATGACCACTATTATGACATCATAATTATGACTTACAGTTCTTACATACAATTCTCAACTTGCTCTACTCTTCAATCCATCCACTAGTCACATTTATTCTCCTCTTTATTCACCTCTCAAATTTTTAGAAACCATCACCTTTGATTTCACTCTTTATAGAGCCTTCATTAATATCATATTCTTGGTTATCCATAAGACTTGACTTAACCCTTAATGCTTCTATCACACTAATACATATCTCAATACCACCCTCATAGGTCAGCCATAACATTTATGGGTCAGCCTTAAGTAGCTACACCTTTCAAATTAGGAACACAATACCTCTTATAAAATTAGGAACATAATACTAATTATAAAATCATGGGTCCACTCCACATTACCCCTAAGACACCTTCAATTTATTACATCCATCACTACACTCCTCTACATATGCACAATCTATTTAAACATTAATCTTGTACACAAAAACAACATGAATGAGAAAATAGTCAATTTCTAGTCATTTTTTCATACTAAAGATGGATTTGTCAAACCTATAAAAACCACATATATTATCTTCATGGAGTCTACAACATTCTCTAATGGTTAATTCACCTTAAAACATCCAAACACCATCAACACAAACACAAACATCCTTCTCGGGTCACTTGTAGAAGATGGTCAAGAACAAATTCAACTTTGAAGCTCAATAACTATAATTGTATGAATATTCAAACCTTATAACAAATTTTTATAGATATCCCTTGAATTCCTTTATAACTTTTTTTTTATACCACTATCAAATTCATCATACATCAAAATACATAGCTCAAACAATACAAACTAGTTTTCTTTTGTTAATTTGAATATTCAAATTCCAACAATCATTGTGTAATGCAATAAATTCAAACACATGTCTTCATTTCATGACCCCTATAAATTTTATCAAATACACTCCATCAATCTCCTCAAGATTCACTTAGTCTTTACTTTCAATTGTTGGTTGTTGATCTTTAATTTGTGTTTCTAATATTTATGACACTTGGTAGCCCTGTATGCCTTCTATGTACCCTACTATCAGACTCTACTCTTACACCACTTGGTATTCCCACATGTAATATAGATTTATTGACTTTTTGACTTGATTTTCACCATCAATCTTGCTACAAAATCACCATGTTTATGACACATGTCACCATTACATTCATTCTCAAGATCCTAACTTATTAACCTTGTGCTCACTATTAGATCTTTATCTGCATGATTGGACACTCATTGTTAGATCCTTGATATGAATGGTTGATATACTTGATCAAGGTTTCAACACTTGGCAGCTCTATATAATGGTCACTTAGTATTGAAAATTTGGCTAAGTATGGAAACTCTGTAATCTGCTTAGAAGGTGAACTTTGCACCTTGATATCTTTTGATACACACCACCTCATGACTTGAAACTTGGACCACATGATATCCTCTCATAGGGTAATCTATCCATATACCAAACTAATCCTAAGACACTTACATGTGTGAATGATGACATCATCAATCTACCTACTCAACATGTTTTTCAAGATGACTAAGAGAACTTAGATATTCATATAACTGCTCTAATGACTTCCTTTCACTTCCATAAGCACTAAAAACACTCATAACACCCCATAAGGTATATGAAACATGATCACACCATTAATAACATCCATCAACTACCTCACTAAGCACATACTAAATAATCATGTAAGAACACTAAAACACATTAAATCACACTATATCATTATCATTCTAAAACACAGGAAACCTCATCAATAACATTGGCCACCTTGAAGACATCATTAACAAATATCCAATAATCTCCCCCTTTGTGATTGATGTCAACACTAATCACAAATCTTATGCTCACACTCTTTTTCTCTCTTTAATCACTTTCTCCTCCTTTGACATAATGATAAAGTGGGCACCAACTAATCCTGAGGACCTTAAAAGACTTTAACAACCAAAAACAAGAAAGGACCACCTCAAAGAGATCATACAAACTCCCCCTAACACTGTGCATGCCTCTTCTTACCTTGAACTTCTCAAGCATGCTCTATGACTACACTCTTATATGATCATACTCTACTCTATGAAGACAAAACATATATGAACACCAAAAATTTCTTGAACTCACCTTGAAAAAACATTAAGAGGGACTCACCCTTAGCCAAAGACATTCTAATCATTTATATACAAGGAGATCACTCCCAATCTTTGTCTTAGATATTCAAATATTTCCTTTATCAATGGTTTAGTCATAATATCTGTAATTTGTTCTTTCTTAGACAAATATTCCAACTTAACACTTTGATTACTCATTTGTTATCTCAAGAAATGTTATCTAATAGGAATGCGTTTAGTTTTTGAGTGCATAATAGGATTCTTAGAGATACTAATTATACTAGTATTGTCATAATAGATAGGATAAGGTCCATTTTGTCTTGCCTTAGTCTTCCAAGGTTTGTTTCATCCACATTACCTAAGTACCATAGGAAGCAATAGATATATACTCAGCTTCTATAGTTGATAGGGATATAGAGGCTTTCTTCTTGCTTAGCCAAGATACCAAACATTCACCCATGAAGAAAATAGCACACTGGTACTCCTCTTGTCATCCACACATCATGCCCAATCTACATCAATCTATGTCTTTAGAGTGAATTCTTTTCTCCCAAGGTACCATAAACCATACTCTATTGTGATCTTGAGATACCTCAAGATCCTTTTAACTACTTTTAATTGAGATTCTCTAGGATTAGCTTGAAACCTTCTTATAAGGCATGTTATTTGCATGATATCAGGCCTAGATGTAGTAGAGTATAAGAGGCTTCCAATCATGGATCTATACAAATTTTGATCAACTTTTGGTGAGTCATCTAGTTTACTTAACTTTCACCATGTGATCATTAGAGTACTCATTGGCTTACAATCTAACATGTCAAACTTCCTTACCATATCCTTGATATATTTTACTTGTGAAATGAATATCCCTATATCAAGTTGGCTAATTTACAATCCTAATAAGAAGGAAAGTTCTCCCAACATTAACATTTCAAACTCAATCTTCATAGCATCTAAAAATTCTCTACTCATGTCATTATTAGAACCAAAACTATGTCATCAACATAGAATATAACTAGTAACTGATGAGTGCCATCTATTAGGAATAAGTGATTAAAATTAATTAATTATGCAATATATGTAACATAGAAATCATTCCTTAGAATCACAACAATATAGACATATAGAATAAAAATCTAGATCTAAGCAAAAAATACACATATAACATCGATATAATGTGGTTCACCCAATGTGGGCTACGTCCACCAAGAGGATCTCAATAATATTATAAACAAGAGTAAACACAAATCTAAACAATAAACCTCTCATAGAGATAATTTTCTCCATCTCAAATTCACACCAGAATTCCCGAGATGCAAAGCTACACCTCAAAACTTGATTGTAAAAATAATGCAAAGCTCAAAACTCAATGCAAAACATAATGAATTATGTGTTACCCCTCTCCCCTATTTATACTTTTGAAAATCCCTTGAAAAATTCACCATAACCATAAGGATAACCATATCCCCACAAAATAAGGCATAAAATAAGGGAGGTTTCAACCACATAATCCCCCAATTCTCTCAACACCTTTAAATCATACCCACTTCCCAAAAACATTCCACAAAAAAAGGAAGTGGTTAAAATTCATCCCACCATTTTAAAAGGTAAATATTCCATGTTAAAATTGTCCTAGAAATTTTATTTTTACCTTAGGGGTGTTAAAATGAACTCCACATTTAAAAATCTCCCACTTGGAGTTCATTTCCCCTTAAACAAAATTAAAAACTCCTCCATGATCTTCACAAAGAACAACCAAAACTGAACATAACCTCTAATTATCTAATGTGACTATATTATTCATCATATCCATAGGATTATATCTTGTATGTATCTTCTCTAGCTTCACCATGTTTTCCTCCAAAGCTGTCCTAATGAAATGATATCATAACTATATGTACTTTATCCTCGAGTGGAAAGTAGAGTTCTTGGATAAATGTATATCACTCTGACTATAACTATGTAGTCCCCCAACTTCTTACTTATATCCTAGCTCATTAATTAACTATTGTAACCAAATCATCTCCTTATTAGCCTCTATAACAACAACATACTCAGCCTCTATGGTTGATAAATCCACAACCTTCTATATTTAGGAAATCTAACTAACTATTATATTCCTAATAGTAAATACATAACATGTTTTACTCATGATATCAACATCCCCTACCATATCCAAGTCCACATAACAATGCAAAATGGTGTTTGATCCACCAAAACACAATGTTTTACCCATGGTTCCTCACAAATATTGAAGAATCCATTTCACTACATGTCAATGCTTATAACCTAGATTACTCATGAACCTACTTATTACTCCCATTGCATGGGCAATATCTAGCCTAGTAAAGACCATAGCATAAATCAGGCTACCAACTACTAAAGATTAAGGTAACTTAGACATCTTTCTTCTTCTATCTTGGGACACCCTCCTTTGATAATCTGAAATGGCCTACCAAAGGAGTCCCAACCAGCTTAGCATCTTGTACAATAAACCTCTACAAAACTTTATTCACGTACTCTTCTTGTGATAAGATCAACTTCTTCTCCTTTTTGTCTCAAGTTATCTTCATACTAAGAATTTGCTTCACTACACCCAAATCCTTCATAGAAAAGGAATCACCAAGTTGCTTCTTGAGTACTTGAATTTGTTGCATGTTCTTTCCTACAACCAACATGTCATCTACATATAAGCATAGGATAATATAATTACCATCCTCAAATCTCTTGACATACATGTAATGGTTAGAATGACACCTAGAGTAACCCTGTTCCAACATAAAATTATCAAACTTTTTATACCATTATCGTGGAGCTTATTCAAGGCCATACAAGCTCTTCTTTAGTTTGCACACCAATTTCTCCTTTCCTTTGACCTCATAACCCTGTGGTTGTTCCATATATAATTCCTCCTCTAAATCACCATGAAGGAATGCAGTCTTTACATCTAATTATTCTAAATGCAAATCCTCTACTACAACTATAACAAGCACAGTTCTAATAGAAGTCATTTTAACAACAGAAGAAAAAATCACATCAAAATCAATACCTTTCTTTTATGCAAACCCCTTAACCATTAACTAGGCCTTATACCTTTTCTTTCATCCATCCTCTTCTTTTATTTTATATGCCCACTTATTCTATAATGCTCTCTTACCTTTGGTACCAAATCCCACATCTGGTTCTCCATGAGAGAATTATGTTCTTCGTCTATTGCTTGCTCCCACTTCTTCCTAGCATTCGTATGCATTGCTTCCTCAAAAACATTTTGGTTCTCCACTATCAGTAAGTAAGAAATAACTCAAAGATGGGGGGAAATGTTTAGGAGCTTTTCTTACCCTAAGAGACCTTCTTACTATAGGATTTTTGGGTTCTTATATCAGAGGTTCCTTAGCTTGTCTCATTAGACACTTTACCATTTGTAATATCATCCAACATTGTGTACTCTTTTTGTTCTTATTTCTACAACTGATCCTTATACATTAATTTTTATTTAAAGATAACATCACTATACTAGAATATTTTCTTATCTCTAAGACTCCAAACTTGGAAACCAAAGTCATCCTCACCATAACCAATAAAGGTGCATCTCTCAAACTTAACCTCTAACTTAGTCCTATCCTTCTTGGGAACATGAACCAATGCCTCACATCTAAAGATCTTAAGAAAATAATAATTTACTTTCTTATTAGACCAAGATTCCTTAGGTATGCCTCCATCTAAAGACACTAAAGGTCCTCTGTTAATCAGAAATACCACTATGCTAATACTTATGCCCAAAACATTAGGGACAACCCTGCATGCAACCTCATGCTCATATCATGCTCTATGATTGTCCTATTCATCCTCTCTAACACTCCATTCTCATGTGGTGTCCCTACAACCATCCTTTTCCTATGAATTCAATTATGTGAACAATAATTATCAAATGCTTTTCTACAATACTCACCTCCATTATCTGACCTGAGACATTTTAACTTGAGACCTATTTCATTCTCAACTAAAGCTTTCCATCTCTTTAATGTTTTGAACACATCATATTTATTCTTAATTCAATAAACCCAAACTTTCCTAGTTGCATTGTCAATAAATGTAACATAATAATGTGAACCACTAATAGAAGATACCTGAGCTAGCCCCCATACATCTGAGTGAACTAACTCTAACTTATTCTCCTTATTTATAGGTCTAACCCTCAAGAACTTAACTCACTTATGCTTCCCATACACATAATCATCATAGAAGTCCAAATCAACCTATTTCAATTTAGGTAACTTGTTTTTCAAGATATCCATGCCTTTCTAGCTCATATGACTAAGCTTGTAGTGCCACAAAGTTACATCTCCATTTTTAGCAGCTAAATTATAGTGATCAACACTACTAGTTAAATACAAAGTGCCAATAGGGTCAGGGGTTGCAGTCGATTGGTCAGGTACTTTCATTGTAGCTCTGCCCATCAGTGTTCAAGTCCCCCACTGGCCCCGTGGTACCGGTATTAGTCGTGTCTAGCCAGCGGCACCGATCACGTTAAAAAGTTTACTCGGCTTTCAATAAAGTGAAAAAATACAAAGTGCCAATTTTCTTACCTCTTTCAACCACAAGATCACCTTTTGTAACTTTCTAAGAGTATGATAAAAACATCACTGAATAGCCCTTACTATCAATTTACCTTGCTAAAATTAAATTCCACCTTAACTGTGGGACATGTCTGACATCATTTAGTATCTATGTGTTCTCATTATGCATCTTCACCTGAACACAACCTTTCCTTACTATATTGCATGGTTCATCATCACCAAGATAAACATGTCTAAAATCTCCTTGAACATAATCCATAAAATGATGCCTATGTGGGGTGGCATGAAAAGAAGCCCCTGAATCTAATACCCAAAATTCAAAAACATTATCAAAGGGAAGAATTAAAGCATCCTAATTAACATTGATTATTTTCATATTTACCTCCTTGGTCCCCTCATGTTTGGTCTTCTTGTTCTGAAGTTCCCAATATTATTTCTTTGTGTGTCCACTTTCCCCATTGTGCCATCACACCATCTTTGTTCTAGATTTAGATCTTCCCTGACCCTTTTACTTTCCATGGTTTTCTTTATTTCTATCCTTTTGTCTCCCTCTAGTCTCCATCATCAAAGCATTCCCTGAAGATGATTTCCCAGTGTTCTTCCTTTACATTTCCTCATTAATAATCACACCTATAACATCCTCAAACTTTAAACTTCTCTTAACAGGGATGTCATTACTCACATCCATAACCAGGGTATCCCAACTATCTGGTAAGGAGAAAAAAATCAATAAATCCTTAAGTTAATCTTCAAATTTAATACCAATAAAAGCTATCATACTCAAAATTTTATTAAAATTATTCAAATGATCAACTACAAAACCATTTTTAGACATTTTCATATTAAATAACCTTTTCATCAAAAATATTTTATTAGAGGTAGAGGGTTTTTCATATAACCCCCTAATTTCTTCATTAGACCAAATGTAGTCATCTCCTCTAAAATATTGAAGGCAAACAAAGATGCAAGGCACAATAGTATGTCTCCTAGTGTTTTTCTATCGAGCAAATTATAATTTGCCTAATTCATACCTAAAGCTTGTTCTACCTTCCCCATCAAATGGATATGAAGATCCTTTTGAAACAAGTAATCTTACATTTACATCTTCCACAATCTAAAATTCTACCCATTAAATTTTTCAATTCTAAATTTGCCATTATCTGTCATAGCTCCCACTCAAGTTAATATCTTTCCCTATAATTTACCACTTTAGAAAACCATTAAAGATAGATCTGATACTAGTTGTTAGGAATAAGTGATTAAAATTAATTAATTATATAATAATATGCAACATGGAAATCATTCCTCAGAATCATAGTAGTAGAGACATATGGAAGAAAAATTTAGATCTAAGTAAAAAATACACACATAACACCGATATAATGTGGTTCACCTAATGTGGCCTAAGTCCACCAAGAATATCTAAATAATATTATAAACAAGAGAAAAAATAAATCTAAACAAGAAACCTCTCACAGAGATAATTTTCTCTAACTTGAATTTACACCTAAATTCTTGAGATGCAAAACTACACCTCAAAATTGATCACACTGATCATAGAAAGAATGCAGAGCTCAAAAGTCAATGAATAATGTGTTACCCCTCTCCCCTATTTATAATTTTAAAAATCCCTTGAAAAATTCACAACAATCATAAGGATAACCATATCCCCACAAAATAAGGGAGGTTTCAACCACATAATCTCCTGATTCTCTCAATACCTTTAAATTATACCCACTTCCCATAAACATTCCACCAAAAGGGAAGTGGTCAAAATTAATCAAAACATTGTAAAAGGTAAATATTTCATGTTAAAATTGTCTTTGTAATTTTATTTTTACCTTAGGGGTGTTAAAAATAACTCCACATTTAACACCATCTATCTTGATGTATAAATTACTATCAACTACCCCTCTTTTGAAGCCTTGACTCAATAGATACTTGTCTAACATGTCATACCAAGCTCTAGGAGATTTTTTAAGACCATATAAATCCTTCATTAGTTTTCAAACACAATCCTAATTGCATGTCATGAAAAAACCTTCAGGTAGCTCAATTTAAACTTCATCTAAGTTGTAATTCAAAAAAGTAGATTTCACATCTATTTGGTAAACTTTGAAACCTTTAAAGCTTGAATAATATAAGAAGAGTCTAACTTCTTCCATTATTACCATAGGATTAAATTTCTCGCCAAAATCTATTCCTTAAACTTCAGCATATCCTTTACATACCAATCTAGCCTTATTTCTTATGACCTCTCCTTTCTCATTCATCTTGTTTCTAAATACCCACTTGGTTCCTATCACATTTTTGTCTTTTGGCCTTGGAACTAGATCCCATGTTTCATTATTTACTATTTTATCAAGTTCCCCATCCATTATATATGTCCACTTTTCATCTTTTCTACTTTATAAGAATGTTTTAGGTTCAATCTTGTTATTGATTCTGATTGACCAACATTCTCCTTCTAGTCTGCAGACTAGCATTCACATCTCCAATAACTTGGGAAATAAGATGATCCTTTTGTATTATTATAGAAGGAGATTTAGTTTCATGCCTTACCTCTTCCTCTTCATCATATGATTGATTATGTATGCCTTCATTATTTGATATAGGATTCTCAATAGTGTCATTTATTTGTAATCAAGGCTTCTTGATGTCACCTACTTCTTCAAATCTTATATTATATCTTTCAAAAACTTTGCGGAGTCTCTTATTGAAACATATATAAGTAGAAATTATGGAGGAATAACTTAATAAGATTCCTTCATCAAACCTAGAGTCAAATTTACCAATATTTTATTCATCACTCTTGATAAAACACTTGATCCCAAACACTGTAAAGTGTTTTAAATTAGCTACCCTATTCTTCCATAGCTCATATGGAGTCTTATCACCATTTATTCTAACTTATAATCTATTGAAGATATAAACTAATGTATTAACAATCTCTTCCCAAAAACCATTTGATAGTTTGGAATCTTGAAGCATGGTCTTATTCATCTCTTGGATAATACTATGTTTCCTCTCAACTACCCCATTCTATTGGTGTGTCCTAGCAATAGAATATTGTCTTCTAATTCTTTATTTTTCACAAAAGTCATCAAACTCATAAGACCAAAATTCTCATCCTCTATCTAATCTCACACACTTGATTCTTGATCCTTTTTCATTTTTAACAAGAGCTTTGAATGCCTTAAACTTTGTAAAATCTTATAATTTCTCCTTAAAGAAATATATCCAAGTCATCCTAGTGAAGTCATCAATTAATATCATTAATTAGTTGTTACCTTGAATTCCTTGAGTTTTTGTAGGTCCACATAGGTTACTATGGATTAAATCTAATGGAATTGTGGTGGAATACTCTTTAGATTTGTAGCTTCTTTTGATTTTTTTCCCATGAAGGCATGCCTTGCAAAGAGTATGAGGAATATTAGTAATTTTAGGCATGTGTCTCACTAGCCATTTTTAATTTATTCTCAATAAATTGTCAAAGTTTAGATTTTTAAGTCTTATATGTTAAATCTATCTTTCCTCTAATTGATTCATAAAGCATTCCTCTCTATTGGATTCATGGAATATATACAAGTTGTTATCTGCCTTGTGAATGTTTATAACTAATTTTTCAAACTTGGATCTTCTCACTTCACACCCTTTATCATGAAAAAAAAGAGTATTTCCTTATTTACACATTTTCCTAACACTTACAAGATTATGTTTCAAACATTATACATATATAACATGTTTAGTTATAGTGTGACCATTATCCAAGCTTACAAAACCTTTCACAACTATGTTAGCAAAATTATTATCTCCAAATCTTACCAAACCTAAATTATGTTTCTTGAGAGAGATAAACTTTCTATTGTTTCATGTCATATGACTTGTGCATCAGATATCTATATACCATTTTTTTTCATCCTCTTGAGTATGTAAGGTATTTTGAACAAACATTGATTCTTCCTTTGGTGAACTATCTAAATCCTGCTTCTTTTCTTCAATCTTGGATTTTTATTTCTTGAACCATTTAATGGTGTTAATGACTTGAATGTCCTTTTCCAAAAATCCCTCCTGTAGTACTTGGCTATATGTCCCTCTTGATTGTATTTGTAGCATAGAATCTCAGTTTTGGTTCTTGAAGAGTGAGTGCAGTCCCTATATCTATGACCATTTTCATTACAAGTATAACAATATCCATTGAAAACATAATTATATTTATTCATGTTAGTCATCCCTTTAGCTTTATGATAATTCATCCAAGACTTCTCATCCTTGAATTCTTTGGTAGAGCTAGAATTTTCCTTATCTTTAGACAAAAGCCCATCTATATATGTCATAGTTTTACCTTCCAAATCATCCATCCTTTGATTCATACCTTTATTCATCATGTCTTATAAATTATTGACTATTGATGTTAGTTTATCCATTTATGTCTTGACACCATTAATGCTTATAATAATCTCATGATACATTGAGGAAGTTAGATCTGAATTCTTACTTTTTTGTTCTTCAATCTCTCAATCTCTTCCTCTATATATTAATTCACTTATTTTAGATGTTTCATCTCTGATAATGCACATACTATTTCACCTTGAATTAAATTTTAGCCTCTTTGTCATCCATTGTACCTATGATCACCTTCAAGTGGTTAAACTTGTAAAGAAGGTATGGCTTTGATACCAATTGTTAGAGGTACAATCATTGAGAGGGGGTGAATCAATGATGAAAGATAATCCAAACTTCAATTTCAATCCTTTTAAACCCTTAATCAATCACCACATGCATTTAAAAATCATATAAGTCATTCATAATAATGAATAAGAAAGATGATGCGAGATCAAAAACACACAAAACATGAATTATGTGGGAAACCCTCATAGGGAATAAATCCCACATTCAAGCCTACAAACACATGGAATACTTGTCCTATAATATGATCATAAACATGAGACCCTTTAGTGAATCACCCACTTCACAAGGATCATCTACCCCTAAGCATGAACAAGCACTAACTTGTTTTAGATGTTGATTACCTACATAACACTTATGAGAAAAATAGCTCCAAAACTTTGATTGCCTATCAATATGATGGAGAAATAAGTTATAACATCTCTCTTCAACCCTTCACATTCTCTCAAGCTTGCACACATAAGAAATGCATCCAAAACACCCTTTTGGATCACTCTAGACTTCTTCACTCATCCTCAATCTTCAATCATGCATGATCAGTGTTATGATATCAAAATTATGACTTACAAGTCATATATATAATTCTCAACCTACTCTACTCTTTAATCCATCCATTAGGCACATTTATTATCTTCTTCTTTCACCTCTCAAATCTCTATAAATCATCACCTTTGATTTCACTCTTTATAGAGCTTTCATGAATATCATCTTCTTGGTCAGAAATAAGACTTGAATTAACCCTTAAATCTTATATCACACTAAGACATAGCTCAATACCACCCTCATAGGTCATCCATAACATTCATGGGTCACCCTTAAGCAACTATACCTTTCAAATAGGCCTTAGTAACCTTATAGGTCTCATGGAGACCTATTCAACTCTTTAACACTTTACTAAGAAAATTAGGAACACAAGACCACTTATAAAATCATGGGTCCACTCCACATGACTGTTAAGACACCTTCAAGTGATTACATCCATCACTATAGTCCTCTACATATGCATAATCTACTCGAACATTAGTCTTGTATACAAGAACACCATGAATGAAAAAATATTCAACTTATAAGCATTTGTTTATACTAAAAATGGATTAGTCAAACCTCCAAAAACCATATAAATTATCCTTATAGAGTCTAAAACATTCTATAATAGTTAATTCACCTTGAAACATCCTTCTCAGGTCACTTGTAGAAGATGGTAAAACACATAGTCAAATTTTAATATCAATAACTATAATTTTACAAACATTCAAACCCTATAAATTATTTTTCTAGATATCCCTTGAATTCCTTTACAACTTTTCTCTTTATACCACTATCAAATTCATGATACACCAAAATATAAAGCTTAAACAATATAGACTAGTTTTATTTTGTTAATTTGAGTATTCAAATTCCAATGATCACTGTGTAATGGAACAACTTCAAACATGTGTCTTCATCTTGTTCCCCCTATAAATTTGATCAAATACACTCCATCGATCTCCTTGGGAGTCACCTAGTCTTTACTTTCAATCACTGGTCATTGATCTTAGATCCATGTTTCTAAGATTTATGATACTTGGTAGCCCCATGTGCCTTTTGTAAACCCTATATCAGTCTCCAATCTTACACCACTTGGAAGTCCCATGTGTAATCTAGACCTACTGACTTATTGACTTGATTCTCATCATCGATCATGTTGTAAAATCACCATGTTTGTGACACATGTCACCATCATGGTCATTCTCAATATCCTTTGACTTATTGACCTCGTGTTTGCCATTAGATCATCATCTGCATGAATAAATTCTCACTATTATATCCTTGATCTAAATTATTGATATGATTTATAGAGGTTTTGATACTTATCATCCTTGTATAATGATCACTTGATATTTAGAATTTGGCTAAGTATGGAAACTCTATAATCTACCTAGAAGGCCAACTTTACACCTTGATATCTTTTGATACACACCACATCATGACCTAAAAATTTCACCACATGATATCCTCTCATAGGGTAATCCATCCATATACCAAACTACTCCTAATACATTTACATGTGTGAATGCTAACATTATCAATCTGCCTACTTAGCCTGATTTGCCAAGATGACTATGAGAACCTATATATTCATATGACTACTTTGATGAATTCCTTTCACCTCCACAAGCACTCAAATCACTCATAAAACATATTGAAAAACCATGAAATAAAATTTAATCACATTGAAACACACTTTATCATTGTCATAATAACACACATGACACCTCATCAATAACCTTGGCCACCTTGAAGACATCATTGACAATTCTCCAACAATTATCTTATAGAGAAGTATTTTGGATGCATTTATAGGTTGTTTATCATATATATTATTTATCCTTGTCATCCTTACATACCACAATAACCTCTTGCAAATAACCTTGGTCAAGGGAAATATTGAGGCTCTGTAGGTTCATATTTAAAGGTAAATATTCCTAACTTTATTCTTCCTTTGTAAGAGTAGATAGATAAGCATTTTTACTTATCTCCCATGCATTAGTATTTTTTATACATTGATGTAGTATATGTCTTCTATGCATGTTTACTTATAATTTTTATTACTCTCACTTTGTGCCACAAGCTTTAGTGAGCACTAGATTAGACTTTACTTGTTATTAGTTTAGTTAATATGAAAACATAGGTCCTATTAGATCAGAGGCTTTGTAACCCTCCCTAATAATATTATTATGGTAAAATGTCCCTTGGCTATGTCTAGTGGATCCATCTTGGTGATGACCTTGAATATCTAATGTATCCACAATCAAAAGTGTAAGTAGGATTTATCTTCTCTGAGCTAGGATTGATTTATAGATTTAATGCATTTACCATTGCATAGAGTTCATTTTTATAAGTTTCCACACTATAAAGGTTGATTATGTTCCCTCAGTGAATGGTTGATGGATGATGATTCATGTTTGAAGTTCCCACACTAATTTAGTTGATGTGTTCTTGATAGTGAATGGTTGATGAGATATTGATATGTTCCTTATATACATTCATGAAGTCTTGTGAAACACAAATTACCATGTAAGGCCTAAGGGGGGAATGTTAGTAAATGTTAGTCCTCACATTAATTTGTGAATAATTACAAAATTAATAATTCACTGGTAGATATATTTGGTTATAATATTTTAGTTGGTTGTGATATTATTGTGAGTTACAACAATATTATGAACATAGGTAATTTTTTAGATTGTGTATTCATAGGGATATGGTTGATATATTATTAGATATATGATCTCCATGATTGTATGAATAGTTTATTATAAACATAATATCCTAATTGAATTATTAATTATAACAACATACAATATTATTGTGTTTTCTATATAGTCTAGCTTCATTATTTCTTTGTTAAGTTTACCTAGATATGAACCAAACTCATTATTTCATTCATCTTGGATATTTACAAAAGTTATCATCCACCATTGATCTTGATTGAGACTAAGAGATTAAATCATTGATCCATGTTCTTGATCTATGTGCACACTTAAGGACCCTTTGGCAACCATTCATCTAAACTTCAAGATGGTATTCATCAATTTGGTTTTGTTATAAATAATATCATTCACATCATTAATCTCATGTTAAAGTGATATACAGAATCCTTGACATTTTATCAAGCTAAACTTGTTCATCAATAGACATTATTTGATAAAATTCTTCATGATCCATAGTTATTATGGAGATGCTTAACTTTAAATTTGCATTGACAAAGACTAAATAAAAGCTACATCTGAGCTATAACTCAATAACAATCAAACTACAAAGGAGGTTTGCATGGTATGAGTCTTTATGCAATTTGTAGTATCTTTGGTATTTTGTTGAGATTCAAGGTCCTAGGTGTGTTATTTAGTATTTGTTATCACTTTGCTTTCTTAATCAAACTTTCATGAAAATATTGAGAATATGCACTCTAAAGATACATTTGTCATGGTAATCAACATTATTGGTTTGTGATGCATGATTCTGATTAGGCTACTAGTTGTACTTTACTCATTTTGATTAGTAGTATGTTGATGGAATAGATTTTTTTATATTACCATATCTTGGCCATTATTAGAAGATGATTATTATACAAATATATTTCCCCTCTATCAAGCATATCTTTTATAATATTTTAGAGTTGTACACATCTATAAATGGAATTCCATTTGATGTGATGATACTCACAATACTCGTGATCCCTATACAAATCTGGTTTAGGTTGAGATTCATAAAAATATTTGGTGCTCGTCCATCTGATCATATTTGTATCCATAAGTTTTTAGACCACATTTTTAATAGGATCCCCCAATTTGGAAAATGGATGTTGATTAAATTTCCCTCTCAGAGGAAGTTATCTTTGTAAAGTAATTGGTTGTAATTGAGTTGTTGACAATGTTTATATTATTTGGATATGTTGTGCCTCTATGACTCATTACCCACCATATTTTAATTATGATTGAAATGCTTGGGTTTATTTACCACATTTGTTGAATTATATATTGAAGCTTAATTCTGATTAGAAGATTAACTTAAGGTCTGATTTGAAGAATAAATTTGATCAATTCTTGACCTATCAATTCTCTCTATTTAAACCCATTTTGTGATAAATCATCAAAAAAAATTAGACATTATAGTTTGAGATTGAGAGCAAGCTCAAAATTTATATTATACATGAATATATTAGTCAACTGAATGTCTATCAGTATATGTGGACATCTAATAGCTATTGGATGTCATCTCTAAAGATAAGTGACAAAAATTTCCTCTACCTTTTTCTTGATAACAAATAAATCCATAAGAGTTAATTCATGTTCTATGTTGTATGAAATATGTTTGATAAACTTATTAGATAAGTCATAAAAATTTGGAAAAAAAATTTGTGGTAGATGTGTGAACCTGTAGGGTTGTCTAAACTCTATGAGAGTAGATGAAGTAAAATATTTCTATCATAGTTGACTTCTTGACAAGCCATAAATAATAAACTCATATGCTCTCTTGGATCTCCCTTTCCTTTATATTTATCAATTTTGGAATATCAAAATGAGATGACATAGGTATATTGAAAATAATGAAATAAAATGGTTATGAACATATGTGATCCATCTTGTATTTTATATTATGATTTCTAGACTATAGTCCTTATATGGTCTCTTTAATTGCTTGTAATTATTGAACAAGGAGATTATTTTGGGAAGTGGGTTGAATATTATAATAATATGCATGGTATTTTGGGTTATAGGGAATTTGGATCTAATTTAAATTAGAAGAAGGAATGAAAACATGTTATTGTAGTGGAGGACATTAAAATTGACTGTGGTTAGACTGTGGAATGGAAATACGTTATTGCATATGAAGAATTTGTGTTTGCTTTTATCTTAGGAAATACTATTGATTAATTGGAACATGTTGTATATTATTATATATGAGTTGATTAATTTTTGTCTCTCAATTTTTCACCCTTATAGAGGTAGTTTAAGCCTACTCTAATTGAGTGAAATAATGGGATTACCCCTAGACCTATGGGTTGTTTATAGTGGGGTTAAACCTATAGATTAAAGGGATAGCTCCATTGATATGTATTTTTAAGCTCATAACCTATGCTACTAAATTATTGAGATGAAAAATGGTAGATAAACATGAAATAATCCTAACCTAATGAGGTGATACACCAATCTTAACTCCATAAGACTACCATAAACTTTCACTATGAAAGGTGATTCACAAAACTAATAGCAACATCCAAAATTTATCTAACATGAGTATTTGAAAATGGAGGTAAGATGCATTTAATTTTTAAGGTGGATGAATAAGAGGTATAATTATAAACACTAGTACTCTTCTTTACACTTAAAGACATACAAGAACACTAATGCAATAATATATGATTATCACTTATCATTCAACTATGCACTACTTCACATAGTTAAAAAAGAAGTTGAGAACTCAAAACCAATTCTAAATATTTTATTCAAAGGAAAAAAAAGTAATAAAACTATTAGGGATTCACCATACCAAATATGGATTATAAACTTAGCCAATTAATGCTCAATATATAGCACAAGTGAGAGAGAAGAATATAAGGGCATATGTGAGAGAGAGAGAGAGAGAGAGAGAGAGAGAGAGAGAGAGAGAGAGAGAGAGAGAGAGAGAGAGAGAGAGAGAGACAAGTTACCATGAGTAAAAACAACAAAATAAGCTATGTAATATTCATAAAAATACTTCCAAATCCATGTGTCTCACTCATAAATATGTTATATCCCTCCATGAGGTATAGGAGTTAGAATGCTTACTTGATACCTTGACTAGCTCTCCAAAACTGCCCTTTGCCTTGGCATATTGAAGGACAAGTGGACTTATTGATGTTAAATCAGGTTATATTAAAAAAAAATTATGATCTTGACACCTTTCAACTGATATACTCATTTTTTCCTTGACACATCACTTCATTCTCTTGTTAGGTGTCTAGAAGACTCTTCATCTCCTTAGGCCAATCTTGCATACAAGTGTCAAAATTTGAATTATTATTATTTATATTTTAATATATTAATTTATGTCCTATTAACATCATAAAATACCTGAAACAATCCATTTTTAAGTCTTAAACCAACTCCAACAAATCATTCTTCACCAAAAGCCCCAAATTGGCCTTATTCCTTATAACCCTAAAATTATGTGATTCTACTTATGTAGAGAGTTTTATAAATGATAATAATAATATAAATGCATATTATATGACCCATTATGGACTTAAAACTTCATGTTCAATTTTAAGATTAGAAAGTGAGTGGAAGTCCATTTTTCTATTACTTCTCTCTCCTAACTAGGTCTCAGTTATGCCTACCTACCTAGAGACTAAAAATTGACTCTAAAAGATTCCCACATATTAAAAACCCAAAATAAATGTTTTATTCAATTATATTACCTCCTCTCCATTATCCATGTCAATTTTTTAGTCTTTACACCTTGCATGAACCTCCCAAATAGCATAAAACAACTTTTTTTAACCTATTCCATACAATTCCTTATAGTATTGTACAAACCAGTGGCATGGGATGATACTAATTGGAGTATTTAACATATTTTAGGTCATTTATGAGTTTATATAATCTATATAGAGTCATATAAATCCATTTCACTCTCATTGGGTTGAAACGGGCCTCCTAGGCAGCCTGAAAGTGCTTCAAGGTCTTAACAATTGTTCATACAACTCAGGCCATGAATCTACTAACCAATTTCAAAAAACTAAAGTACAATAGGTTATATAACTTCCCATATTATCACAATGTCCCATGCATCACCTCCTTACTATACCAATCAAAATAAGATATCCTCTTAGGTTGTTAGGCTACATTTGTGAGGGCTGAGAGAAGATTGAGTTCTGTGAGAGCTTTTTTGAGTTTGTCTTTGGTTTCCAATGAACTGAAGAGTTCCATGAAATACATATTGACCTATTAACATGATTTTATTACTTATTTATTCTTCAAACTCTCTGCATATACCACTAAGTGATACATAGGGTTCTTAAGCTAACTTGCAAAAAATACCCTAGTTGATTGTTTTCACCTCTTTTTCACTATTAGGAGGTCTATAACTTCATAGGATATTTTACCATGTTTCTCACCATTTTATTATGGTATAAAAATATATCACTTACTTCAATTAACTTCACTTCACTCTACCATCTTCTCAATTGACTACCTTGTAAGCTTGTACATACACTTAGGCATGTGTAAGACTAAATAAGGTTTTATTAGGCGTAGTCTAGCTCTCTTGGAATAGCTTAGGCAAAAATGTTTCCTTTTTATCTTCATGACTTAATAAATACCATCATCCCCTGAATCAAACCTCAACTCTTTTCAGGTACTCTGCCTATATGACTAAGCTTAGAATAGCTTGCTCACCTTAATAGACCTATAGTTCTCTATTAGAGATGTCTAAGTGTATTTAGGGATTGTAGGACCTCTATTCCATTATTTTAAATATAAATGAGCTAGTATCATTGTTAAAATATTGGGACCCTTGAATTTTCAATATCAAACCACCATGACCCTATACTCTATAATACTTCTTATCAATTTTCTCTAAGTTCTAATTGTAGGTGTCATCTTTGAGAATTTTGACATTATTTTAGGGTCAAATACTTATGGTAAGGAATTAAAGATGATAAAACCCTAATTATGGTTTTCAAATCCCTTGAATTTGGCTAAACTTTTCATCTCCTTCAACTATACTCTTGACTGTAGGTTGACAAGTTTTAGATGGTTGTAAGTGTGTAGGGGCAAGGTTTGAGCATGAGATTTTGGGTTTGGCCCTTCTCTAGGCATGATTTCACTTTGAAACATTTAAATATTATTTAAAACTCTTACTCAATATTATACAATCCTCATAGAGCATTCTCAAGGCATATTCAAAATTTCTTGAGTTTTACCCTCATACACAGGTCTTTGTAGAAGCATAGGCTTGTGAACTCTATTCTATTTTGACCCTCATTGGCTCTCAAATTCTCTAAAATATTCATTGAATTATGATCCCATTAAAAAATTAATCCATTTTAATGATTTTATGTTTAATTCTATAACTTAGACATTGATACCTTTCATGGGTTTTCTCCATTCACTTGTACAGACTAAATACAGTTAGCTCAAAGCTTTGGAGGTCTGTGCATAGAGTTTGGATCTCTTCATCATGCCAACTCCTTGATGAGGTGCCAGTTGGATTTATTTGAGTTTTAAATAATTTCCTTGATGTTAAATTTCCTTGTTCATGAGTTCAGGACTCTTAAACACTTTTTACAATGTAGGATAAACCTTTTAAACTCACCTATGTAAGAAGTTTCAAAACACAATTTGCTTTCTAGGAACATGATGCCATTATAGGATTGATACAAATTATTTATATGATTGTATAATATTATATTAATTATAAATATGAATAAAAATATTCAATCAACATTTGAATGCCTATGAACTATGTAGAAACTTTGAAATAATGGAGGACACTAAAAATCACTTGTGTTATGCAAAGAATAGATTTTATTACCAATCCAAGCCTACACGTGTGAAATGTAATTTTTAAACATTAAACAAACTCACACAAACCCCATATACCTTATTTAATCTCTCTCATTCATTCAAACTATTTCAAACTACCAATTTTAGGAGAAAGATTTAGCATGTGGGGTTGACTAGTTGTTCTAGACCACCTCTTGGTATTAAAAATTATTCATAAAGGATATGGGATGAATCTACAAAAAAATTTACATGTATTTTAATATTACTATGACCCCCTCCTTTGTCCAAAATTTCATGTTCCAATTCTCTCTCCTCAGTCCATATTAAACACTTAAAATTTGCATTTTCTAGTTTTTAAGGAAAGTGATGGAGGTCTTGAAGAGGCTTTTATAATTTTTTGAGTTGTGTCTACATATAAATCATGAATTAAACTTATGGGATATTAAATAACACTTCAAAACCATTTTTTACTTAAAAGTTCATACAAGTGTCTAGAACTACTTCTTTGGAATCTAAAGTAAAGTAAATGACTAGTTTTGACATGAAATTAATGCTCTAACTTCCTCCTGACCTCATGCACATTAGGAAACTTTATTGGAATGTTTATCCTTGGAAAAATTACATAAAATTTCCTCATATTAAGCCAAAATGTGTTCAAAATTTCATTTTATCACATAAGAATATGGTGAAATGATAAGACATGAAATTATGACCTTAAAGACACATTAATAGCCTTTTATAATTAATTTAAACTATATCAATCTTTTGACTGTGTTTGATAACATCAAGCCCTTGTAATTAAACCCTAGGACTAGACAAGTGAACATAAGACCACACTTTGGAAAATGTTAGACAAGGACAAATATGACCATATGGAACTATTTAAGAGCATTTAATACCATGACAAGACCATGATAACCCTATGAAGTTTCAACCTAGAGGGGGTGACCAATTTTGACTTGAGGTCAAAATTTGATCAACACAAACATCAGAAGGACCTTTATACATATTGAATTGAGGAAGTTATGAACTTTATGGAATAGTTTGTGACTCAATGGGAACATACTTTAAAGGATTTTTCTCAAAAAACTTTGCGAGACTAGACTTGCATAGTACTTGATGGGGATTAGGAAATGTTTGAAGTTCTTCCAAAATAGGTTTTGAAGACTCTACAAGTAATTTTTACTTAGGAGATGTGGACATTTAAAAATGATGAAGTGAATCAAATATGGGCTCTTTTTATTTCTATTCAATTTAAGACTCATCAATTTTATTAAGTATCAATGTATGAAGGGAATTAAGTGCTTGATCAACTTGTTGTAATTTAGTGACAACAATGGGTGACATTTGGGGTGTGAACTCAAGTAACTCTTTCCCTTTCTTTATGTGTCTAGATTTATTGAGGGTTTAGGTTCTTTGGTATTATGGTCACATGAAATTGAATCATTAGTCCACTCTATAATTATAACATGGCTAGGATTAGGTTGTGTTACTTCTACTCTATGAATACTTTCTATGGGGAAATCAATAGGGAATTTTGTTCACATCTCTAATAGATGTAAAATATTATTTTCTCTATCAGTGTATAATTGATGTTCAAATTGAATTTGAATTGCATCATAAAGATGTGTCTAATATTTATACAATAGTTGATCAATGTCTATACCCTATTGATCTTAAGGATAACCATCACCATGCAATGGTTGCTCATATTGGTCTTGCATAAATGGATTGGTTTAGTTTTGGATCCAATCATCCTCATAGGTAGTATTATAGGCCATACCACTTTGAGTATAATGAGGTATTATTGAAATTAAATCATTGGAACAGACTTGGATAATAAAAATGTATTTTATGAAATGATAATATGAAAATCTTTAAAATGACATGATTTTGAATAGATTTGACCAGAATAACAGACAAAATAATAGTACAAGAAAAGAGGTCTGAAGTGCATGTAGTTTTATCAAGGTATAAATGGAATATATTTGACTAGAGACATAGATATAATAACATAACCACTTCACACAACATAAAGTCATGAAGCATAAACATTTTTTACCAAGGGATAATGTAATAGATTTGACTAGAGACACAAACAAAGTAATGTTACTATTTCACATAAGACAAGGGTATGAAATGAAATTTTTTTGATCAAGGGAGGATGAGATAGATTTGATTAGACAAATGGATATATTAATTCCTTTTAGTGTAAGTACAATGTGATAATTTTTTACCAAATATAGACCCAAGCAATCTTGCCCTATGCTTAGAAACTAGAAACTCACATAGGATTAGGGGAATATCACCTATCCTTTTGATACACTTGCTTTTGAGAGGATAAAGTTTAATATTATTTAAGAGTAATTAATTAATTTTGATTATTGGTAAGGTTATTACACCCCCTTCTCCAAAATTTCATATGAAAAAGGCATCTTTAGGAGTTGTTAATTTTGCATCCATGCATTAGTGATAATTCTACAACAAAATAGGCTTTTAACTAAATTTTTGATTGGCCAATTAGTTGGCCCTGATATACCTTGTAGTATGTGGGTGTTTTGCAACTATCCATTAAGTGGATCTAAACTATCTATCTTATTGTGCAAGGTTCGTCTATTTTACAAAATGACTTCAATCATGTACTACTTATTGAAGTTTGATGTATAGACCATCACATGGCTCAAGACACTATTCAGTTGGTCAGGGCAACCACTCAACCACTATCCCAATAAATAATACACTCAATTTATATACCCAAATAGATAAGTGGGGTTGGTACAATTCTAAGAGATGAAACTCCAAGTCAACACACCCCTAAGAGACTTGTGAGGTGGCTATGAACTCCTGCTCACAAGCTAAAATAAAAATGGAAGGTATTACTGTTATGATTTATAGGATCTCACTAGAGTTAAGAAAAGAGTATATCAAGTAAATCTTTAGAATTTAATAAAAATAGAATATTTAAATTTTTGAGTCACCTAAAAGAGGAGATAATATGCACAAAATATCCCCATAATACACTCAAGAAGAAATAAATGACAAAGACTACTTACACAAAATGATATTTTTTATTAATAAATAAGTATTCTTTTAAAACCTAAAACAAAATGTGAATTGAAAATATGAATTGTTTGATATAAATCCTCCCCTTTTAGAACATGAAAGCAAATAATGTGAGTATTTTTGCTTAGAGGTATTTGAAAAGTGAAAGAGATTGATTTTATTAGTTGTTTTCAACTCTCAGGTTTTCACCAAAAAGTGTTTTCATCAAAACATAGAGCAATTTAATTATTTTTAAGACCTTGCATAGAACACAGATAGAAGATAGAAAAATAGATAAATGATTTTTCTAATTAACAGGGTGATTTCATCAATTATCAGCACAATTTTGCTAAAGATATGTCAAATTTGATTAAACAAATATAAAATTTAGCCAAACAAATAAATAATTTTGCTAAAGAATAGATCTGCATAGAGAATAGAGAACAAAGAATAAACCAAAAAAGATAGGCATAAATTTGTTGATTAACAAGGTGATTTTGTCAATTATCAAAATAATTTTGCTAAAGACAACAAATTTTCCAATGGACATAATATAAAACCTAAATGATTTCACTAAAATTCAAAATAATTTCAATGAAGAACAAACCTACAAAGAAGACATAAAATAAACCAAAAGAGATAAAGATGATTTCATCAATTATGGGATGATTTTTCCAATAAGCAGAGAAAATCAAAGATAATTTTATTATTTTTGGGAATAAATTCACTAATTAACAGAGAAAAATAGAATTAAAAAAATTGACATAAAAGAGCCAAACTATCAGTATTTTATACAAAGTAATATTAGTTTATAGGCTCGAATGAAAGGTGTGGGTGGATTGATTCTGATTAAAATATAGTGGTACAAATTATAGAACATCATTTTGCTACTATTACTATCAATCCCTATGCCCATTCTCATAATTTCCAACAAGCAAATACTTCTAGTCTAGGAGCCATCCCACCTAATTTGGGAGTTCCTTCTCCCTATGATTCTCATCCTCAAGTTACTATTCTAAGACCCCTTTATTTTGGTATTTCTATTCTTAATCAAGATTTTGCTACCATAACTTGGCATGCTAAGATTATCATTCAAGGGCTTGTTCCTCCTTCTACTGATCAAAGTTTACATCCCCATTCAAATCCTATTCCAAATTAGTCAAAATCCAAATGTGTAACTCATGTCAAAAAATAATATGACCTTATAGATTAGCTAAATAAAATGCTAGTACAAATTTCCATTTTTGATATGTTATGCAACTCTGAACTACACAAAGATGTTTTATATGAGATTTTGAGTCAATCTCAAGTGCCCAAAAATATTCCATTAGATTAATTTTAAGGAATGGTTGGAAATCTATATTCTAGTCCACAATTAGTAGTTGACCAAAATGATATATCATCTTTCAAAGCTTATCACACAAATTCTTTGTATATTGAGGAAATTGTTGGCCATTTTTGGTCAACAAATGAAGATCTTACATGGATTGATGAAGCAGTGGATCAAAGGCTTAGAAATGAGTCCAATAATGAAAATGGAGGGGTCCAAGTAGGTTTTCATATGTCTATCATTTATAATCATGGACCAAGTTACATGGGCCTTAGAGAATCCATCAAAACTTTGAAGGATTGATCAAAGAATGAATTGTGTAAGTTTTTGAGCAAGACTATCACCAAGACGTCATGTAGGAGCAAATGGACCAGTCCACTTATGTAATTTTTATCTTCACTTAGAAATCCCCTATGATCCAAAGAATTATAGTGCCAAGAATTCCTACATGCTTCCAAAATTGGACATGCAACTTAATATGTTCATGCTAACATCAAATTTAATCTCAAGCAAAATAAATACTTTTGAGCTTAAATTTAATGGTTTCACAAACATCAATGATGGTTGCTCAAATGTCATTTTATAGGAGCATGAACATCAACTTTAAGTTCTTAAAATAACCATTAGTTTTCAAATAGTGGGTCTTGATAGATATAATGATCCTCACTCGATCGTACATCTTGATCTAAAACTATGAGGTGAGTTAAATATTCAAGAAGCTCGAGAGGTTGACACATGGCATAAGTATGTGAACTAATAGACTAATAGTGGATCCTAAAATTAAATGTTGGACTTACATATGGCATAAGCTCAAATAGAGTTGACAAGTCAAGGGTAAGATCAATGGCTCTTACTCGATCATATAGATCAAGATCGATAGTGTGAATAAAGGTCAATGTGTCAATAAGCTGAGTCAGATATTGATAGCTAATTAGAAAAAAGGTGATCCTAGGAATTTTGATGAAAATCAAGAAGCCATTTTTTTATAAAAGCAACCAGCCTTGTAGGGTCATCACTTTGCCATTGGAGCTTGGATAAACACCATTGAAGGGACACATTGATGCATTCAAGTATCAATAGCATAAATTACTACCATTAAGGCTAAATACAAACCTCTGGTTCATAAATTTGTATTAGGTAGGGTTATTTTTGCAATTGTGTTCACCATTTTTTAAAAATATCTATGTATATGGTGAATTCTTGGTTCATATAGGGATAAATTAGGTTTTTTGAATCTATTATATCTAGAAAAGGGGGATAGATAGCCTATAGGTCCATATTAATATGGTAGTTATAGGAAAACCAATAATCTTAGATTGGTTTTCATCTATAGGATGGACTTATGATCTAAACATAGAGATAAAATAGATATGTGATTACTACAAAGGGTCCTCATCCTTCAGCATGGCCACACTTTTGAAAAATAGCCACCTAGAATGCACAAAGCCATTATTCTATCAGATCCATGAGCATGAAGTTTTTTACTCAAGCGAGGGATGTTATGAAGGATCAAAGAAAAGGTCTAGTGTTGGGAAATATAGTTAGGGGCATTCAATGCATCCTTAGAACCTTTGGGGACTTTCTCACTCAATAAGCCATGGGTAGTGTCTTGATTGACCAAAAAGGTGGCAAGGCTTTCATTTGATAAGGAGTAAAAGGTGGCATCTCAAGTTCACTTAATGACCCAAGATGGTGTGTTCCCTCTTTGATGGTGTGCTCCCACATTCTTTCTCTCTTTCTTCTCCTATATATCCAGATCTCATTCCCATTAAAGGGGTTCTTATCTCTTATAATTTATCATTCTTTTTTGGGACAAGGATACTCATTGAGACTCTTGCAAAAGTGTGCTCATTTAATATGGTTAAACCCTATCAAAATATCATAAAAACTTCCTTTTGAAGTAATAGGATCAACTCTTTTCCTATCTCTTGTCTTTAATCAATGCTTATTATTCTTGTGTATGGTGAATTTGAGAAGGAGAGTCTTCCTAGTTTACTATCCTTTTACTTGCCTATTTGAAGGTGTTTTCAAGCTAACTTGCAGGTCTAAATTAGTGTTCTACTTGGAACCTCTTGTATAAAACATTTATGCAATTAGTGAGATTGTGAGATTGAGTAAGCCATAATTGTCTTTTGCTAATCTAGTGTGTGTTCAAGCTTATATGAGTGTCCATTTAACTTTGATGAATCACCCTTTTAGCCTTCTTAGGATCCCTTATCTTCTTTATAACCCTTTTCCCTATGAAGCATGTTCACAATTAGTCTATGTGAGTATCAAGAGGAAGTCAGCCTTATCTGGAGGTCCAACCCCATCATAGGTGACCCATAGTCTGGGGTTGTTTTTATCACTCTAAAGTTCACCCTACTTGAAGATGTGTAAAACACACCCCCACTCCAATTAATACAATTGAAACTTCTCAGAGTGTGGTTGAATTTGTATTGAGAACAACCTCTAGAGAGGGTTGGTTCCCTTAAGATTTATATATTAAAATTGATCTACTATTATTTTGGAATGAAAAGGGAAGGTGAAACTAAAGGGAAATCCTATTTAATGTGGTGATGCATCTAAATTTTTTATATCCTCTATAATATATTGAAACTAATGCATGCATATAAATCAATAAAAATTCCTATATTTCCCCTAACCATAAGTATTTTAGATGAAGGATTGAAATAATTTTGGATTACAAAATTTCCATTTTACCTCTTCAAATGACTTGTAGAAGGTGAGATAGAAAGCAATAGGTGAGGAAGGGACCTACCAAAAGGAGATATAATCCCACTTATGTGTTGATACATAATTAATTACACTCTATTATCTATCAAAACTCATATGCAAAATAAAAATCTCCTTTATTGATGTATGGTCCAAAATATAATTTTTACTTCAGCTCTAGTAAATATATAAAATGGCTTCAAAAAGCCAATATTTATGTCTAAAACCTAAATTCCAACAAATGTGACATTAAAATGGAAGAATAATTAATATTGGTTGATTAACTCAAGACTAACTCCTTTTACAATATTTAATCAATTCTTCCAAAAATCCTTGAACTCCACAAAGCATGCATGGAATTTCAAACTTCGGTGTAGAATGGAGATGGTGGGCCCATCTTTGACAATTCAATCATCATGCATGATGCTACACTAATCCTTATATGATTTAAATCCACTTGAATCTAAGTTTTAAGTTATTGAATGGCTTTGATGACAAGTTAACCAAGAATAGATGCATGACTTGTCAGCTAGTCAACCAAAGTGTGAGACTAATCAGCTCCAAATAGCCTCACCATTGCATGAAAAGAGACTTTAAAGATTTAATTATGCATGAAATATCCATGTAAATCATAAAATTGTCATGGAAATCTATTTGAAACTCTTTGATGACCAATTCCAATGCCAATCTCAAATTTGACCAGTTGAACAATTAGGCCAACTAAGCCAACTATTAGCCAACTTATGCACTTGGACTCTAATAAAACTACAACAAGACACCATGAAACCTGAAAAAATAATTAATTATACCTTTGAAAACTCAATTCATCATCAAAATGTGACTTTGGTGAGAAAACTTTTGCCATTTAGTTAACAGAGCTGAATAGGCCTATTTTGCTCCATTTTCCAGTAGATTGGCCATTTTTATTGAGCTAGTACGGACACTTCTAGGATGATTTCTTATAAAATTAAAGTTTTATAATGAATAAAAAGTCTTAATCTTTGATTTCCATTGATTATATTTCATTGAACTAATTTGCATTTCATTTTACATACTTTTCCCACAAAAAACATGATTTCTACCCTCATTTGTATAGATCCATACATAAAATTGGCATTTATGGAATCCTCTCTAAGTATAATTTATGTTTGAAAAGTTTTTAGGATCCATGTTGATTTGATAGCAATAAAACCCACTTTTTTCAAAATTGGTTTTTTAGGGATTTAGGAGGGTTTTAAAGCTGAATCTTCAAAATGATGATTCGTGAAGTAAAAACCTCCAAATCCCAAAACATTTCCATTTATTTGTATCACATTTAACCCCTCGACATCCTTAAAAATATTGGGTTCCTATGCAAAATATATAAAAATTTACCACGTAAATAAAATTTGCTAGTGAAGATTTGACTACATTCTAGGCTACTTGCACTCTTAACGATTGTTTATAAAACACATACCCTAAATTTATCTCAATTATTCATTAATTATAAGTACATATGGTTCCCAAAAACATACTATTATTATTTGGCCAAACTACACATGTGATGAACAATACGAGCATCTAAATAGGAGGCTTAGAAGGGTGCCTAAAACTACAAGAAGTGAAAAACTTCACCAAAATGAAAATATTTCCTTCATAGATTCATAAATCCTTAAAAAACCATTATTTTACCTATATCATTCTATTGAAACACTCTAAAAGCATATTTTTCTTGAAAAGTCAAAAAACCCCTTTTTGGCCTATGTGCTTATTTGCTTGCAAAAACTTATATGAGCATGGTTTGCATAAAATTTGGAGTTTTTAGACTCTTTAAAGGTCTTATTACAATGTAAAAACATCATCCCATGCTTTTCAATCTTTTCCTTGGGCTTAAAATCTTTTGTATCACTCCAAAATGATGCCTACTCCAATGGTAATCTCAAACAAATAGGCTAAGGTCTAAGCCAAAATAGAGAATATATACACTAAATAAATTCCCATGAAACCTTTTAGTATGATTATTCAATTCATGATGACCTTGTGTACAAAATTTGAGGTCAAAATTCCACCTGTAGCTCCTAGAATCTTTAATTTTCCCTCAAATTTGACCCTTGTGCATAGAGTGTCTACTTTTTTTGATTGAGTTATTCATATTTGAAGGTTATTTCAAGGATTTTAGTGTTTTTAAAGGTAAAAAATCATATTTATTTGGTACAATAGTCATTTCAAGATCTTTAGAAGAACCTTTACCCCTATTTTCAAACATACCTTGACCCTCAAACAAGGTAATTAGGCTTTAAAATGATTGTGTTTTGCTTTCTTAGTCCCTATTTTGATCCTAAAAATGATAAATTTAATTTTAAATTATCATTTAAGTCCCATTATATTGATTTCATAATTTTTACTAGCTTCTTCAAACCTCATATCTCTTAGATATGAGATTTTAAGCCTCTACACAGTCACCTTCCGTACAACAGGCCTATAGGGTTTAGCGGTGTATAAAACTTAAAATGTTCATCATGATGTATATCACATACTAATTCATCCTTTACTACCTAAAAATACCATTCATGATCAAGAGACTTATATGTATCACTGTGCTTCACATATTCCTTCATGCATGGAACATGACTGTGTTGGTACTAAAACCTTTCAATGGTTATAGGTGCAAGCTTAGGTTTTCTTTGAAGTGGTTTAGGATGGAACTTGTGAATATATTTAATGTAATTTAAGACCTTTAACTTTAATTTAATGTTCAATTACCATTTATAATACATAACCTACTCAAAAGGATATCAAAACCCTTCCCTTTGTCACAGTTCTTGCATTAAGCTTGATTATATTTTACTTTTTTAGTCCCTTATAGGTCTCATTTTAGCTTGTGTTTGATGATATTGAATGAAAAGTGTCCTTATTTTCTCCTTTACCATCTACTGAGGATAAGCCTTCTTCATTTTATAACTTGAAAATAGTCCCTTAGGTTTCAACCTTTTGAAAGGTCCATGGTGGCCCAACCCTCCCTGTAGACAGTGACCCAAAGAGCAACCTATAGGGTTTGAATATGTATTATAGGTAATTTTGTACATGTTAACTCATATATACTTTTAAAATTATCCTTTTAATTATACCACTCACCTTGTTATTTATTGTCAATAAAACATTTACCAACATAGTTCTCAATGACCTATTGATTGTTATCAAAACTTGACTGCTCTAGGCCTAAGAATAACCCTGTAGGAGTATTTTATTGATTAAATATAATTTGAAACATTAAAATCCTTGTTTCTCCATGATTATTTTTATAAGTTTCTTTCAAAACAAAACTATGCTTGCTATCTCAAACTTACTTTTTTTTTAAAAACCCTCAAGGTCCAAATCACATACAATTAGGCCTCCCTATAAAGCACAAGTCTGTAGGTGCCTTAGTAGGGTTGTAGGTGGTCTTAGAGTTTATATAGTAACTTGTATAATTTTTTATGGTTTCAATATCATTATCATGATTATTATTTCCCTATAAAACATTGCTTGATAACTATATATGAGAACCATCCTATATAAACTTGTTCATAACCTTTCAGAAATATGACTGTACTTTAAAAATGTTGTGTGTACAGACAAGGGACTGTGTAGAGGCTTTGAAAAAATTTAAAACCTGAGGAAATAATTTTGTATATCCCCTTTAGTCACATCATCAACCTCATGGCCACAACATCCTCCATTTAATTCATAAACCCTACAATATCGATAAACCGTTAATAAACCCTTGCCTTCATGGAAAGCTTGATTGTAGGTTATAAATTGATGATTGTAGGTGAGTTCTTGATACTCTTTAAAACCCTCATTTATAATTGGTATGCTTGGAAACCATGTTCTCCTTATGAAAACATCAAACTCAAACTTAATGTCTCTTTTCTAATCAAAACTAGATTCTTTGAAACTTGTAGGTTATCAATTTGTCTCTCTTATCCTTATTAAAGATTCATCAGTATCAATTTCTATCTCCATGCCATTATGAACACCTTGAAATATCAATAACCCTTTTATAAATTAAAAAATCCCTAAAATTTCTCTATATTATACTTCCATTCACTTGGTTGTAGCTTAGTATACACACTTTTTAGTGGTTGTAGGTATATATCTATCCCTTGAGTAGCTTAGGTTTAGAACATGTTCAATTTTGAGGTAAGCATTGTCAATATCAAACTAAGAACACTCCTTTAAATAATTAAAAATTCCTATATGTAATTATCCTTGTATCATATAGTCTTTGTTAACATGTGGCCTATATAATGCCTTAATGGGTTGTAGATCCTCTCCATGATGGTATATTGTATGGACAAAAACCTATATGTGACCTTGAGGATGACTTAAGGCATATTTTTAACCTTTGACAACCTCTATGTTGAGATATATAAGGTCATGCACTAGGCATTATATTAATGTATCTCAAATATGACTCTTGATTGATGCCCTTCAAAATACCTAAATGTATATACTTTTATAGGTCATCTTTATGACTGTGTTTGATGCCTGATAGGTGTTATATCATATTTTCACTTTGAGACTTATGGTGATCTCCACCTTCTTGCATTTTCATGATAATGATTTATTGACACAATATACCTTCAATAAGGTCCTCTCTCACCTTTACTCCTCATAACATCCATATGACCATACTTGGTTATGTACCCTATTGTAAGAGTACTTTTCCTTGACTACAAATGGTATTGTGTACTGCCTATATGCTCTTTTCATGTTCATGGTGGCATTGTGGGTCCTTTGGTTCCTTGATGGTGATAACATGGAATGGAGGTGGTAGTTGAGGGTGATAAGAGTGTAAAGATGATTAATAGAGAATGGAAACCTTTATAGAATGAAAAAAGGCATAAAACATAGTGATAAGGTTAAGTATGGCAGTGAGATGGAGGTGGATGGGATGGTGGTAGGAAGGAGCATGAGAACACTAGAATAAGGATAATGAAAAAATGGGAACTAAATATTCAAAACACATTAATTTTTAGGCCATTATAGGAGCACAAGGGGGTGAATTTGAAACATGGTTTTCTCCAAAAACTTTAAAATTTGCAAAAAATCCTTAAAGAATGCTAAACTGGCTCATTTGAGACACATGGAAGCATGGATATGGATTAAGAAGTGGATTTTATTTGAGTATTTCCTTGATAAACTGATTGAAAACATGATAATAATTATGGAAACCCTATAAACATGAATTTTTTGAAAATTTGAAACTAATTTCTTCTCCCATAATCGTATAATTCTTCTTTGCAAGTTTGCCAATACTACAGATTGACTAGCTGAGTTTGAGACCTTTGTTTGACCCTAAATTAGATTAATAAAACCTGAAGGATACCATGAAAAGGTATAACAAGTCCTCAATATTTTGGAACAATTTGATTTTCTTTGAAACTTTGCTCAGGTGAGGAGAAAATGAAGAAAATTATTTGCCTTCTTGATTGCAAGGCAACAGAAATTGACCTATCTTCAACTAAATGTTTCATGAGCCTAGATAATACAATTTAGAAACAACTTAGACCCATAAGGAATCCCTTTTATTCTAATTTATTTACCCCAAATTTTAGATCTATACCTCTCTTTAGAAATTTGTACCACTAGAAAACCTATAGGTAGGTCTGTTTGTGCCAACAAGGGAAGTAATAGAAAAAGGTTGGTTTAGGACCTATGTGGCCATGAAATTCCATGTAAATCCTCATGAATCTTTTATATTCATTGGTATTGATCTTACCTACTTCGTTTATTGTATATAAACCATACAGATTCCATACCTTTGCTTGCAAATAAGAGAAAAAGAGCTTATTTTTGCCTTTTAAAGCCAAATTTACACTCTTCACCACTTGGAATGGAATATTTGAGAGTAATAACGTGACATAAATTCAAAAAATATAATTTTTTAACCTTTTTCATGTTTTAAACTTTCAAAATGGCACGTGTGGGGGGGTTTTGGGGCCTTTTAAGCTTATAAAGCATATAAAAACACCTTTTCAAGACTTAACTTTAGAATTAGGATATTTTTATGATTTTGAACCTATTAAAATATCTTTTGAGATAATTAAATGACTTTTTAAACCATTTTTTATGACTTTCACCCTATTTTTGACATTTTTGACCAAAATTTGCATTTTTAGACCATAATTAACCAGTTTGACCAACTATAAAGGGGTAAGGACTGGATTTTTGAAAGTTTAAAATGATAGGGATAGTAATTTGACCTTGATATGAAAAATTAATAAAAAAATTGGAGACTTTTAGGGTTTGACCAGCCTGTTGGTCAAAAAAACTTATAAACTCTAACAAGGATAGACTAGGACAAACACTG